>VWZZ01008066.1:0-38544 GCA_013399095.1 Psophia crepitans
ACCCTGTCAGCCTTACCCCTGATGTAAGAAAAGTCCTTCAGCATTCTAACACAAAATGAGTTTATTCAAGTATATAAAGAGCTGATAGCACATAACTCATTCATGGCCTCAACACATGTATCCCATCTACAATAATTTCTAAATCTATGTTGCACTGTAATGAGGACCACACCTGCTGTAAGAGTACCTGTAACACTGTGCTGATGGGCAACTGCCTTAAGCTGTTTTCCCATGAGCCAATTAAACTGACAACATGGCTAGATCACACTAACTGCAGAACAGGAAGAAGCCATGCAGATAAAAGTCTTAGGTCTGCATAATTTTTGTCCTTCCTGTGTGATATTAATCTGAATGTTTTTAGGCAGACAGAAGGCCATCTCACTTGGTCTTAGCCATAAAAGGCCCAGTTTGTGAATTGTATCTCAGAAGCTGCCTAGATTTCGTGATTCATTATAGCTTTTCTAGTCTGGGAGGGGCAAAATTCTGTGAAAAATCCTAATGACCAGCTGGAGAATCAGCTTCCCAAAGGGGAGTCTGATCTTTGCTCTTGGCTGTTCACGGTTAAATAACAATTTGCCAGATTACCTAAAACTGAATCTTTTCTTTATTTAGTAAGACATAAGTCTGCTCAACACATAGTTTAGAAACTGAGTTTTCTATGGTATGTTATAACCAAGCAAAGTCAAACTGTCTGCATCCATACTACTCCGCTGTTTCTGTTCCAACAACTTACACTGCTTATAAAGAATGAGCTTCAGATATTCACAAATAACTAAAGCATGGAGGTGGTGTCTCAAGGGGGAAAGTCAGTAAGCCTTCTGCAAATCAGGTGCTCAGATATTCCTTTGAGAGTTATGCCAGTGAGTCCTTTTTCAGTGGACAGTTCCGTTCACATACAAGCAGACAATTTCACTCACATAATTCAAAATCTCTGTGGTAACACAGTAGAAAGCAGGAATGGGAAAATCTCATGAAAACATTCAATTATGAAATACTGTTTTAGAAATAGGATCTCAAATGCACTTGCATAGTTTTAAAAAAATATTTCGTAAAATAACCTAAAGAAAGTTCCAAAAGAGAGAGGGTGAAAAAAACGCACCACCCTGCAAAATGTTTGTATTTTAGAATTTAAAAGCATCAGGTGGCTGGTTGATCGTGCAGTCTTATATAACCAAGAAATGCAGTTTAAAACCATAAAGCCTCCAGCAAAGTGGTACAGCAGATAAGGGTGTAATCATTCATTTGGGACAATACAGTTCAAGTCTTATAACTTGTGATCATACATAAAATGTGCTATACTTCAGCTCCTTCTCAGAATCTTAAGTAACAAAAAATTGTGTTACATGGTTTAGAGACTGAATTCTCTATAGAGGTTATCAGATTAGAACCTTGCACAAGAAGCCATAGTTTATATGAGACAGAAAGAATGTCTAGAAAAGTGGTTTGCTTTAGTTGTTGAATGCATTTTGGCATGCATAAATGTATCTCCCAATCGATTCCAAATCTCATATACATATCTGTCCTAATTTGAATGATAATGACCCATGCATTTCTCTTGCTTCTAGAACTACTTATGGTAAAGTGAAAAAAATTTTATTTGGATGTGGTAAGATCCGTACTCCTTTCTCGGGTACACTCTCTGCATGTACAGACTCAACAGCCTATAGGTGACCTGTGCAATTCTTATCAGATGAACATGCTAAAGATATCTACAGCATTATTTTGAAACAAAACTTTTTAGGATGTGACTTCTCAGACTCAAGGTTATTTCCATGTAAACTTCCTTAAACCTATTGATTTATGAATTTTGAATTTAGAATATAACATAAGGTTCAATATGAGACCAAAGCTTTGTTCTGGCAATTTACTGCACTTCCTAATAAAAATGAAAAATAATTTGCTGACAGCAAACTAGTGGCAGGTGTGCTTTATTGTTGACAGCTGACATGGATCACAGAGAAACTATAGTGTTCATACTAGAACATCTGGAACATTTGATCAGATTTCAAGATCTAATTCAGATGGGTTGTCTATTAACATTTCACAAAATAAAGAAAAAATAGTATTATAGTGTGTTGTTCATATTAGTAAAGAATAATTCATTAAAACATTCTCTGAAAAATCTTGTATAAGTAAAAAAAACACAAAAAAACCTATTCAGTAAAATGCCACTAGATAAAGATACTTATTTATCCTCATATAGTGCCCAGAAGTACTTTACAAGACTAACATAAAAGAAATGCAGAACAATAAAAAAAGGTTTAAAAAAAATCATGTGATATATGGTATATAATACAGAATGTATATCATATATTAGGTAGTTTTCTGAACTGCAGATTTTTGTGAAGGCTGGAAGTGCCTCTCATCAGAACAGTCACTAAAAGGACATGATAGGACCTGAATTCCTTGGGTCATCTGTAGCTTTAGCTCAGAAGCAACAAATCAAATACCACATTAAACTGAAAGAAATAAAAATAAAAAAGAATAGCCAAACAGTAACATTTGTTGCAAATGCATGATATGCATTTCACCACCCTATTTTTAATAGGCACCTGCCAGGTGCAAAATTACTATCCAAATACAGATAGATGTATGCACATAGAAGCAGGGGTTTTTTTTGCAAAATGCAGTAGAATCAAACTGGTCACATGGCAATGCTACAAGAGCCAATACTTGGGCAAGAATGAAATCTTTGACCAGTTACCTGAACTGGCCCAAAAGAATCTATTTGGTCCAGCACTGTCAAGTTCTGAGAGTCTTCCTGCTTCACATCAGAAGTCCAGAGAAGCTTCTCCTTGTTTGCTCTTAATTCACAAATCAATGAGACACACAAATATGCCCCCACCCGTGACACACAGAGTCCCTATTAGATTTCAACTTGTAGCAAGAGTTTCTAAGTCTGCCACAATGTGCCTGCCTTCCTGCTCCTCCTCCTCCAGGCACAATCTCTTTTGAGCTGCTGCCATCTCTTGTTCACTCTACTGCTGTGAAGTTACAATGGCACGACCCCTGACTGTATCAGTGGTTACCAGGGTTACCGCACATTATCTTCATTATGCCCTTCTGTTTAATCTTACTCTTGCTCCAGCTCTACAAAGCAAAGTCCAGTGGTGGGGCTGACATCTATCTATGGGAATTAGTCTCAGATTCCAGCCAATTTTAGCACTCTTCTATAGCTGACACAGCAATCTGGACACCAGAGCACCAGCTTATCTGCTCCAGATCTACCCACCTGCTTTTTTGCAGTTGAAAATTTGGAGCACTATTGAATGTAGACTGGCAATCAATTAACTGAGGAGAATAAAGATTAAGAAATGACATTAAATGAACCTATAGCCTTAGGTAAGCTACTGCAAGGGCATGAATGGCTAGAAAAACAAAACCGTTTTCTTTAAAAGAGTTGTATAAATACTGTCTATGTAATCTCTGTTTATGAAATTCATTAGTACTTTAAGATGTGCTTTTAAAGTAATTTATAGAAAAACTTTTAAATCTGCAACACTATGTATATCAGATAACAAGAACATTCACCAAGTGAAGTATCAATTACTATTACAAGCAGACTCACTGATAGCTTAGAATATTCTTTGGTCATTTTTACTAGTGGAGTAGGTCAAAGAGTACCATGGGAATCTTTAATATTTTATATCTGTCTTCTGTTCAGCTGATTTTGTTATAAATGCTTGCAGTAGATGCAAGAGCAAAGAAAACTAAGTCATGTAAACATAAGAGCAAGAAAATCATAAGCAATAACAGATGAATGAGATTAAACTGAAAGTAAATCATACACTCTTACTATGTAACTGAATATTGCAATGACAGTGCAAAGGACTAGGATGCTGTAACCTTGATGTATCTGTGTCACTTTAAAAGCTTTTAAGATCAAATTATGTTTTGGCCTAAACATTTGTTGTAACCCTCTTTTAAGACCTCTGCTTCCTAGTTTATTGAAAAATAATTAGAACATTAGAGTTTTTACTTTATACTGAAGGAAATAAAGTGAGCTGCTGGTACATGTTACTAGGCCAAGGTTGAGCCGAGCTGCAAGGTGTTCCTATCAACTCTGACTAGAACTGCGAGCTCTCCAGATGAAGAAACAAGCAACTTAATTAAGAGTGACTGATGGCTTCCTGACTAGCTATTTATTTATTCTATGAAATTGCTCTCATTTTGAAGTCCTTCTTATCAACACCATCCTTTTCCAGGTTTTATAAAGAAGCTACAAACACAATGTTGTTTGGAAAGAAAATGTGTCTTGATTAGAGGTCAGAGAAGCATGTTAATGGGTTAAAACTCTGAGTCTAACCAGAGTTTTACTTAATAATTATTACCATTATGTACCTGCCAGGTACCACCTATGAAAAAAACCAGAGAATCAATCTGAAAAAATGGGTTCTAAAAAGAAAATCTTCACTAAATGATGCCTACAGAAAGTATCACTAAGATTCAACAGCATGTTTTGGTTTTGCGTGGCAAGGTTTTGGTAATGGGGAGGGCTACAGGGGTGGCTTCTGTGAGAAGCTGCTAAAAGTTTCCCCGATGTCTGATAGAGCCAATGACAGCCAGCTCCAAGATGGACCCGCTGCTGGCCAAGGCTGAGCAAATAAGCAACAGTGGTAGCCTCTGGGGTAACAGAGTTAACAAGGAAAAATAAACCAACCACGTAAGCTTTTGCAGCGAGAGAGAGGAGTGAGAAGATGTTAGAAACTCCACTGACACCAAGGTCAGTGAAGAAGGAAGGGGAGGGGATGCTCCAGCACCCAAAGCAGAGGTTCCCCTGCGGCCCGTGGTGAAGACCATGGTGAGGCAGGCTGTCCCCCTGCAGCCCATGGAGGAGGGGTGATGGGGTGTAGAGATTCCACTTGCAGCCCGTGGAGGATCCCAAGCTGTAGCAGGTGGGGACACCTGAAGGATCCAACCCTGTGATAAGCCTGTGCTGGAGCAGGCTCCTGTCAGGACTCGTGGACCCATGGAGAGAGGAGCCCACGCCAGAGCAGGATTGCTCTCAGGACTTGTGACCCCATGGGGGACCCACGCCGGAGCAGTTTGCTCCTGAAGGTCTGCACCCCATGGGAGAGACCCACAGGAGCAGTTCGTGGAGTAGCCCATGGGAAGGACTCAAGTTGGAGAAGTTCGTGGAGGACTTTCTCCCATGAAGGGGACCCTATGCTGGAGCAGTGAAAAACTGTGAGGAATTCTCCACCTGAGGAGGGTGGACCGGCAAAAACAACATGTGATGAACTGACCACAACCGCCATTTCCTGTCCCCTGTGCTGCTGCAGAGCGAGTACGTAGAAATCATGTGCAGAGTTAAGCCTGGGAAGAAGGGAGTGGTGGGGGAGGTGTTTTAAGATATTGGTTTTATTTCTCATTGCTCTACTCTGCTTTGCTTGGTAATAAATTAGATTATTTTTTTTCCTAAGTTTGGTCTGTTTTGACTGTGATGGCAAGTGGTGAATGATCTCTCCCTGTCTTTATCTCGACCCATGAACCTTTCGTTATACTTTTTCTCCTCTGCCTAGTTAAGGAGAGGGAGTGATAGTGCAGCTCTGGCCTCCAGCCAGGGTCAACCCACCACACAGCACTACACAGAAGGCAAGCAAAAACACACTCAAAAATGCGAGGCAGGAGATGAAAGAACACTGACATAAAAATAATGCTGCCTACCTACATTGTGAATTTTCTCTTTAACGGAGTACCCTTGAACCAGTCATGTGTATTGTAGTACCTGTGTGGCACCATGAGTCAGCAGGGCACCCATGCACATGACTTGAATTAAGTGAAAAAACGAAGCATGTAGTTCTTTTTTTAAACAAACAAACAAAAATGTTAGTACATATTTAAAATAAATAAAAGATGAATACAGGGAACTAGAACTCTACCCGAGAAATGTTTACTGTTTGGGATTCCATATTTAGAAAATAACAGGTTACTGTATGACCTGGGATAACTGAGAGGGCTATGCAACGGAAGCTCTAGCCTGAAAATTCATGGCAATTTCAGTATGCTCACTGCAAGTTAGTCAGAAATATATAAAATTTTGTAAGCCTTCTGTGTTTAGAAAAGATGCAGAAGTCGTCAGTTTATTTCAGATGTTTTCTAACAACTGTGGCTTAGCACCTTCTTTTTCTCTGCATGGTGCATGTCCTTCTTTCTAAGTAATACTTCAGTCATACTTCCTAAAACCACCAAAGCTCACACAAGTCTGAATATTGGAATAGAAGAGTCTGTTAGATCAGAGCCTTTCTTTTCTCCTCCACAAAACTAACTTGTACCCAAATTTAAATGCACAAAAATTATCTGACATTTACTGTACCAAATAGAGCTACAGACAAAGCCAAGAACTGCCTAAACACTGATTCCCCATTCAGGGCTAAATGCTGCTGTTTTGTTAATTTTCAGTTGTTTTCCACAACAACAGTTCTTTCTAGTTTACTGTGTTAACAATGCCAGTATTTTCAAGAAAGAGATTGCCGTTTTACACAGGCAAGAAGGAGAGAGTGAAAGAAACACACTGCTGCATTTACTGTGGTTCTGCCATATGTGCTTAACAAACTGAGGAAAGGTAGAGTAAAGCAAAAGGATTAACACTGTTTCTTGGAAAGTGGATGGTAAAAATGACCGTGTGTCTTCATGAAGAAATATGTGTATTTTGACACAGACATGACAAATATTCTGTGATGTTTCACACATTTCAGCAGAGTCCTCACGGTCTGTAACAAGAAGAATGCCATGTGCCAGCCTTTACTGAGCTGAAAGGGTTGTTTTATTTTCTTTCACCCTGTTCATGGTCAGTTGTACCCAACATGCTCTGCGCACAAGGCACTATGCCAAATCCTGTGCTATCTTTCTTCCCAGATCAATAACTGCAGCCTTGTGGCACTTTGGTTATGACAGAATCAGATACTAATGCTCAAAAACTGTACTTAATAAAACTTAGATTATTTTGTTGCCTCACCAGTGAATTGCCTCCCAAATCTGCACTTAATACAGCAACTAGTATTGCACTATAAAGCTGAAATGTCACTCCTGCATCCATATACTGTATTTTTGGGCATTTATTTTCTGTTCAAATTGATTGCTAGGCTGAAACCAAGTGAGGGAGTAGTTTCTACTCCAGATAGCAAGTTACTTCTTCAGGCCCATCACTACACCACCAATGCGTCAATCCTTTCACAAGGAAAGAGAGCTGCCTGAAAGCAATAAGAATCGATCATAACAGACTGAGCCACTGAAGCAAGAACACAACTCAAAGTTATTCATTATCATGTCTGTTCTATTTCCTCCATGAACGAGTAGATTGCTTTGGTTGGAAAGGAACTTGGAGATGGTATGGCTTAACATCATCATGGTTTGATATATTTTTACACAAAGCATTTATTGGGCTTTATTTTTGTTTTGAGAACATTAGCAAATGGAAGACTGGCTCACTTGCCCGAAAAGAAGAGGAAAGAAAGTTGTCATAAGAGAAACAAGGGGAAAAACATAGGCTTAGGGTTAGAACCCTAAGGAGAGTGGGCTTCTGTCTTGTGAGGGGGGTGACACCTATTCTAGAGAAGTACCACAATACCACTTACTACCTTTGTCACAATCTCTATTTGGATTTTATTAGGTTTTTTCAACACTATTTGGTTCAGTACTAGCTACGATAGTAAGTCTTATGTCTAATTGGAGCGTGTCCAGAGAAGGGCAACAAAACTGGTGAAGGGACTGGAAAATAAATCTAATGAGGAGTGACTGAGGGATCTGGGGTTCTTTAGTCTGGAGAAGAGGAGGCTGAGGGGAGACCTGATCGCTCTCTACAACTACCTGAAAGGAAGTTGTAGTGAGAAGGATGTTGGTCTCTTCTCCCAAGTAGCAAGCGACAGGACGAGAAGGAATGGCCTCAAGTTGCGTCAGGGGAGGTTTAGGTTGGATATTAGGAAAATCTTCTTCACAGAAAGAGTAGTGAGGTATTGGAATGGACTGCCCAGAGAGGTGGTTGAATCGCCGCCCCTGGAGATGTTCAAAAAACGCATAGACGTGGCACTCCAGGACATGGTCTAGCAGGCATAATGGTGTTAGGTTGACGGTGGGACTTGATGATCTCAGACGTCCTTTCCAACCTTAGTCATTCTATGATTCTATGATTCTATGATAATTAAATCTAATAAAAAAAGGCAAACCTGGACCGATACTTATCCTGCTGAAGGAGAAGGAACTCATTAAGAAGAAGCCTTTGTGGCAGGCCTGCACTCTGATGTAAATTCAATTTCATGGTTGTGGTTTATGGGGAAGGAAGATTCAGGCTGAAAACTCTAATATCCTTCCAGAAACAGCTTCTTGTCTGGGAACACATCATGTCAATGTATGTTTCCTTTGGTTTAAACTCTCTTGCGTGCAGGCAGCGGAAAGGAAACTGTGGCACAATATTTTACTGCCTAGTCCCAGCTTTCTTTCATTTTTCTTAGAGTTTTTTTTGAGATTGCATGTCCTTCCCAGATGACACAAATCACTGAGTTTAGCTAAGATCTCCCTTATACCTGTTCCATGGGCACTTTAGGGTCTTCTGTGCACATTAAGAATTATGTGCTTAAATATGTGTTCTGCATCTAGTAGCATTTAGCCATTTTTATCCCACTGTTTCCCTGCCCACAATGAAAACTACAAGATAATTCCACCAAACCAGAAGCACATATTATGACCTTCTGGGTTTTACGTATCCACACATGAAGAAAAAATAAGAAATTACTTAAAACAGCAATAAGTTTCCTCCCATTATTTCTGTAAATTTACCAAAAAAAAATTAATTCAACTGGATGAATGCAATTATAATGATTCTTTTTAAATGTAGATGAAAAAGTGTTTCCAACTGTATCTGGAGAACATGGTGTTTGTATCCCAATGGGTGAAATTCTCACAGGAGTATAGAATTCTCTTTGCCGTATTAAAATAACCAGAGGAAAAATAGAAACGTAAAATACAGTGATGTCAATGCATAGCTCTTTAAGATCCTAAAGGTAGCTTCCATGTTTAAAGTGCCTAGAAATGGATAAATATAAACGGGGTTACAGTGTGGCAGTCAAAAAAGGGGGGAAATAAGAGCAAAATGTTCAATCAGCTTTTCTCTAAAAACTGGACATGCTTTCAGATGTATGGTAAAGGAGAATGGCAAAGACATATTGATGTCTATGGAAAACTATGAAGAAATGTGATTTGGAGGAATCACAAAGAGGAAACCTGGTAGAAATTAGAAAGGTATGACAAAAATTTCTCTAGGGAATTTAGAAGATTCAGTAGTGAATGAGATTGGATATAAAGAAGAAATGTTTCACTCTGAGAGCAGTGAGGCACTGGAACAGGTTCCCCAGAGTAATTGTGGATGCCCCTCCCTTAGAAGTGTTACAGGCCAGATTGAATGGGACTTTGAGCAATTTGATCTCGTGAAAGATACCCCTGCTTATGTCAAGGGAGTTGCACTTGATCTTTGAAGGTTCCTTCCAACCCAAACCATTCTAAAATTCTATGGTTCTATGATCCTTTCCAAAAGATTTAAAACACATCTACAGACTTTGCCAAATAATTGTATCCTAATACCAAATCTAACCTACTGAACTCAGTTATCAAGTTCTATAGGTGTTTCCTACAGATTACTATAGATGATGCACATTACTGTAGCTTTTTGCTGTAGGAATGCTATGCACTTTGGATTCTGATAACATTTGCAATCCACAATTCTGATAATTCAATCCATTACAAGCATATGCTGTAACCAGCAGAGTAGTGAAGCAACCATTGGGAGTGGGAAAGTGTCATAGTTCTGTCAATTACTCTAGGTAATTTATGAGTCAGCAGTGGCTGATACTGACAGTAAACAGATAAGTCAAGGTATCAGTTGGAAATACTGCTGTCATCCCAAATGTGTCCCAGAAGCAGTCTCCAGTTAGCAGAGACTCGATGGTGTGAGACCCTCACATTGCCTTGGAGCTCCTCCTAGTCTGTCTACTAAAATTCTTTTAATATGCAGCAACACAAACTTCAAATGCCTTGCTTTCCATGACCTTTGACATATTTCCAGATACAAAAATAGCCCTATCTGCTTCAGTCTTCCTTTTCTATACTAGAACCTAAGTATAGTCGATTTGTGTGCTCTTCTGGTGTTCAGAAATGTTATTAGTTTTATAAACTGAATGTCACCAACTACACCGCACAACAATCGTGTATATTCTGTGTAGAAAAGAGAATGGTTTGCACTGAAAGGAAGGAAGTGGATCAGAGAGCAAGGATAATTAAGAATAAAATTCTAGTCTCAAATTCAGAAATGTCAGTCACTGCTGGTTACTGATGAGAGTGGCAGTTTATTAATAATCTTTTGTGTAAAGCTGATGTATTGGATGCTGAATTCTGCTCAACTACACAATGAAATCTCATCTATTTTATTACCTCTAGAATTTCTTACTTTCTGTTCAAAGACTTTTTCAGATGTAAATATGCTTTTTTTTTCTCTCAATGCATGTTACAGCTTTTTTTACCCTAATTCCTCATTACTGATAAGACGATCCAACAAAAGCCTAATCTTGATCTCCCAGTATACACATAGACCAAACAAATAAATTTCAAGATACAGACTTTGATAAAGACTGATAGAGTTATCAGCAGTCAAAAGGACAAGTCATAGTACATAAGTCACTTATTCTTGATATGGCAGGGAGAAAAAAAAGACTAAAAGAAAATTATGTTCTGGAAGTTGCACACACTCGTTTGGATTTTGCATTCAGACGTGTTGCTAGCAAAGCCCTATATAATTTATCAGTGCACAAACATGAATGAACTGGGAGGAGATGGAAGGAAGAGGTTGTACTTGAAGAATTTGCTAAGAGTATGAAAATCATATTTTCTTTTCACATATACAGAGAAATATGTCTTCTAGCGTATGATGTGTTTTCTTTTAAATAACAAAACATGAGAAACTTTACTCAGTCTATTTAGTGTAAAACTATAAAAATTTCTAATGTTTTCAGATTCCTTCATTATCCTTTCCCACTTGGCCGTTTCAGTGTAATACAGTGAGTTGAGTGGAACTGACAATCTGACTGACGGAAGCTGGAGGCTGTTTCAAAAGAAAAATTACCTAAACCCTTACAGCCAACCACCACTGGAAAAATCATGCTGAGACAGCTGGATCTTTGACCTGAATCAGAGTCCCAGAGTTTGTGTTGTGTTCTTTAATGTGATTATTAAAATAACTAATTATTTTTAATTTGAATTCTGGATTAAAATCCTTTAACACTCTGTAGTTTAAGACTAACATTGCATTTAGTTGCATATTTATTACCATGGTATGTAAGTAATTTTCTCCTAAAAATTCTGAAGATTTCAGAATTCACTAGACTCACTGCCTAAGTGAATCTAGGTGAACATGTTGCCAATATCTTCTTTGAAAATTAGGCCCTAAATCTTTTTTCCTACTTCTGGCTATTCAAGAAAAAATCATGTATTTATGAGATCCACAGTGTCAGGTGGGCTGCAAAAACGATTGGTTTTCACTATGCAATTTTTCTGTTTCTATTTCTACACAGTTTCTTTCTAAGCACAAAAATTCAGAAAAGCTCTTCCATGAAACACACACATGGACACACATGAACACAATATTTCCCTGAAAGACAGTAGGATTTTTACCCTGCTTTAGACCAGGGTTATGAAGTATTAAGAAACAAAAAAGATATTGGTAACATATTTTCACAACTCCTACAATAACTTTTGGAAGGCAATCATAACTGCATATGAAATTTTAAAAAATATATAAAATATTTGCTTCTTATGCTATTTCAACAAACCAATATTAATCATATTTGATCTGGACTCTTCACAGATCTGCACATGCTGACAACTCAGGTAATAATTTTTGACTCAACTGTTCTTTGGAAATGTTTGTTTCCTTCAGGAGCAGAAACTGGATGAAGATGAAAATGCATGACATTATCCTTTGAATCATGTGTCCAATAACCTAGCAGCTGTCTAAATAATCTATTTTTTCTTCTGTTTTTCCAATGTGAATTTTAAATGAGCAAATCTCTGATAAACTTGTGCTTTAATAGCACTTTCACTCCTGCGGTGAGTAATGTAACCATTTTCTCTGCTTTCATGCTGAATATAAAATAATGAGAAAATAAAAGAGACAACAGAGTGATTCAGTTTTGGTTTCTAATGTCTTAAGCAAAAAATCTGACGCTGCATATGGTATTTAAAAAGTTTGTTAAAAATCTATTGTGCAAATTTCTTCTTCCCTTCCATTTTTGCAGGAGAGTTCCATAAGGTAAGGACTCACTAATTTATTTTATGTTCTTTACAAGCCCAGTGAAAATAATTAATATGAAAGATATAGATATTAATACCTTTGTTCCTAAGAAAGTTTAGTGTGTGGACCTGACTGACAAGGACTTCTGTGTAAGATCAAGATCATTAGAAGTGCGTGAAAAAGGACTTCATCTACAGGCCACTGACATTAATAGCAGTCTTTTCATTAGGTTTTGGGGAAGATTCCAGGAGAATATTTCTCAGCTTTTTAAAAACTGCTAGCTGAAATATGTAATGACTTTTTTTTTCCCACAGAAAGGAAAGGAAATAGTTACAGTTAATAGAAACATTCTCAAATTTCTCCCTGATGTATCAATGAATTGAGTGAGGTTATGTGAGTCACTAATTTTCTCTTGCAGTATTACAAAATTGTAGAACAATATCTTTCAGTCTTGGGGAAAAATTCCTTCCTTCAGACAGTTAACAGACCTCTGCTGAAGAAAATGGAAAACTTTTTGCTATGTTGCATTTTAAATCATCTCTGTTTCAGATATTCAGTAATAATGTTGGTGTCTGGATGAAAGAAACAATTTTAACTTTAACTTATAATTTAAATTTCCATTTTCACATCCTTTGTAAATGGGAGTAATTCTAAGCTTATGTAAGCAGATATTGACCTGACCTTTGAATATAAAGTAATAGCTTCAAACTATTTTTCCTCCTTTCCTATAGACAGATAACCACCAACAGTAATTGTGTTTAGTGGGATGGCTGTGAATTGTCAAAGAAATTCAAAGATGTGTTAGAAAATCAGTCTAGGAACAATTTCTAATCATCCGTTGACAATGGTAGCCACCAGTGTGTCCGTTACTAGTGATTTCTAGTGTGTCAGGAAAGGCATGTCAGTCACCCATTGAATAGTTTAAATAATGCAGCTGGAGAAATTGATTCTGAAATTAGTACTTGTTTAGCAGTATTACACCATCATTTCTTCCTTGATTGACTTCATTTAATCTTTAACAAATCCTTATCTTCTAGAATTTGCAACTCTTCATGATAACCCCTGTCTCTTGGTCTGTAAGCAAGTTTCAAGGTGCATTTATTTCTAGCTGAAAACTAGCGAAGTTCCTTACAAAGAACAGACTATAACCACCACTGCAAAATGCTGAGGATTTTAATGTGTGTCTCTAGTTTATGTGAGATTTACTCCCACACTATGCTTAACTCTGTCCACCTGAAAATGAGATTCATGCTGCCTTTTCTTTTAAAGCTGATTTTAACTTCAGAAATAATCATACTCTCAAGAGATACAGTGACATTCTCAGAGGTACAAAAGACAGAATATCATCAAGATTGTATTGCATCATTATAATGATAATTTGCCCAAGGCTGTGGCCATGATAGGACTTTTTAATCAATACTTTCAGAATATGCTTACTAAAAAATGAAAGCTGTCTTCAGTATAAAAGCATTTTTTTTCTGTTTCATGTATTATGCAAATTTGTTAAATTCTCTTTGGTGCTATTCCTTAATAAAAAAAAAATTTGACAAATATATTCTGTTTCAAATAAAAGAAATAATTTTTAAGGTATATATTTTAATATTTCAGAAGGATAGAACAAGTTTCAGCAAGAGTAGCTTTTTATGAATGTCACAAAAATAAATAAATAAAAACCCCATAAAAAGAACCCTAGACCTCATTCCTAATTTACATGCAACCTTTTCTTTTTACTGTGGCACGACCTGCAAAGTCTCTGGCCTTACCATTTCACACGCTAGTGCATCTACTACTAAGAGTATTATGAGATACTTTCGCTGTATTGGCTTTTTCTGTATTATTACACTTACCATGCTCGAACAAGCGGCTAAGCAGTTTTTGCAGTGGTTTTAAGAAAATATTACCTGTCACTTTGGAAATGTACAAATATAAACACATTTAAGGACTAAACCAGATCATCTAGAATGCATTCAGGACAATTAATATACTTTTAAACACATGTACACACATATGCTGGTGTTTATGTCCATCTACTCATATGTAAATAAGTCATCAGAAGGAAAGTTTTCCAAATACAGTGTTAAATGTAGTATCTAACAGTGAAGTTTTTCCAGTGAATGTACAAGCATATTTGTAGTCATATAGTTGAAAATTTGTGGTAGAGCATTCAGAAGGACTTAGGTAAAATAGCATTTTAAGTTTATTTGTGCAAAATTCTGTCTTTAAAAATACCCTTCAGTATTTTTAAATGAAAAAAAAAAAATTTGTTTGTTGTTCTATCAGTTTTCTAGATCAGGTCTAGATCAGATTATTTAATACCATGAAAATTTGTAAAATTATAACCTTTCTGGGATGATGAATCCCTATGTCCCCCTTGCAGATTCATGGTCAAGAAAAATATTTTCTTAGGTAACAGATAGTAGGAAAAGGTATAACAAGCTGAAAATAATATTAAACAGAAACCTATACTCCATGTCAAGTTTCTTCCTTGACCACTGACATAAGACTATCAAAAATGTGAGCAAGAAAACTATGGATAGTTATCAGAGTCTATTCAGTTGCTTAACGTCTTAGGAGTAAAGACACATACTTCAAAACTGTTATGGCTGCCTGTTGCCTTTTACAGAGTCATCTCAGATCATTGAAAAGATGTCCAGGAAACAGATGTTTCTGTTTCCTCCCATTGTGGGTGTTTGGATTTTTTTGTTTTGGTTTGGTTTTGGTTATGGTTTTGTTGTTGTTGTTCTTGTTGTTGTTACTTTGTTGGGGTTTGGTTTTTTGTTTTGTTTTGTTTAAATTTAATAACTATCTCTAAAGAAATGCATTGTTTAATTTGCTGATTGGCTTTTTTTTGAGAAATCTAGCCAAGGTCCTGAAGTTTTGTATTCTTCAATCACATGAGGCAATAGATAAATAAAGTATATGTGTGAGAGTCATTGAAAAACATTAAGATATGAAGTAGGAGAGGACTACAAAAAATAGTAAAAAAATTGGTAAGAAACTAAGAAGGTTTATTTTCTGGGATTGTTTTCTTTTTTGTTATTTTTGGGTGTTTTCATTTTGGCTGTTTTGTGGATCTTAATTCCTTTTTATTTTATAGAAAAACATAAACACTGGGTATTAGCAAAAGCTATGGACATGACCTTGACATAAGGTTAGGTAAGGGTCCTGGTATTAGTTTTTCAGTGAAAGATTTATTTTCATCCATTGGTTCTGTATCAGTTTGTGGGTTTTGGGTTTTGTTTGTTTTTTTTTTTGTCATAAAACCTTCATAAGAATGATCAAGTCACTTTTATGTGAAGGAGAAAGTTGAAAGCATTAATTTTTTAATTAATAATTTAAAATGCATACAAAATCTAGTGTCATTGTTTAAAAAAAAAATAGTAGCATGTATAAAATCAGTAGTATGATTTTAACAGTGCCAACACTACTTAGATTTGCCTGTGCCCCCCCTTTTTAAAGTCTTTATTACAAATTACTAAATCAGGCACACCACAAGCCTTCATTTGAACTTCTATCACAAGTACAGGACCAGATTTCATCCCTGACTTAAATTTTGGAAGAGTTGCTTGATACTTCAGTAGCTGTCTGTATCATTTTAAGGTCTGCTTTAGTCATCTGCATCACTTTTATGCGAACAATTTGCAAGGTAATAAAACAGTGTAGGAAAGTTCTCTGAAAAATCATCTGTACCTTCAGTTTACAAACACCACTGTGGAGAATCCTATGTTTAATTTACATAATTTGAACACTGTCAGTTTATCCAAGCAACTAGTTAGTCTACTTATCTTTCTACTTTGGAGAGATTAGAAAGATTATAAACTTATAAAAGTTGTCGATTTCTGTTGTGTATCATTTGATTTGTGGGTAATTTTTTTGGTTGGTTGGTTGTTTTTTAAATTCACAGTGAAACTTACTTTATTTTAATTTCCTGATATTTATCAACTATTTAATGTAGTTATCTCAGTTGGCTGCTATATTCAAAACTGTAAAAAGTGCTTTAAAATGTCATTGAAACCCTGGTCCCTCAAACCATGAGATATCATTGGTTTTGTATACTTCTTTCTTCAGAAATAAAGCTTTGTTATACACAATGTACACAGACATACGCATATATGTTTGTGTGTATTTTATGTATCATCAGTTGTTCAAAACATAAGAAAAAAATTGATCACTGGGAATCTTACATTAAGCAATATACCAGTATTATAATGAGAATTCTCTAACAGTAACTTCAGTGTATTGTTACTAAACACTTTTAGTGCTTCCTCAACCACCAGATATTAACAAACTTAACAAGGCATATATCTATACAGTTAAGAGTTTTGACATTATTAGTTTGCTAACTAATACAGAATTTCTATGTGTACAGGACCTTTACAGAAATCTGAGTAAGCCCTGTGTTCCTGTACATAGCTCAGTATCTAGAAAAAAAAGATTTCAAGGGTTTGGAATTTAAAAGCATTTTATGGACTTAAAATAGACATGTCTAAGTCACCTGCTGGGGAAGATTCAACAACTACCAGTACAGCATGTGGGATAGCAATAATCCACTCCACTACTCAAGGACTATGAGCAAAAGAGCAAGAAAGAATCTTATGGAAAAACAAAAGAAAGAAGATGGAAACAAAGCACACCAGACCTGTCGAAATATTAGGAAAAAATATTTTATGTGAGTCTTTTAAATTAATACAACAAAATTCTAAATTTCAGGCTTTCACTAGAAGCTTCTGAAACAGAAATATGCTTTAAAGCTCAAAGGTTGTAATTCATTAAAAAAAAAAAGTGGTTGTAATTCATTAAAAAAAAGTGACATAGTAAAATATATTTTCATTTCTTCCATAGTGCTTTTTGAACTACTGCCTTCACACAGTGAGTGGAATCACAAAACAAAGCTGACAGATCCATTCTCCCAGGCTTAGGTTTCCAGTGTCTAGGCACATTGTCTGTTGCCTGTGTATGCAGTGTATGACAGCTATTTGTGTTATACAAATGAGGTTTCCTCATTAATTTGATCTGAATTGCATGATAATCATATTGTCCCATGTTATGAAACAAGCACTCAACTTTATTATATTTAATACTATGAAACAAGCTTAAAACACAGGAGAATACTTTGGTAACCTGTTAAAGCTTGTTTGTCTCAATAGCTTTATTACATTACTTATTAAATTATTTCAGCAACATGCTAAACATCAAAATACTTTGTTCAAATGCCTTCATATTAAACATAACATTTCCCCCAAAAAACTTAGTATATGGAAAAGAGAGAGAAAAAAACAATTAACTACCCTAAGCACAAGCTTCCAACCATTTTAATTTTCATTATAACAACTCTCTGCCTTGTATCTCACCCCTCAAATTGGTAACATTAAACTTTTTGACAAAACCTGTAACATGATAGTTCTACTTTTTACTGTTATTTGACTCTTATTCATTTCTAAAAGAATGCTTCTCACAGGGATTTAATGTACAAAAATGGAGTTTATAGCTGGAGAACCTCTACCATTTTTACAGATTATTGCCTCTTTGGTTCATTTTATTTCTCTCACTTTGAAATTATGTCAGCTCCTGTGTTTGATGATTATGTTAGCATTAGTCGCAAAATGCAACATGGTCAAGTTACACATGTAGCATTGAAGTATAGTTATGTCACAGTCTCTTCAGCCAAACTACGCTAAAACAAACAAACAAAAAGTGAACACACAAAAAACCATGAACAAATTCATTTTCTGCTTACACAGTAAAGAAAAAACCTCTTTCCTCACAATCTCTTGAAACTAATTAATTGCTGATATTACTAGCTGACATCATCACAGACTAGGTAGGATTTATTTTTTTTCATGCTCAAGGAAACATCGTCATATGCTGGAATACAGTTATTCATAGAACCATTCAAGCTAAAGAAATAACAAAAATAATTACTCACCCTGAGCTTGCAGATTTGGAACTCAATCAAAAATTCTCTATCCTGAGATCTAAGAAACACAAATCAAAAGCTTTCTATTACCATTGACAGTAATTAGTTCGACATTAGATACACAGCAAAATGAGTAAATGATAGTTCAATACTACAAAAAATTAACATACATATATGTTATAGGAAAATCAATTAGCTTAAACCTTGAATAGTACACTTTGCAAGAAACACATTTTATGTTAGAAGAGGCAGCCCAATAAAAGCCTAAGCTTTCAAGTGTGTTCAGTATTCCTCTCCCTAGTCCCCAACAGTGTTCTGAGGAAAAATTAATTTTAAGCTCTCCCCTGGAACTGAGAATTTGTGAATTTCCATGGAGACCAATGAACTCTAGGGATATCTGAATAGAAGAGGTTCAGACCGTACACCAGAGCAGTTCAATCTATGACTTGAGAAGTTTATTTGAATGTAAACAGCACCTTTGGAAAGTACTTCAATGCTCAGAAGATATTAAAAAAAAAAAAAGAATTAAAAATTATCGGACTACATTCTAAGAGTTTGATTCTAAGAATGGGAAATCAACATAACCAAAATAATAATAGAGGATATACATTTCATGTTTGAAAGGGATCAGAATGCTCTGTGACAGCTGATGAAAGTCCATTGGAGTAAAATAAATACAGAATCTGACTGGGTGTGGATGTTTGTAATTCTGGGGATAGGAAAATGAAATTTCTTCTATAAAAGCAGCAGAAGAAAACAGATTAGTACAGCAAAACTCCTTTATGAGCATCAAATACAAATGATCCATCATTGAATTAACATTCATTTCATGGACCTGGATGCATTTCTTTATAATTGCTAAGATTTGTTAAATTTATCAATACTATAACCATGGTTATTTCATTAATAAGGCTTGAGGTTACCCATTAGCTTAATAAGAACAATCTAAAATTGATTTTCTTGCAGCAAATTAGTTTCCAAGTTTTTGTCTATGGGCATTTTTCTCTTTTCAGTACAACATTAATGAAGATTAATGCTCAAAATTTAAAATCTGGCAAATAAATATTAGAAAACACACAAAATAAAAACCTGTCTGTTTGAATAATAGAAAAGAAGGATGCATTGAAAAGTTGATGCAAAAACATAAGACTAAATTTATGTTAGTTTTATACTATCGGTAATTAACATATAAAAGAAGAAGATTAAATGCTATAGTGGTAATCTGCATGCTTTGAAGGAAGTATGTATGCCTCTGTAATCTTAAGATTATTCAAGACGACATCCTATTAACAGATTATGCATTCAGTGCTTGCAGTGTTGCCAAGTTCTAATGATTTTTCTATGGTGTTTGCATTAGATAAATTAGTTTTGTGATTTGGTTTTTCTGGGTTTTTGTTTGTTGTTTTTTTTTTTCTGTGTGGTTTGGGGTTTTTTTAGGCTTAGGGAATGGTGAGGGTTTTTGCTGGGCTTTTTTTTTGGGGGAGGGTTGTTTTTGGTTTTGTTTTTTTCTTTTTCTCCAAAGTATTATATACATATTCAAAAAAGAATCTGAGGATTAAAATGTATATATTTGGTCTCTCTTTACTTAAAAAAAAAAGTTATTTTTTATTTTTAAAGTTTTTTCACAAGGTTTTGGACATTTAAAAGTTAAAATCACATGCCTCCAGCAGAATCTTGTCAATGTTTCCTAGTTGAAGACCTCAGAATTTCCACCACTACAATGCATTTGGTCTTAGGTTTCTTAAGCTGCTTCACAGTCTGTTCTGTCATTACAGAAGTCATAATGCAATATTGCCATTATAATTCTAGGTGGAAAAAAACCAACCAAACAAACAAAAATTCCCAAACCCTCTAAACTCAACGAAGCTCCTATCTTAAGACTTTAACTTACTTTTATATCTAGAAAAAAAATAAAAAAAATTTCCCAGGACATGCTTTCATCTTTCGTTATTCTCTTCCCTTCCCTTTTCTTTCGTTATGAAAGCAGCAGTATATCACCACTAACAGGACTATCATAGCACAAGTGAAAAAGTGCCTCTTAAGCCAAATATACTTTACAAACAATCTAAAAGAATCTGAATTGATTTGTAGCTCCCAACTCTTTTTTTGTCATATTATTCTGAATCTGTTTAGGGATAGTTATGTTAAGAATATTTTGCTGTATTTTACCCCATTGAAAAGAAGAGTTACATAGGATTGAAAATGGGTGCAAATACTTAAGTCTTATTACCTTCCCCTAGAGAGTCAGTTCATTATAGCACCACTCTAATCCTTACAGAGAAAACCTCCTAGTGTTTTAAACCAGGAAAATGTAGGTTAATAATCCTAAAGAATAATCCTAGTTCTATTGTGAACTAAAATATTGATCTAGAAAAGTCACAAATTCTTTCTGTCCACACTTTTCTGCTATGTAAAATCATCTTGGGAGTTTCAATTAAGCTTTCTCATATACTTCGAGAGGTTTAGAAGAAAAGTGCTTTTTGTTGGGTCTTTTTGGTTGTTGGGTTCTTTTTTACAAAGGATTATTTCTATGTATATAAAAATAAAATATCAATAAGATAGTTCATTATATTGCATTGCTAGCAAATTAATCATACTTTGGAAAGAATAGGAACTCTATCTCCTGAAAGTAATTTGGTTTTATTTTAAGTAAAAAGAGATTTATTCTCCAAGTTTGCAAACTCACACAAATCAAGGGATTATTCAACACCATGTAAATGTTTAGTGAGTTCCCACTTTTGTAGGACATTTCTTCAACAATTGTCTCTTTTTTTAAGGCTTCTTTTTCCTGAATTTCTTTATTTTACAAGACCTCTGTTGTCTCCAATCATCACAATATTAGAAAACAAGCAGGAGGTTATTATCTTGCAGAAATGCTTTATTCTATTGACATTATCACTTAATTAAAAATCACCGATAGGAATGATCATTAACTAAGTGGACTATTACATTTTCAAGCTCCTTTTATAACACACCTTATTTAAAGGCACTATGTGAACTACCAAGCGGTAACAGCTGCTATATGATGACAGTCCTGGACAATAGTATACCTTTCTTTCAACGGGTCAGGAAAAAAAAAAAAAAAAAGAAGGAATTAAAACTCTACTTTCAATGGTGTTTTTGAACTTTGACTTTAAAATACTGGTAATAAGTCAACATTGAGAACAAACCCCACTGCTTTTATGATAATGATGATTACAAAGACAAATTCCAATAGAGAGTCCAACTGTGTGTATTATGACCTTGCTCCCATTAATTATTACTTCCTTAGCCAAAGGTTGCACCAATTATCGATACAAAATGTTTGTTTATTCACTGATACTTAAATTCAGTTCCAGGAAAAATGTGTTCCAAAATCTTACTTCAGCCTCATTAGATAGTTTCCTGAAATATTTGCACCAAAATAAGGATATATTTCAAAACTAAGTTTTCTAAGTAGGCTGTGAAAGACTTAGGAATTTTTAACTTTTATTTTTGTGGCAGAAAATGCTAGTTCATTTCTGTATGTCTGAAATATTTTGCTACTTTTGGAGAGTATAAGATTCTTCTTTCCCTATTTGTCTTTAAGAAAGTTCTTGGAATTTTAGAGAAAGTAAATAATTTAAACAAGACAGGTTCATAGATTATTCTGTTATCTTATCCTTACACAGTTGGAAACAGACTCAAGCATATCCTACCATAAGAGGAGTAGAAGTGCATCTCGTTTAGGACTGCTTTGCCATTTTACCTGTTGTGTCCCTTTTACTTAAAAAAACCCAAACAGTCCAAACTTATTCCCAAATGTATGTTTGATACATGGGCCTTAAGTTTTCCAACAACAGCCATTTCACAACTTTTTTTCTACTCTTGTTAAATCAAAATCTTTGTCCATCTGATACAATGTTTTGAAAAGCCACAAAAATACCTGCTGAAGAAATACAGAAGTTCCACTTAATTTTATAATCCCATTTTCATAATCTCTTGAGAGAATATACTGGTTTACGGTAAAACACAGTCTTATGTATTTCAAAGCATAAAAATTCAGAACGGTATCCAATTCAATTCTTTTATGGAGCTTATCTTCATAATAACCTACATAAACTTCTTGGTAGGTAATCCATACTTGCATAAAATATATCTCTTTTCCTTTCTTCTCATTATTAACCTTAACAGAAAATCTAACTTGGTCATGAAACATTATAGTTTGCGCTTCTCTAATACAGCATAGAGTTCATATTTTACATTACATTACTATCAAATGTTTTCTTGTAAAGGCTAACTTTTTCCTTGCAGTATCCCTTTGGTAATTCCTTTTGTTTATGTGAACTGGAAAGGCTACATCTGGACTCCAAGGCAGATGCTCTCTACCTTAACTCGAGTGGTCATGATGTCCAGATACACACCCTAGAGTATGTTCTTCTTACTGACCAGAGTGAAACCTCACCATGAACACTTCCGTTATATACTTGCCATTAAAAGTAATCTCAGGTTTATAGGCCAAGCAGGGAAAGAGCTATGGTATGCTTAAATAGGTCCTGAAATTTGAATGGTTCAAGAAGCTGTAGTGTGGGATCTATTCAGGAGTTTGTCTATGTTGTACAGGAACTTGCGGTATTAGGTTGTGTTTATTTTTTGTGTTTCTGCATTCTATCCAGTGATTTCTGTTTCATTTCTGTGTATTTTGTGGTGGTATTCTTGCATTTTTGTGGCATACTGTTGATTTTGGATAAGCTCCCTAATTTGCCAAGATCTTTGTAGATTCTAATCTTATCTTCTGGGGCATTTACAATCCTGCCTAGCTGTCTGTCAGCCACAGATTTATAAAGTTTATGGTTTCGTCCATCATTCAAACATCTTTTTTCTTAAACATTGAAAAGCAACATGGCTAAAACAGACCCCTAAACTATCTCCCAATTGAAATGATTAAAAATTATTCCTTGTTAACTGAAAGCAATTTTTCAAAGTTGATGGTTACATCTGATTCATATTTTGCTGGTCTGCTCAAAAGAATGTAATAGTACACACCCCCTACATCCACCTTAATAAAAACATAATTACATTACTTTTACTTTTTTTTCCCTGCATGCTTTAAAAAATCCTGCTTTAGCAATTCATAAATAAATTTGCCATACGGAGACAAAGGGATAAAAAACACTGCAGAAAAAGTAATTCTTCCCTCATAATTAACATGGTTTATAAACAGCATGAATTTTCCTCAAGCTGCACTGACTTTAGCATTTGTTTTCAGCACAATACTGGTCAATTTAAAGTCAAAGTTGCAGTTGGCTTGCCACTGTAGTTATACACCCCTCCATAAACTGTTACGTACAGGGCAAGGGACAATCGGGTTTATTGGACTGTGTGAATCTGACTTGCCAGGCCATCAGACCCACACAGTCCAATAAACTCGGTTGTCCCTTTCCTCCACCTGGCTGGAGGCAGGGCCTCTCTAATCCTGCTCTTCGTATCCACTACTCACTTCTTGCAAAAATGACTTAGAGGTCCCTTCAAGAGGGTTATAAGTGCAATCAGGCCTCCAGGGAGGGTATTTCAAAGACCCAAAAGGGTACCGATAGGCTTTTGGCATAGCTGTCTTGGAGACAGAGGAAATAGAACTGTTGTCTGCCTTGCCTGGTCTCTTAGAAGACCCTTCTGTTGTGGGGTTGCTCAGGGTTGAAGAACAACAAGTGCCAGTTGCCACCACAACAGTGCACCGGTGGCAGTACCGGACTGAGACTCCCCGATTCCCATCCATAAGCTGACTGGTCAACTGGAGAATCAGGAAGTGATCAGCACAACCCATTCACCCTTTAACAGTCCCATATGGCCAGTACGGAAGTCCAACGGAGAGTGAAGGCTGACGGTAGACTATCGTGGCCTGAATGAAGTCATGCTGTCAATGAGTGCTGCTGTGCCAGACATGCTGGAACTTCAACAAGAACTGGAGTCAAAGGCAGCCAAGTGGTACACCACTATCCAAACAGTGCAAATAGGAGCAAATGCATTTTTCTCGATCCCTTTGGTGGCAGAGTACATGCCACAGTTTGCTTTCACCTGGAGGAGTGTCCAGTACACCTGGAACCGACTGCCCCAGGGGTGGAAACACAGCCCTATATTGGGTGCCAAAAAGAGAATGTCGTGGTTCAGCCCCAGCCAGCAGCTGAGCCCCACGCAGCCGCTCACTCACTTCCCCATTAGCAAAACAAGGGGAAGGATGAGAAGAGCAAAGGGCAAACGGCCTTGAGTTGAGACAACGAGTTTTAATGGGCAAACAAGGGGAGAGAGGGAAAATAACAACAAAGCAGCAGTAGTTATAAGGGGATGTAAACAAATGCGATGACAAATGGAGCACTTTACCGATCAACGACCAACCCAACGACCAGATGCTCAGAGCCCAGCCAGCCCATCCCAGAGAAGCACTAGGCCGCCCTTCCTGGCTATCCCCTTTTATAGGGGCATAGTGGCACATGGTATGGAATAGCCCCGGTCAGCTCAGCTCACCTGGCCTGCTCCTGAAAATTAGTCCTATGCTGGTCAAACCAAGGACATTATAAAACCTCTACCATGGGTTAAGAATGTATATACAGGCATCAGTGTACACCTTAAAATATAAATATACACTCCTTAATAATGATAGCTTCTTTATATGCCCATGCTCATGCAAGTGATTTTAAATAGAGGACAAATCTAAGAAAATATCACGCAAACCCTTCTGGAGATATTCTATTTCATTTACAAAGTAAAAATGGTTTATGTCAGTTTAGTCTAACATCTTTCATGTTTGACTCAGTTCTTCCTAACAATTCAAAATCAGAGTCTGATAGGTTTTCACATGGAAGGGCTGAAGTCCAACAGTATTTAGACAAAAATCTGTTCCATGTTTTTCTGTCATGCTGGTGAAGTGTAGGGTGTCCCTGCCCATGCTGGGGGTATTGGAACTTGGTGATCTGTGTGGTCCCTTCCAACCCAAACCATTCTATGATCCTATGCTGTTGTATGGGTCTTCAAATTTGCAAGTGTTCATGGGAAGTGCTGGATACCGAAGTATGTTACCATTCTTGTAACATACTGATGAAATTGAGATTATTTATATATTTATAAATGTATAACATGTAAATTACTTTTACAAAGACTGCACATAAATTCTGATTAACTCATTCATAAACATATTAAATGAAACTACTGAGGGGAGTTGTTTTCTCTTTTTTAAAAGTTTTGGATATAATTTTATTGGTTAACAAACTATTCACAGATTTAAAACCTGTAGCTGAGAAAGAACTACTGAATCCCTCCTTAATGGAAGAACTGAGCACAACTGAATTATGAACTGGCAGGGAGTTAACTTTCGGTACTAAGAAGTGCATGCCACTTATTATCTTCAACAGTTATCAGAGGTTATTATCATGTTATCATCTAACACTTATTAGAAAAAAGCAGCTCTGAAACTGCAGAAATGTTTATTTTCAGATAAAAGATTCAAATGCTATTAGCAACATTGTCATGTAATGCGACTAATTTATGAATCAGGCTTTTTCTATCCACCAAGTCACAAAATCAATTAAATTATTGAAAATAAAAATATTCAGTTTAAATATTTGTTCTAAGCAGTTTACTTGTTAATCAGATTTTGAAGCTGTTCTTCAGAGCTTCTACCACTCAAATACAATAAATTTTTGGAGTTAGCCATGTGGTGGAACTTCCATTACACAAAAAATTTTAGCCATCAGAATGTTTTTGAAAGAAATTTGAAAACTTTATTGTCTCTGGATCTGTTTTTCTTTTAATATTTGAATTACATTTTTGATCTGGTATTTTTGCAGCTGTTCATCTATTTTCTGTTGAATCAATTTGTACACAAAGCAGAAACAAAAAGCAATATCAGCTTAATCTAGTGAATATAGTAATGGACCATAGGAGAAGGCCACTCTCACATCCTTAAATCTTCAAATCTTGGCCTTTTCTTGTGAGTACAGTCATACTGAAGAAATTTACATTCATGTCGAATCTGTCTCACAAGTTGTTACAACAACTAAGAAGTATGTCTGTAAAGAATATAAAAATCCAAAAATATTTTCCTTAAGACAAACCTCAAGCCCCCAAGAAAAATTACTTATAGTGTGAGAAAAAGCAGTATCTGCAAAAATGTTTAATCATATTGTTGTTGTGACAAAAGCATTCCACAATATACACAAAGAGCTATACTTTGCCTTGATTATGTTTGTCTATCTAAGTGACTGATGTCTGAAATATTATGCATATTTTGACATTCAGAGTTTCTATCTTATTCAGATATCCTATGGTAGGCACAATTTTAAAACTGCAGAACATCAAAGGCTCAGACAAACATCACCTTCAAAACATCCTCTGCAAATCTTAATCAGTTTAAAAAATGAAACCTTTGTCAGAAGCTACACCGCAGAGAGTTGGGAAAATCAACTAAAGAATACGAGTTTAACTTGGAGAAGAGGAGGCTAAGTGGTGACCTCATCTATGTTTATAAATCTGTAAAGGGTGAGTGTCGGAAAGATGGAGCCAGGCTCTTCTCGATCTCATTAAGTGATAGGACAAGGGGCAACAGGTGCAAACTGGAGCATAGGAGGTTCCATGTTAATCTAAGAAAAAACTTTTTCACTGTGAGGGTGACAGAGCACTGGAACGGGCTGCCCAGAGAGGTTGTGGAGTCTCCTTCTCTGGAGACATTCAAAACTCAACTGGACACGTTCCTATGTGATGTGCTCTAGGTGGTCCTGCCTTGGCAGGGAGGTTGAACTTGATGATCTTTTGAGGTCCCTTCCAACCTCTAATATTCTGTGATTCTGTGAGTTTGCCTTTGATATCTGAGGCATAAACCAGTGCCGAATAAGTGATATAAACTTATTGATGGAAACTGATTCGACATTTTACAGAACCCAGTAATACATCATAATGATATTTCATATGAATACAGGAATTAAGACTACATTCTTTTAAAATGGAAATGGGAAGAAGGGAAGGGAAGGGAAGGGAAGCCTTTAAATGTGTTAGTTCCCTTCTTAATGTCCTTTTATAAAAATAGTTATATTAATATTGCTTATACTATTAAGCCAGTTTTGCTGTTTGCACATTANAGGGAAGGGAAGGGAAGGGAAGGGAAGGGAAGGGAAGGGAAGGGAAGGGAAGCCTTTAAATGTGTTAGTTCCCTTCTTAATGTCCTTTTATAAAAATAGTTATATTAATATTGCTTATACTATTAAGCCAGTTTTGCTGTTTGCACATTATTTTAAGAATAGAACTGAGAATATTCGGGAGTCTCCATTACTTCTTCCAGGGCCTAGTCCAATATGGCACTATAATCCTAGTTAGTCCAGTACGTAACAATGCAATTACTTGTTTTAGTTTCTTTCAGTGCAAACTTGTTCTACGTAAGAAGCAACAGAGAGAGAACATCACAAAAAATATTGGAAAATCATGTGGTGAAAAGGAGAACATTCTTTTTAAATAACTTAAATTTACGTCACTCAAATCTAATCGTGGAAAGCTATGATCTATGCTACAGATAATGCAATGGGCTCTGACATAATACATAACCTTTCAAAGGAAACTGTAAATGTCCTATGTTTTGTTATCATTTGGGATAAGAAGACAAACTAGTAATAACATAGTGTAAATTCTAAGAGTATGAGAAAAATCTGAATTAATTACACGTGTACAATGCCCAAGCAATCACTCTCGAGAGTGCAGAATTGCTAAGACATCTATTTTATGATCCTTTCTCTTGTACTCTAGGTTATATCAAGAAACATTTCTTAAGTCAGTTTAGCTTATAGACGTATGTTCTTGAGTATAAAAAAATATAGTCAAAAAAAATCTTTTTACTGAGAAATCTGGTAAAACAATTTGAACAGGTTTTTTTTTTATTTGAACAGCTTTATTTAACTTTCTAAATTGTTAGTTGTTTGGTTTTGTTTAAATGAATGAGACAATTTATGAAATCACATCATAAAAACAGTTGATCTGTAGATGTATGTTTTGAATGAATAAAATGTGATAGGTAAAGGAAAAGTAAAATTTTCAGAGCCATGGAGTATAATGGTAACTATCGCCCATTATTCACTGCTGCCAACTTTCTTTTTTTTTCTGGGTGCAGGTTCCAGTTAAACCAATGCTTTAGAGTTCCCACTGGAAAACAAAAATGCACTTCTAATACACAGAGGTTAATGATTTCTCTTCTATAATATTACTTTACAGAACGTGTATGTCAAAGGCTAATGTCTTGGTTGACCTCAAGCATGCAAGTGTATGAAAAAAAAATCTGAAAAAATCAAAGTTTATAAACAAGCAGGCCTGTTTTCATCTCACAGCTTGCTTTGTTGCAATTGACGGAGAAAAATCTCATTTTAAAAACACATTAGTTATAAATATATCTCAGTATATAATTTTTTACTGAAGATTTACAAATACTGAAAAAATACAGAATTTCTTTAAGAAATATTTGGGCTGTATACTTGAAGTTTTAGGGTGTATGTATTTCTCTTGAGCTGCATAATTTTACAAAATATTACACCTGACAAATCACACTTGAAAAAAAGAAAATACACTCTTAAAGTAAAAGTATTTTTTAATACTATGTACTATTTTAAGGACTCTTCCATTTTGATTACCTCAAGCATTAATGAGTTCTAAGGAGCTGGTCTACAAGACTGATGGTGAACATTAGGACAACTTCTTAGCAGTCTCTTGTCTTAAACCCTGGAGGAACATATAATGGTGCACTGTACCATAAAATGATACATGTCCTGTAAGTGTGACTAACAAGAATGACTTATTGGTCATTGCTGTAGATGATGTAATGTGTAACATACCACATTGTTCATTTATGATGATCACAGAATGGTCTTGAAGATTGAAACTATTTTATCATATGGTTTTAGGGACAGCTAGAAACTAAAAATGGTATTTTATGGAGTTGCTATCAGCAGAGACTTGGAGATTGCTCTGTTTGACAGCAGATGATCTGCAGTTTGGAGGTTAGAAAAATGATGTGGTGTGTGTAAGCTACAACATTTCAAAATCAGTTTTCATTCAGGGATATGGAAACTTAACTTTTAGTGGGGTTGTTAGTTGTGGGAAAAGTATGCAAGAAGCAAGTTCATTACATTGTTGTAGTTAACAGAGAAGTGAATGGGTCTTTTGCATTTGTTTGTCAAACAGATACAGAACAGTTAGGCTCACATCTCTGCTGTATCCAGTTCATAGTTACTTCCTATGAAATATAACTAAATCCCACTGGAAAGGACTGGAATTTGGATCTCCCTCATCTCTGACCTGTCCTTGTGCCTTTTGATAAGCAAATAAATCTTTCATGTTCTCTCTGACTGAACATACATTTCAAAACTCCACAAATTGTTGTGCAGAAGAATTCCTGTCTTACAGGTGTTTCTTTTATTTATAATTCATTATTTTTCACAGTGAAAAATTAAACTTAGGCCTATTTGTATCAATTATGTATTTCAGGTATCTTATGACATGAATTTTTTTGTTCTTTTATCAGGATGAAAGCCTTGGGTGTTTGTCATCATGTGATGAAACATACTTGAAGACACTGTTTAGAGGAAGAAAAGATTGACTATATCTACCTGGCACTAACAAATTAGATAAATGACATATAGCTGGGAAAAAAAGAAGCAATAGAATCATAGAATCATAGGTTGGAAGAGACCTCAAGGATCATCTAGTCCAACCGTCCCCTCACCACCTATTAACCACTAAACCATGTCCCTAAGTACCACATCTAACCTTTCCTTAAACACCCACAGGGATGGTGACGCCACCACCTCCCTGGGCAACCCATTCCAATGCCCGACCACCCTTTCCAAGAAGAAATTTCTCCTAAGCTCCAACCTGAACCTCCCCTGGCACGACTTGCAGCCATTCCCCCTTCTCCTGTTACTAGTTATCTGCGAGAAGAGGCCTACAACTTCCTTTCAGGTAGTTGTAGAGGGCAATAAGGTCTCCCCTGAGCCTCTGCTTCTCCAGACTAAACAGTCCCAGTTCCTGCAGCCACTCCTCACAAGACTTGTGCTCCAGACCCTTCACCAGTTTTGTTGCCTTTCTCTGGACACGCTCCAGGGCCTCGATGTCTTTCTTGTGGTGAGGGGCCCAAAACTGGACACAGTACTCGAGGTGCGGCCTCACCAGGGCTGAGTACAGGGGGATGATCACCTCCCTGCTCCTGCTGGCCACACTGTTCCTGATACAAGCCAGGATGCTGTTGGCCTTCTTGGCCACCTGGGTACACTCCCGGCTCATGTCTAGGCGAGCGTCAATCAGCACCTCCAGGTCCTTTTCCTCCACACAGCTTACAAACTTTTTCACCTAACAACTGTGAGTTTCACACTTCTTTAAGACATCTAGGGCAGGAACCCTACTGACAGTTTCTAACTGGCCTTAGATGGGGAGACAGTCACAGAAATCGGCCCAGAGTCAGATGATCAGTGTATGAAGACTACCTAACATACCAACTATTAGTAAAACCAATAGTATTTTCATGAAGGATACACATCCACAGGTGTCCAGTACTGTGTCAGGGGTGCTCAGCCAGACTGCATACACCAGCCATTAGCCCGAGTGTCCTAATCCTGGGACCCTGGGCTTGTCAGGGCCACAACCACTGGGCCGTGACTTCTGTCAATGTGAACCACGTGAACGGGCTGTGGAATAGAAATGTTAGTAAAGAAACTGAAGTCCACCAGATATATGCATGTCGCTTAGGAAGTTCACCTCTGATCACATCTCTGAGCAGTGCCATTCTGCTCCTGCAGTGATACCACCAACACTGTTCAAGACAGTATTACAGAGAGATGAAGTACATCATCTATTTTTTCAGATACGCTCAATCAGGGGTTTGGTATCTCCGGAAAGGGAGGTTCTACTCCTTCTCTAGGTTACTTGGGCTGGAGTTCAATTACCCTTATGATGAAATTTTTTTCCTAATATCTAACTGGTGTTTCTTGTGTTACACTTTTTGTTAACACTGCCACTGTACAGTATTGGGCAGAGCCTGGCTCTGTCTTCTCTGTGTCCTTCCACCGGGTATCTGTACACACCAATAAGGCTGTTTCTTACCAGCATGAGCAGACCTAGCTCTGCAGCCTTTCATCAGACTCCCCATGCCCCAGTCCCTGACAACTTTGGTAGCCTCCCTGGAACACTCACCAGTAGGTCAGTGTCTGTGTTGCATGTAGGAGCCTCAGTCTGGGGACAGCACACAGCTCCCAGACAGCAGAGCAGGATCTTCCCCAAATCTGCTGGCTGAATCATTGTTCCTGCAACCTGGTTTGTGGCAGCGGCTTCTTTGCTGCCTAGAGGCACTTCTGCCTGATGGCCAACCTGAAACTCCTGGGGCCCAAGGTCTTTTCTGCTGTTTCAGGCAGTCACTCCCTGACCTGTTCTGCAGAGTTTTGTCCATCCTAGGGACAGGGATGTACAGTTGCTTTTGTTGAATACCTTATTTAATAATAATTATATTCTTTTTTACGATACTCTAACAGTACTCTCCTCCTGAGGTATATATGCATATCTTAAATCTGATCACAAGCCTTATTATTCAAATAATGTACATTACCCTACATAACTATGAGTATTTCATGGATTGTTAGCTTTTCATTAAAATTTACCGACTATCCAAAAATAGATGAAGCCTCTTGTATTTATGTCATTCACATAATTTACTAACTTCCCACTTTACAAATCCTCGATTAGCAATTTGAATTTTTTTGTTTGTTTGTTTTGTTTTTAGACCTAACAAGGTAAAGAAAGACTATTTCTATTCTATATAAAATTATTATGTAGGACTTCAACTCCTCTGTGGCTCTGATTGTAATATCTGTAGAAATTTTACCAGTCTGGATCTTAAAATTTCAAATGTAGATGCAAGCTTTTTCCCAGATAATATTTTCCAAGAGAATGTAAATCTGAAAGCTTATAGTAGTTGTCACAGAATGCATTCGGCCGTATTATACCATAAATGTAAATTAACAAATAAGGGAATATAGATTTAGGTAAAAAAGTGTCATATACGTACTTTTTTGAGAGGTATTCATACAGACAGCAATTGGCAGAAGTGATTAGTGATGTGCTTTAGCTCTTCAATGGTAAAACACATAGAAACAAGTGAAATCAATGTTGGTACACTTCACTTATATGATTTAATAGTACCTTGACCAGCAGTAGAAATGAACAATAGATGTCTGAAAACTGTTTTCCACTATCAATCCACAAGTGGTATTGTACCTATCAAGGAAGTATTTTGTAAGAAAGCTTTGTGTGTGTGTGTGCAACTTTGTAGTTACTTTCTGTGGAGATCACCTTGAAGAATGCAAGCTACGAGTGTGAACGACACTACTCTAAATCTGATTCTGATTCACCATGTGATATGACAAGGTTACTTAAAATTTGTATGTGTCCTACAACAAGCTCATAAGGAGTTTGTCTTCACAAGGAAAAAGAGATCATTAATATGAAGTCAGATAATTAAATATCAATGGGGGACATTGATTTAAAATCTGAACATACCTGGAGTTAGCAGTATGTTCTATTTTGAATTGAACACATTTGTTTCTAATTACAAAAATACTTTTATTTCTTTGTTGAAGAGCAAAGTTTCATTTAATTTACTGAATGCTGTTGTGATAGGAGAGGCGATATGGTCCCATGATTAGAGTACAGGAGAGCTGGATTTTTTATTTTACCACTGGTTTATTGTTCAGTATTAGACAAAACACCTGTTTAATGACTTCAAAGATCAATAGTTGTGAAATCCTTTCCATTTATAAATGTACAAGAGTCTCTAGGTGTTATATTTTGCCAGAGCAGTGAGACACTTTTCCTTCAAGTTCTCTTCATCAGCAGAAAAATCTCAGAAAAAAAAAACCACACCAAAACTCAACAACCCAGTTTAAAGAATACTTTTAAATATGTCTATTGCCATGGGGTTTGCAGACAAAGCACTTAATGAACAGGCAATGACATTTATCTCTATGGAAGGCTCTAGTATTTTTACAAGAGAAAAGACGACTATACAGTCTGACATAGATTACAAATTTGAGATGAGAAGTAACACAACCCTAAGAAAGAACAGGTAACATTTTTAGAGGTAACTATAAGAAGAAGGTATATAGGGTGACTGTTTTTTATGCAGTTGCTTATTAATCCACTGTAGTATTTTGTGTTACTGAATGAAAACAAACTCAATCACATAAATTTAGGACACTTTTGTCTTCTTAATTAGAGAGAGGCGAGTAAGAATAATGTAAAATAACTGAATAATGTGTAGACTATTACAGTAGACTCAGCATTACCTTAAGCCACAAAGATTTACAAAAATTTGTTCCAAGTACAGAAAAAAAAGAAAAATATTAAAAATGCACATGTTACTACTATACCATCACCCAGGTCAACAAGTTTATGTAATACTTATGTGTGCAAGCATTCACATTTGTCTTCGTGCAAATAGGCCACGAAGAAAATGAAAAGTGAAAATGAAAGTAGTTTTCTTGTCCCATTTTCATCTGAGTTTAAAAAGCTACCACCTCAAAATTTCCTCTCATAAGCAGTCCTCATTTTTAAATCCTTCCAGTGTTTGTCCTGAGTTCCCTCTTCAGTGCAAACTGGTTTTTGACATTTTAGTTTTATACATGCAGGCTAGCCTATGTTGATTTAAATGTCACATTAATAGATCTGATCTTCAAATACAACAATTCTTTCATCATGTTTAGCACCACTGATAGGGGTTTTATGGAGCTATTCTGTCTTATTAGTTCCACTATAATTTCCTCAGGGATTGCCACAATGTGCAGTGTTACAGATAGCCACCTCCTTTCAAATACTCCATCAAAGATTCTTTTACCATTGAAGATTTCAGCTGTCCTTTTCTCAAAATTTCAATTTAATCAATTTGGCAATTACTAGTTCCAAATTGAACAGAGTTTGATTTAAGGTTCTCATTAAATGAAAGGATTTTGATGACATAATTTTTGGGTGCTATCACTTAACTATACAGTTTGTGTATCTAATGGTTAGATTTCTTAATGTGGTCTTTCAAACGCTTTTTGTAGGTTTTTTACTATTTTCTTCTGCTTTTTGTGGAGCTGCTATAGAGAGTTCTCATTTGAGCTTGTACAGAAAATCTATCTCTGCCTGTCACTTTCAAAGTTTCCAGAGTATCTTGTTTGGGTTTTCAATTTGATTTATTTATTTATTTTTAACAAAGGCTCTTCACTTTTAATGTAATTCTGAAAAATTATACAGGTTAACAAATACAAGGTACTTAAAAAGAGAAGCTGAAATACTACGTTTTCAAGTTTCTTTCAGGTCTTCTGTATTCCCCTTCCCAATGATGTCCCAGCCAAGACTTCATTTCCTCTCCCATTTTAGATTTGGTGAATCAGTTTTTCTTGAGTATTTAAGAAAAAATGCTGGAAGGTTAGTGTTAAGACCTAACAAATCTGAAGTGAACCTGTGAAAAGATTAATAGATTGCCAAGGAAATTACTACCAGTGAAATTTAACCTGTTTGGTATTAGAATCACATAAATACAAATCAGTAATTATAACTCAGCAATTTAAACTGTGGTGTATGTAGAATCAGTATCAAGCACGAACAATATGGTATCTAAGCACTTACTAGGAACATGAAGAATGAGCTACTTCGTAGTGTTATAGACATATCCTGTGCTTTATTTTAATTCATGGAGATATAATAATCTTAGTAATCACCACTTCCCAAGGAGGTGGTGGAGTCACCGTCCCTGTGGGTGTTTAAGGAAAGGTTAGACGTGGTACCGAAGGACATGGTTTAGTGGGTAATAGGTGGTGGGGAGACGGTTGGACTGGATGATCCTTGAGGTCTGTTCCAACCTTAATGATTCTATGATTCTATGATTCTAATAAATCTTCAGAATGTAGAACAAAGCACTCCCCTTTTTTTGGTGTATTTCAGATACAGAGCAGTAACATAAATATCAGTAAAACTTTAAACAATAATTTCCCTTTCAAAGGATTCTGTAACTCTCTCTTCACATTTTGTCTGCAAAACACACAACCAGGCAAAACTGTAGTGTGTGAGACAACCACAGACTCCAGACAATTATAAGAACAGAGGAAGGAAGTATCTAAGAGCAGCGCCCACTATGATGTTGCCCTCTCCCTCACTTTTCCCCTGGAAGTCTGTATCTGACTTTCCTCACTCTACTTCCTTCTGTCTGCCTCTTTCTTAATGCTTCTCTCTGGTTTCATAAGTATTCTTCAGTCCCAGAGAGGTAACATGACTCTTGAAGATGATGTCAGATATAGTTGGTACGTACTTTATGAATACAAAGTTATGACTAGAAATTAGGTGATTGTGCTTTCAAAATAAAAATTGCATCTAGGCAGGAGCTCACCCAAAAAGTGTCACACTCACTCCCTCTCTTCCCCCTTAGTCTGGCTTAGGAAGTAGATTCTAAGATGTGAGATTTCAACATTTTCCTCATGTAGTTGTTTCACTGTGACCTTTTTCACAATGTGAGAGTTTCACGTAGAGTTTAACCAGCTGCCCCCCTTGTTCCCTGTGATTCAGTGTTTATATCACATGAAGCAAATAAAACCATATTAGATAAACACATGAACACAGTTATGAAGACACAGTAAGGCAGTGGAACTGAGACCCACAGGTGTGGCAAAGGATTGTGTTTTCAATACTGAATCTTTTTTTAACTAGAAGATCATTTTGTTATGAAATTTTACAGTTATGGTCCATAATTACTCTGCCTACTTCTGTCTTCCATCCAGCATTCTATAAAAATAGTATTAATTTTTAATGTATTACTTCAGATTCCTCATATTTCTTCAAGAGTCTGATATATATTCTGTTTATAGAAAAAGAGGCAAGTTATTAAAAAGTGGGGTTTTTTTTGTGTTTTTTTTTTTGTTGTTGTTGTTGTTGGTTTTTTTTTTCTGAAGGAAGTCAAAGGTTATACTTAATACACAGAAAGAGTTGCTCTTCTCACCCCATCACAGTCATCTCATATATCACTAGTGACTTTTGGAACATTTTTCTTGAAATGGAAAAATGCATGGTGTATGATTGATTTCCAGTTCTTTCAGATGATACAGTGACAAATAAGAAGCAAGAGCAGTTTAGTTTAAGGTGTCTGTTAAATATCATAGGATCTAACCTGTTAGTGAACCAGCCTGTTTCCATCCATCTAATACTTAAATTTATCTTCACAGTGTTCATATAAGTAGCAAACAACGTGACATAAATCTGCATGAGTAATTAAAAATGGAATGATTTTTTTTGGTATTTTTAGTATCACAGCAAACCAATATTGTTCTACAATTCCAATGTTCATTATTATTCATGTATGAGAATTCTTTAAATTTGACAAAGCAGAACATGGCTAAAATTTCCACAAAGATCTTGCTGGGAAGATTATGGTACAAAACCAGAATTATTCATTGTTTACAATATTTTTTAATGTCTTCTCCTTCCTCAAGACACTGTGACTAACAGTATCTCAATTAGTAAGTACTGCACTGCTTATAAGTAAGCTTAAAACACTTTTTACACAATAAAATATATGCAAGGTCTTCCTCCAAGGAGACATAAGGCTTCTTCATACTGTAAAAAGATATGAACTGTATTGTCTTTATAGATGCAAAATATGACTCAGACTCTAAAATTTGTAATGCAGATACACCAAAAAATGCTTCAACATATTGGCATAAGCTTCAACTTCAAAAAAATACCTTTTTAATAAGCAAAACTAATTTATGAAAGTTCCTAGTTCAATTAACTTAAGTATTCCTGAAAAAGTTTCATGGGGGAAAAAAAAAAAAGAGGGGGTGACAAGAGGAAGAAACTACCACCGGCTATATCAGATGAGAATTCAGACCCATCCACAAAAAACCACTTTTGCACATGCGCTAATGATAAACACTGCCCATCTGGTTCAGACATTCACAAAATAGAACAGAGGTACAAACTGAAAAAACATCTTCACAAAAATGTTTGCAAGGCAAAAATACAATTCGTAAGAGGCAGCATCTCAGACATCTGGAGCATAAATACCATGTTGTTATTTGGGAAATTTAACAAATACTTTATGGGATCCATATGTACCAAGAACATATTTTTGCTGAGCCGGCCACAAACACACACTTGATGCCAGTTTAGTAAGTGTGCATGCAGATGGGTGAAATTGAGCGTATTTCAGTGAGGCGAAGAGGAAGGAAGAACTAAAGGAAGATGGCTCTCTCCTGTTAATTCCCTACTCTCTTTGTTTCTGAAGGCAGAGCAAAGGAAGACTTATCCAAATGCAAAACTGAAGAGCTGAACAGAGATCATGTAGATCATTCACTTCTTAATAAATGTGGGCAATATATATGCATTTTCTGTCCACCTGCAGACCAACAGCTAACACCCATGGAATCAGAGTGAGACAGGTGACAACGTTCAACTGTGAACATTACACATTTTATTTTTATCTTATCATGACTTATCTAGGTAGGTGTTCCCCCTTCCCTTACACCATTGTAAACATCTGGTTCAGTTACCTGGATCAGCATATCCAATTTCCTGATTAATGAAGTCCTAAGTGAATCAATGCAAAACTCCAGGAAGCTGGAGGAAAACCGTCTATAAATTTTGTTTAACATTAAGTCTTTCTAAGAGATCAATGTCACACATAGAAAAGGAGTGCACATATATCTTACACAAAACCAAGATCAGAGCTCCACATTTGTGTTGAGAAAATCTCTCTTCAACAATCAAGATATTTTTTAAAAATGAAATATCTGAAACTCTTCCAAATTCATCCACAATGACTGACAGGAATCCAGTCTGGGAATGTTCTGAATGTATATATATTACCTTAAATGTTGCTTTCTTTGTTATTTTCCCCATAAAAATTATTTCACAAATTAAAGTACATTTTGCATTTTATAAAGGTAAATGTCTATAATACAATTGACAGTTAAGGACCACATTCAAACCTCAGAAATCACAGTCATTATTTTTTGGTCCATTGAGCTGCAAGTGCAGACAGTTAAAGAACTCACACATAGAACTCATGCTTTTATACTTACAGTGGGTTTTCTCTGGAAGAAGATATTGTGTCTGTGATAACTTTCCTTTTTAGTCACTTTTCCCGTTTTAGCATTTTTGATAAGTGAAGGCAAAATCTGGTCTAAGTGCTCACAAGTAATTTCTTAACAACATCACGTAGATAAGAAGAAAAAAACACTAAAAATGTCTCAGGCTATTCTTTTTCTTTTTCCTCTGTGTAAAACTCTCAAACTATGGTTCTTAAAGACTTTGGGGGGGGGGGGGGGGGGGGGAAATCAAGCTTGTT
>VWZZ01008066.1:38549-49502 GCA_013399095.1 Psophia crepitans
CCAGCTTGTTAAAAAAGCACAAGCAATGTAAAAAACAAACAGGTGTTATGAAAATGTTTTTATGTCAAAAAGGTTTAGAAAAGGTTAGGCCATACTTCTGTGTTCCCTTTTGTTACTGGAATATATATTCACTAAAATTTATTGAATGCACTGAGCATTAAGAGCTCTATGTACCAGATTGTGCACAATCCATCAAGTGTTACTTAAATATAGGTGATTCAGTTTTGAAGATACCTGTGTAAAGCATCCAGTATTCTCCCATTTGTTAACTTCTTCCATTTAATCAGGTGTAATTAGGACATATTGCATTCATAAATGAACTTCCTATTTTACTATGCACAATAGAGGATGTTCTTCACCACTAGTGTTTCAGCTGTTCCTCTGATCTTGCGTCCTCTAGTCAATGGTAATATATAAAAGCGTCTTTGCAAAGGTTGTGCAGACACAGCTATAGTGGCCATCTGCCACACTTGTACGCCTCTTCAATTATTTCTAAGAAAATTAAGGTCCCTGCAGTCCCATGACTGTGTTTTCAGCTGAGATGAAAATAGATGAAAGTGTGGCATAATTTCCCCTTACAGCCTGCACAGCTACTTTTGACAGCCAAACACACTATGAGTTAACACCCTCACCTTCTTCAGAGCTGATACAAGCTACAATTTTTATAAACAAGTATACTGAGCTCCTTAAGAATACTTATACTACAGTTAAATTCACAGTATGTGTCACACAACTATTTCTTTATAACTGTGGTTTTAGTTCTCAAAGCATTAAATGCAGAAGTAGCTAAACACATTATAGAAATTTATGTAGTTTTTCTGCTATGGAAAGCATCAAGTGGTTAAAGAGAACATGTCTTCACTCTGCATAACTGATAAACACATTTCCCTGCAGAAACCATGCAGAAATAAGATAGTCCAACTGGATAATCACATAATGCTTCAAATAGCCTTACTGTTCTGTGTCGTTTCTGTTTTGGTTGTTGATTTTTTGGTTGTTTTTTTTTTTTTTTTTTTCTCCATTTTGTCACCGTCTTTACATTTAAGAATAAACATACAAAACAGAAAGATCTTGGATTGTACTGTGTTTACTCATAAAGAATTGAGTGTAACACTATTTGCATGCAAATACAGTGCTGTGAAAGATTATCTATAGATTATCTGCTTTACTTGTTACAATATAAAACAAAATGTTATGAGAAATTGGTTTTTTTCATGATCTTTTTTACACAATCAGTATCATCATTTAAATAATTTAAAATATATGCTGTGTTAAAAGGAGACCAACATCTGTTCTTAAACTGATATAGCTATATGCTCTTGCCTTTTCTTCCAACCTTCTTCACCTATTTAGAACTCTCCTAAGGCAATGAAGTCAAATAGCTGAATTTTGAGAAATTAAAAAATCAGATCAAAATAGAAGTTTCAGCACTCGTCAAGTGCATCTTTCTATGTGTCTATATGATTCATTATAGAATAACACCCATTACTGATGGCCAGTTACTCTTCTAGGTGGAAAATCTGTTCTAAGGAAAGAAAATAATTTCTTGACAGTCAAGAAAATTCTTCTGTATTGCAGTCATGCATGATGAATTACGTCAGTGTTGACATCATACATGCCTCTATACAGTCAAGTGTCAACATTGCCAGCTACACATTGCTCAATTAAGCAACTACTCTCCTTTTTAAATTCAGTTTTGCAAATAAGAATTGTGAAGTGACTTAGCCAGCTGCCCTACCAAATGCTACAAGTGATCACTCTCAATTGTGTTTTATATAATTTTCTGTTAGTAGTATTGCTACCTTATAGTCAATATAGAATAAAAACAATCTTTTGGGTTTTTCACCAAGAATGACACAATCAGATAAATGAGAGTATGTCCAAAATTTGAATACAAACCCTCCGCCAATAATGTTATGTCATGGTTTAACTCCAGTAGGCAGCTAAACCCCACTTAGCTGCTCACTCACCCCACCACTGTGGGATGGGAAAGATAATCAAAAGGGTCAACGTGAGAAAATTCATGGGTTGAGGTAAAGACAGCTTAATAAGTAAAGCAAATCTGCACGCACAAGCAGAGCAAAACAAGGAATTCGTTCACTGCTTCCCACCAGCAGGCAGGTGTTTGGCCATCTCCAGGAAAGCAGGACTCCATAACATGTAATGGTTGCTTGGGAAGCCAAAAAACAACACTCCCAACATCTCCCCCTTCCTTCTTCCCCCAGCTATAGAAGCTGAGCATGATGTCATGTGGTATGGATTATCCCTTTAGTCAGTTGGTATCAGCTGTCCCAGCTGTTTTGTCTTCCAAATATGTGTACATCCCCAGCCTAGTCATAGGAGTGAAGAGGGATGCTGGCTTCCCTAGTCCTCCTGGTCGCACCATTTCTGATACAAGCCAGGATGCTATTGGCTTTCTTGGCCACCTGGGCACACTGCTAGCTTGTATTCAGCCACCAAGATCCCTTGGTCTGTTTCTGCAGGGCAGCCTTCAAGCTACTCTATCCCAAGCCTGTAGCGTTGCATTGAGTTGTTGTGACCCAAGTGCAGGACCCGACATTGAGCCTTGTTAAACCTCATACAGTTGGTCTCAGCCCATCAATCTAGCTGTCCAGATCTCTCTGCAGAGCCTTCCTAGTCTCAAGCAGATCAGCATTCCCACCTAACTTGATATCACCTGCAAACTTACTGAGGGTGGACTCAATCTGCTCGCCATTGATTGTCGTTGTTCTTCAGGGACAGGCCTTGGCATTTACATTTGTTGAACTTTAAAGGCTATTGCGGGCCTATTTCTCTAGCCTGTCCAGATGCCTCTGAATGGCACAACCATCTGGTTTATCAGTCACTTCTCCCTTTTTGGTATCCTCTGCAAACTTGATGAAGGTACACTGTGTCCCATAGAACAGGTCATTAATGAATCTGGTTTTTGAGCAAAGGTAATGAATATGTCAAAACAAAAGGGGTGGAAGTCTGTATGGGTAGAGGACTTCAGATTCATGTTTTTATTATGTGCTCTACTTGATTTAGATACTAGAGTGCACATCTAGGACAATAACTTTACAGTAACTTCAGGATGGTAAAATATCTGATGGTGTGCATGAAGAAATTCTGTCATACCTTAAACTATCCTATCCTGTTCTGATGGTTAGTAGATTGTCAAATACAAAAAAGAGATCAATTTTATAAATCAATATATTCCTGAAACACTCAATATAAATAATTTTTCACAAAAATGATTGTCTTAATGGAAAAATATGAAAATCTAGACTTAGATGATAGTGTTCTATGACTCAGAAAAGAAACAGACCAAGCAGTTATATTCCAGTAATAGCACATTTAGTTTTGAAGAAATTACTATCATATAGCAAAAGCAAGAACACTTTGTGAAGCTAAACACAGAACAAAACAAGAAAAAAATAAAAACCTGAAAACTGGTAAGTAAGCTTTGCCATCCTCACTAATTTAAACCCCCCTAAATTTATCATAATTTGTCCTTTGAAGTGTTAAATGCACAAACACATTTTTTTTCTCTCTCCACATTTCTGGGGTCAGAAAAAATTGGAATTATCCAAAAGCACAAATGTGTGTTCTGGGACTATTTCCAAGCAAATAACAAAATGCTGTGAATTTTACAATTGGATTTTGTTTTTTTTTAATTTTAGAGAGCACTTTTCTTTCCTATTTTGCTGACTAAAAATGTGGTCATTAGCTCAAAAAAAAAAAGTTACATTTTACGCACATCCCCAAATCATGCAGCAGTTTTGGTCATGGGCTGAGATATCTCTGTTGTGAGTATTGGCTTTTATTTACTCCGTTTATCTGTATTACCATATTAATAGTAACTATGGTTAAGTATGGCAGGCTTTTTATCCTGCTGAAAATAAGATAAAACTTGTTTCTACTCTATTATCATAATAGGGAGGCAATATAATCACACCCTCCATCTTTAATTTATCATTGTAACACCACCTTGTGAAGTCCATGTATCCTTAAAGCGCAAAGGCAGTCCTGTAATACAGAGAAATTCAAATTATTTTCTCCACAGTGGCACTCTCAGAAACTAAACCCAGTCTCCTGGGAATGTGGCAGAGCCTATGCCGACCATCTTTTCTATACATGATCTGAAAGGAAGGGGAAGGAAAGGAGCATCTTTTAGACAAAGAACTGGAAGCTGTTGTCATGGATGTGTATATGCCTCCCAATACATTAACTCGAGAAAAATCTCTCCCACCATCAGCTTAGCACTGATGTTAAAACAAAGTTAGCCAAATATTAATGTTTAATGTGTGACTCTTATGTGACATTTACCTCTCAATAATTTTAATGGAAATTAGAAAATCCAGGAACATCAGGTTTAGGGCTTCTCTGGGTCATCAGGTTTTTCTTGTTTTCGTTCATACATAGGTTGGATTGCACTATTACTTTTGTTTTGATTTGAGAAGACAAAACACGCTTTGAGAAAATGACACCTGATTAAAAATAAGAAATATTTCAGTACTCTGATAGCTTTTCTGTCATTTCACAGTTCTTTCCCTGAGCTGTATATGCTGATTATGCGGATCCAAAATGACTGTCAACAGGGGAAGGGAATAAGTATTTTGGGATTTGAGCTACCAGCCTTTCTGTTTGAACTTAAATCTGTTGGCAAGGCAACTGGAGGAAAGTTGGAAATTATTTTTTAAAGAAAAAAAAAACAATCACAAGATGGTGGCATATATTTTAATCACATCCATTTCTTTTTTTTTTTGGTGTTTAGGAGTGTGTTGAACCCGCAAAGGAAATCACTACTATAATAGACTTCCTCATGCTGCAAAACAGCAGACTTGTACAACTCAAATGCCCCCATAATTCTTTTTTAGCCTTTCCAGCTGTGAGAAGCTGCTTCCGTTAGTCCTTGGCCTGGAGGTCTCTCAGCAGCAGTTCACAGCCTACAAATCAGAAAGTTAAAGAGATGGCAAAATTTATACTGTTAACCAACTGGCCTAGGAGGTTGAAATTCCATTAAAAAAAGGAGCATCTTTTCCTCCAGGCATTTTTGTTGTTTTTCAAGCTTTGTGTTGCACAGTTTAGCCCAAGATTTTGGTAGCTTTTAAAAATCACTCTCACCTCATAAAAGCCTTCTAGTTCACTATCAACCGGTAAGTCATAGATCTGCTGATGGTTTGCTTTACACATATGTGTTACCTCGGTCTCTCTCAAAAAGTGCTAATTTGAGAAGACATTAAAATATTTTTGAGCTGAGAAGCTAAAGGTTTTTTTTCATATCTTATGATTGGAGAGGTAACTTTTTTCATCCATATTTTTATCTTCATTCTTAGCACCTCTTATTCCATTAAGGTTTCTGCACAAGCAACACAATACAGATGGTTAGACTAAATATGACCCCTCTTAGGCATTTCGCAGTCCAGGAAAACACAGGAAAGAAAACTTTGCTGTTCCATTCCTGCATATATCATCCTGAAGACTCATAGTTTCCACATCCCTGAAGAGAATGGCTTTTGCATGAGGTTGAAAAGAGAGGAATTATCTCTGTAAAGACTGTTGTAAACTCATGGACAACTTTGAAGATTAAAATAAAGCCATTGAATTATACCTAGAATCTAACGTGGAATAAACAGAGGGCACAGATTATATTGTCGGAGGCAAATCTGTTAATGCAAAAGGAAATTACTTATGACATAGATATTTGAGATTATCTGATTTTGACCATAAACACTATCAAGGCCAAAAGATTCAAGAATAGTATCTATTATCACCAATAATACATGGAATCAGCCAGAGAGAGATAGGAAAAAGAATAATCTGTTTCCCCTACACTAAGAAGTACTATCAACCGTCCTGAAAGCTTGACTGCTTGCTTAAAGTTTATTCTAATCTTTCTGCCATTGTCATGGCTTTCTAACGCTTCTCACCAAATTAAACCAAAGGTATCTCTTCCTTAATATGAGCAACATTAGACAATTTGGAACGTGATAGATAAGTTTCACAGAAGTAATTAATAAATTAAGGTTTTTCTTCATTTAATTTCACTGGTTGAGTAATACAGAGGTAAAAATTACATGTATCTACCTTCATGCTTCATTAAGTTTAAATTAGGGAACATGCCAGCCCGCCTGTTGATCTGAGGATAAGGGGAGATCATTGAGTATTTTATATATTAATTTTGGGAAGATGTTTGTCGCAGTCTCCCATAATACCCTTATAGTCAAAATAATGAAATATGGGTTAGAAGGGGAAATAAAGGTGGTTGGAAACATGGCTGGACAGCCAGATCTAAATAGTTGTGATGAACCCAAATGGAGGTCATTTGGCAGTGTTGTATCTCAAGGTTTGATTATAACCAAACACTGTTTAATGTCTTCATCAGCTACACGGATGCACTCTCAGCAAGTTCATGGTGGCAGACTGCAGGGAGCAATCAATGCACTGGAGCTATTAATTCACCTATTCTGAAGCACAGGGCAAACTAGATAAGTGGTCAGGCGGGAACTTCATGAAGGTCATCAAAAGCAAACAGAAAGTCTGGAGTCGACAAAATTGTTTGAGGTACTCAATGACTTCTTTGCCTCAGTCTTCACTCACAAGGGATCTAGCCACAGTGCACAAGTCGCAGAAGGCAAAGGCAGGGACTGGGAGAATGAGGAACTGCTCACTGTAGGAGAAGATCAGGTTCAAGAATGCCTAAGAAACCTGCAGGAACACAAGTCCATGGGACCTGACAAGCTGCATCCAGGAGTCCTGAGGGAACTGGTGGATGAAGTGGCTAAACCATTGTCCATTATATTTGAGAAGTCATGGCAGTCCAGTGAAGTTCCCACTGACTGGAAAAGAGGAAACATAACCCCCATTTTCAAGAAGGCAAAGAAGGAAGATGCAGGGAACTATAGGCTGGTCAACCTCTCATCTCCATACCAGGCAAGATCATGGAGCAGATCCTCGTGGGAACTATGCTCAGGCATATGAAAATAAGGAGGTGATTGGTGACAGTCAACGCGGCTTCACAAAGGGCAAATCATGCATGACAAATTTGGTGGCCTTCTACGATGGGGTCACAGCATCAGTGGACAAGGGAAGGGCAATTGACATCATTTACCTGCACTTGTGAAAAGCATTTGACACTGTGCCGCACAACATCCTTGTCTCTAAACTGGAGACACATGGATTTGATGGATGGACAACTCGCTGGATAAGGAATTGGTTGGATGGACGCACTCAAAGAGTTGTGGTCAATGGCTCGATGTCCAAGTGGACATCGGTGACAAGTGGCATCCCTCAGGGGTCAGTACTGGGATGGACACTGTTTAACATTTTTGTCGGTGACATGGACAGTGGGATCGAGTGCACCCTCAGCAGGTTTGCCAACACCACCAAGCTGTGTGGCGCAGTCGACATGCTGGAGGGAAGGGATGCCATCCGGGGGACCTTGACAGGCTAGAGAGGTGGGCCAGTGCAAATTGCATGAAGTTCAACAAGGCCAAGTGCAAGGTCCTACACCCGGGTCGGTGCAGTCCCAAGCACAACTACAGGCTGGGTGGAGAATGGATTGAAAGGAGCACTGAGGAGAAGGACTAGGGGGTGTTGATTGATGAAAAGCTGAACATGAGCCAGTGGTGTGCGCTAGCAGCCCAGAAAGCCAACCTTGTCTTGGACTGCATCAAAAACAGTATGGCCAGCAGGTCGAGGGAGATGATTCTCTCCCTCCACTCCGCTCTTGTGAGACACAACCCAGAGTACTGCATCCAGCTCTGGAATCCTCAGTACAGGAAAGACATGGAGCTGCTGGAGCAAGTCCAGAGGAGGGACTTCAGCCTCTCCTCCTTCTTCTTCCCCTCTAGACAGTTCAACATCTTGGTTACCCTACTTTGGACACTCTCTGAGAGTTTTGTGTCCTTTTTGTGCTGTGGCACCCAAAACTGCACACAGTACTTGAGGTGAGGCCACACCAGCGCAGTGCAGAGTGGGACAATCACATCCTTAGACTGGCTGGCCATGCCGTGCTTGAGGCACCCCAGGATATGGCTGTCCTTCCTGGCAGCCTGGGCACACTGCTGACTCATGTTCAACTTGCTGTTGACCAAGACCTCCAGGTTTCTCTCAGCATGGCTGCTCTCCAGTGTCTCATCCCCCAGTCTGTATATGTAGCCAGGGTTGTCCCTTCCCAGGTGCAGAATCCAGCACTTGCTCTTGTTAAACCCGATGTGGTTGGTGACTTCCCATTTCTCTAATCTGTCCAGATCTCTCTGCAAGGCCTCACAACCCTCAATGGAATCAACAGCTCCTCCCAATTTGATGTCATCTGCAGACTTGCTCAGAACACCTTCCAGTCCCACATCCAAGACATTTATGAAAACATTAAAAAGAACTGGTCCTAAAATGGAGCCCTGAGGAACCCCACTAGTCCCTGGCTGCCAGCCTGATGTAACCCCATTTACCATAACTCTTTGGTCCTGACCCGTCAGTCAGGTGCTCAGCCATTGCATCATGTGTTTGTCAAACTGTATGCAGGACATTTTGTCCAGGAGGACACTGTGAGAGACAGGATTGAAAGCTTTCTTGAAATCTAAAAAAATGACATCAACTGGATTCCTTTGGTCAACTAGATGGGTGACCTTGTCATAAAAGGAAACTAAGTTTTTTAAACAGAACCTTCCTCTCATGAACCCGTGTTGGCTGTGACCAATGACTGTGTTGTCCTTCATGTGTTTTTCAGTAACTTCCAGCATAATTTTCTCTATCATTTTATGAGGCACTGAAATGACACCAACAAGCCTGTAATTACCAGGGTCTTCTCTCTTGCTCCTCTTGAAAATTCGAATGACATTTGCCAGCACCCAGTCAACTGGGACCTCTCTAGATTCCCAAGACCGTTGAAAAATAATTGAGAGAGGTTTTTCAATGACATCAGCCAGCTCTCTGAATACCCTGGGATGAATCCCATCAGGTCTCATGGACTTGTATGCATCCTGGTGGAGTAGCAAATCCCGTACAAGTTCGGGGTTGGCTGGGAGTTTATTGCTACCACAGTCACGGTTCTCCACTGTTGGGCATCTGGCATCCCAGAGCCTATCCTTGCTGTTGAATACAGAGGCAAAGAAATCAAGTGTCTCTGCTTTGTCTACATTCCTGTTTGTAAGGTGACCATTCTCATCAAGTAATGAGCCAATGTTCTCTCTGCTCCTCCTTTTGTTATTGATGTATTTTAAAAATCCCTTTTTATTGTCCCCCACAGTACTGGCCAGCTTCAACTCTAACCGAGCTTTGGCTGCACGAATTTTCTCCTTACAAAGGCAAGCAGCATCCCTGTAGTCCTCCCACATTGCCTGACCCTGCTTCCAATGGCCATATACTTTCTTTTTCCACCTAAGCTCAAGAAGAAGATGGTGTAGAAGTTCAGTCAAACCATCCTTCTGTCTCACCTTCTGAAGGTGTGAAACCACCACATCCTAGACTGCACAAGCAAGGACGTAGCCAGCAGGTCTGGGAAAATACCTTGACACACTATCTGGGACCTGTGTGATGCACCTGAGTGCATCCCCGGTCTGAGGTTCCCACATACAGGACAGACACTGATGTAGTGGAACAAGTACTAGGGAAGCCCTGAGATGGTTGGAGGCTGAATCACAGGACATCTGATGAGAGTCTGTGGGACCTGTGTCTCTTCAGACTGGGAATGGACAATTCTGGTCGATTTTCATCCCTTTGGTTTTATTGGTGTCTGGAGATACCTTGTTGTGGTTCAGACAGTTATTTCATTTCCCGATGTCCCTCCGCACCCTGGGGAGGGGAAATTGGGAAAAGAAAAGGAAACGTGTGGGTTGAAGTAGAAACAGATTTAATAAAAAAGTAAAAATCCTATTAACACTATTACTGGTATGAAATACAGAAATTTATACTCAGCCGGTATAAGAATCGCAAGCTGCACCCTCTCAGCCACTGATGCCACACAGAGAGAGCAGCGCAGCTCCAGAAAACAGGTGACAGTCACCGCATCTGGCAGGACAGCTCTTGGGAGCAGAGTGTAGGCCTCAGGAACAGGGCAATGGGGGAGAACCTCTGGGGACAGCAGCCATTAAGGAGAGAGGGTCATCCCAGAGAATGTCCTAGTTTATAGGGAGTGTGACGTTTATGGTATGGAATACTTTTGTTGGCCAGCTCGGGTCAGATGCCCTGGCTTTCCCGCCTCCCAGCTTCTGCACTTGGCTATCTCAAGACTGCTCAAGAACTTGATCACTGTGGAAACCTGCATTCCATAGCTGGTCTTAAACTACATCAAAGTGTCTTATCAACTTTGTTCTCACACAATTAAGTGCTTCAGCCTGCTCTAAAATGTATTTCTTCTCTGCAGATAAGTAGTTCTGTGATTCTGTCCCAGCAAAACCAGAACATACTTAAAGACTAAATTGTTCTCAGACGTACACAGTGGAAGGATGAGAGGAAATGGACACAGAACAAAAGTTAGCCTGACTTGCTGGAAGGAAACCTTTCTCACCTTAAGAATGGTTAAATATTGTCTCCAATGTCACGCTTGGAAATATTTTAAAACTTACTGTAGGGGCCTTGAAGAAATTGCTGTAATACTTTAAGCAGGTTGTTGTACTAGATGACCTTCAGAGGTCTCCTCCATTCTATGTATATATACTAGTTTTGACTGAGATGGAGTTAATTTTCTTCATAGCCACTTGTATGGTGCTACGTTTTGGATTTGTGACCGAAACAGTATTGATATCATACTGGTGTTTTTGCAGCTGCTCAATAGCACTTCTACACCATCAAGGCATTCTCTGTTTCCCACTCTGCCCCACTAGAAGCTAGGAGGTGACATAGGCAGGACAGCTGCCCTCAGCTGACCAAATGGATATCCCATACCATACGATGTCATGCCTAACAATAAGAGCTGGGGAAAAGGGTGGGAGGGTGGGGGGGGTGGCGTGGGGAGAAGCGGGGGGAGGGGGG
>VWZZ01008066.1:49546-113829 GCA_013399095.1 Psophia crepitans
AGGGGTGGAGGTGGTGGAAAAGTTCAGAATTATGGCATTTTTCTTCCCAAGTAACAGTTCTCTGGTATGAAGCCCTGCCTTCCTGGAAATGGCGAAATATCTGCCTGCCAATGGGAAGTAGTGAAAGAATTCCTTGTTTTGATTTGCTTGTACACATAGTTTTGCTTTACTTATTCAACTGTCTTTACCTGAACCCATGATTTTTCTCACTTTTACTCTTTTGATTGTCTTACTCTTCCCACTATGGGAGAGTGAGCCAGTAGCTTTGCGGGGCTCAGCTGCCTACTGTGGTTAGTCCACAACAGTATATCATGTTTCAATGATCATCAAAGTTCTGCGTTTTTAAGGTCTGTATTGTTTTATGAAATGAATCACGTTTAAGATTAAAACTTTTTTGATTTTTTTTTTATTTTTACAAAAAATAAATTTCATGTAATTTACAGTTTTAAAATTATAAACCTTCAGGTTTTAGGTTTTTTTTAGTTATGAACTATTACTTTGCTCTCACATTCCAAGTTCTTCACATTCACAAACTTCTATACCTTTCTAATACTGTGCTGAAGTTTCTGCTCTAATCAGTTTCCCAGCTGATTAATCTTCACTTTTGTGAAATGTTCCCAATATGTCAAATAAACTGCAGTTTTTACACATTACCATTAACTTCATGCTCAGAGGGTCATAGAATGATTTAGGCTGGTGGGGACCTGGGGAGGCCTCCAGCCCCTGCCCAGAGCAGGCTCAGCCATGGGCTCAGATATGGGTGCTCAGGGCTTCACACAGTCAGGGCATGAAACCCCCCAAGGCCAAAGGTGACCTAAACTCCCTTGGCCTTGGCTTCATGGCTGGGCTGTCCCCATAGGGAAAAGTGCTGCTTCTTACCTCCATTCTGAGCCTTTTGTGCTCCAGCTTGTGCTGCTGCCTCTTGCCCTTCCACTATGCACTGCTGCGAAGTGCTCAGCTGTGTCTTCTCCATTCCTCCTGTCAGTGCTGTGAATACTCTTGGATTCCCCTAAACCATACCTCCTCCCAGTGGAACCAGCTCCATCTCGCTTCAGCCAAAGTCCAAGGATAGAACCTGCACTACAGAACTTGTTGCCAGCCTCCAGGTAGAGTAGAACTCAGTTAACTATGACCCTGATCATTCAACTAGCTGCTTACTGCTTGTCTCCACATCCAGACTGTAATCTCCTGGCTTGGATTCAAGAACATCACAGGAGACAGTGTCAAAAGCCTTGCTATAGTCAAGGTAAATGTTATCTGTGTCCACAGATCCAGTCATTTTATCACCATGGACAGCCAGGTTAAAAGCCAGAAAAAGCCGTGTTAACTGTTTCCAATGACCTTCTCCTTCCTGAGTCCAGAAATGTGTTCCCAAAGAAATCACTTTGTGATTTTCCTTGGCACCAAAGTGAAGCCAACCCCACTCTCATTTCTGCTTTTGTTCCTTTTGGAATTCATAGACGATGCATGTAACATTTGCCTTCCTGCAGTGGTTGCTGATCTCCCCTAATCTCCATGTAATTTCAAAATTGTCAGAGACATCACCACAGATACAGCTCAACAGATTGAATAGAGTTGTCAAATTGTCTCAAGTAATCCCCAACTTAACCTCATCTGTTGCTGGCCATTCCCCTCCTTGGACGCTTCTAATTAAGCATGGAGCCTTGGGAGACCTTGCTGGTGAAGTCTGAGCAAGAAAAGGAAGGAAGGCACGGAGCACTTCAGCCTTGCCTGTGTCTCCTGTCACTAAATCACCTACCCCATTCAGCATTTCCTTGTTCAGTCCTTTATTACTAGTGTAAAAGCTCTTGTTGCCTTCGATATTTCCCATGTCATTTCTGAACCTAGCTGGACTTGCTGTTTGTTGCACCAATCCTGCATGCCAGTGTAGTGTTTCTGAACTCCTCCTGCCTAGCTTGTTCCTGCTTCCAGTTCCTGCATGCTGTGTTTTTGCATTGAAGCTTTGCCATGGGTTCCCTGCTCAGCCAAGCTAGCTTCCAGCATGTCTGCTTGTCCCCCTGGCTACCATGGAGGACTGTGCTCACACTTGGAGATACTGTCCTTAAAGGTCTTCCAGCTTTCCTGAGCAACTTTGCCTTTCTGAGCTGTGGATGCCTATCTACCAAATCTCTGAATTAGCCAAAATCTGTTCATTTGAAGCCCTGCACTCTGCTACTCTTTTTCCTCACTCTGCTCAAGATCTTGAACTCTCTAATAATATGATTACTACAGCCAACATACCATTGATTGTCACATCTCCAGACTGTTCCTTCCTTTGAGGGAATAGCAGATGCCACTGCTCATCACCCCTGGCTGATGCATCTAGTGTCTGTTCACAAGATTATGTCCAATACCTTTCAGAAATCTTGACTGCTTGTGTCCTGTTATTTGCCCTTTGTCCAGATGTCAGGGAAGGTAAAGCCCCCATGAGAACAAAAGTTTGTGACACTGTTATTTCAAGAAGGCTTTGTCCACCTTGCCACCCTGCTAAGTGGTCTCTAGCACACTCCTTCTACAGCATCATACTTAGTGGCCTATCCTGTGGCCCTGAAACATAAGGTCTCAATCTCTCTGTTGTCAATCTCACAGGTGAGCTGCACAGATCTGAACTGCCCCTTCACATCATGGGTAGCTCCCACACTTGTCTTCATTGTCTTTCTTTCACAAAGAGCTTGTATCCACCCATTGCTAACTCCAGTTGTGCAAGCTGTTCCATCACATCTGCCATTGTAATATTGCTGCAGTGTTGCAGCTGTATGTGAACCTCTAGTCCCTCTTGTTTTGTTTCCCATGTTGAGAGCAATTGTGTATATGCACTTGAAGTAGATGTCCCTTTGCCCTGTTTCATCACTCCTGAGGTCTCCCTTGTTCCCATCATTCTACGCCCTCTCCCATCCAACCTATATGAACTTTCCCCAGTTGATTTCTGGTCATAATCTCCCTCCCTGGTCTCACCAGTTTAAGGCTCTTCTCACCATTTCAGCCAGTCTCTTGGCAAATGTTTTCTTGCCACATTTATCAGGTGAATCCCCTTTCCCGTCTGCAGTCCTTGATGCTCAGTGTGGGTCCCATGGTTGTAAAAGTTGCATCCCTGTCATCAGCACCTGCTGTGCAAGCAACCATAGACCCACAAGGTCCATGCACTGCTCCCCTAACTCTTTATCCCTCGTTGGCAGAACAATGGGGACACTATCCATGCCCCGTAGCACAAACCTGGCTCTGCTTGCAGCACCAGGCCTTGCTGATGTGTAAGTCCCTCCCAGGCACCAGACAAAAGCCACTGGGTCCTCCCTTGTAGGAGGAGGAGGCTGCAGACAAAACCTCAAACACTTTTTTATTGGGAACTGACAGGGTTTGTCAGAAATGTATGCTAGACCTTGCCAGAAACAGCAGCCTCTTGTGGCAACCTTTTCTGTTCAGCTGCAGGCAGCCCAAGGTGCTGAGAGGAGTTCCCAGGAGATCCCAGCAGCAGAGCCCAGAGACTGCTACACAAACAGCTGCTCATGTGGTTATGTGCACAAGCTGCACAACAGGAGTTTCCTGGTAGACACACAGCTCCTTGTGACTAGCCAAAACAAAACCATGATGTATGCAGTACATGAGTCACGGCTGTTCACCTAAAATACCTTCTCTATGAAATCTAGTCAGTTTCTAAGTCTGTAATACTTCAGGCAATAGTTCTTTTCAGCTGTTGCTAAAATAAGAAAATACTGAAAGTTCAGATATAACAGACTTATGGAATAGGCTGACTGTGTACCTCCTGTTACCAGTAAATTTTCAGATAGACTGAAAAACGACCAAAAATTCTTCTAATCTATTCTGCATATAAGAATATTAATAAATACTAGAAGCTGAAGTTATCTTAGATCTTACATTTACATTTCATTTTTAATGTTAGTCACAATTTTTTTCTATCCACATTGCTTTCACTGGAAGCAAAAGTTGTGGAAAAGAACTGCTTACAGCAAATTGCTAGTTTAAACCTGACGGCTTTTTTTTTTTTTTAAATGTCTGTTTTTCCCTTTAAGTTTCATGGTAATTTTTTACTTTGACAAAACTGATTTATGAAATGCTTTATGCAGTTGTGTGTAATAAATTAAAAAAAATAAACAAAACAAAACAAAAAGTAATTAAAGCAGGGTAAGATTAGCCTGTAGAGGGGGAGAAGGTAACTATGAAACTAGCCCTTTGGAATGGCAACAATATTGCATATGAAACATATTCTAAATTTAATACGTGATTATCTGATATAGCTTGAAGTTTCTGTGTTGGCAGTGGCCACAAATACACTTAACAGTTTTGCATTCCACCTGCAGCGGTAGTAACCACTACTGCACTTGAATGTTTACTTGAATTTATTTTTTTGTAAGACAAAAGTATGCTTTAACTTTCCAATTAATTTTTGTGTTTTGATAACTTTGAAGACAAAGTGTTTGTCTCATATAAACAGCAAAAAAAATAAATAACTCATTACGCGCAACAGAGATTTTAAAAAGTTTGCTAATAGAACATGACACTGCAGTACTGAATCTGATATATAAATATGGTGAGGCACTCTATTTGGAATGCTTGTCTTCTCTCCTTGTGAATCCCCAGCTTATTTTGTACATAAATGTATGTATTTATGTGTGTGTGTGTATGTTTATGTGTATGTGTATATATATATGGTAAAGCAGGGGGTCTAATCATGTTTTTTCACTAGTTGACCCAGGAGAGAAAAGCTTTCCATCAGGAAACAATTAAGTCACTTACAGACTGTAAAATAACACTAAAGGATGAGCCGATTTTTAGTTTTTAGATGAGGAAAATTTCATCTCAATGTAAAGAAAATATGCTCTAGACTGTTGGGTTATTTTAGTAATCTAAAAATAAATTATGACTTTAGCTTCCTAGAAACAAAGTTTGAATTCTTTCCTTATTTTCTTTGCCTACTTAAATTTGTGACTGTTACTTGGTCTCCATCTATTCTTACTTCGGTTTTGCTCTGTGAAAACTGAAACATACCTAACAGAGTAGAGACAGCACTATAAAAAACCAACTGATAGAGTTAAATGGTATGACTTTTCCAAAGAGAGAACTAGATGCACAGTTTTGTTTGGGATTAGAAAAATTCACGTAACACAGGCATAGATTTGCAAAGAGATTTTATCTGGACAACTTCTGAAGAAGAAATAGAAGGCTTGGTATCTCCTTCCCTTGGGTATCCCAGTATTCAACCTAAACTAACCCCTAAACCTAAGGTAACCCTAAACATTTCAGGTACAGGACTCCTTGTATCTTGCTGCTGCATTAATCCAGCTGCAGGTATTCCAAACAACACTGCTGCCTCGCTAGTCCAGTCTCTTTCAATTTGCTGAGTGACAGTACAGAACCCAAAATCCTGGCCAGGGTGGTAGCACTAGAAGTGAGAAGATAAAATTAAATGAAACAACTGTTTGAATCAATCACTTCCTATGAGTTACTTGGGCAGATTAGAACCCTTTCATTATGTAGCTTTCAAACATCTAGTGCTGCTGTTCTATAAACTGGAAAAAGTTGTTCTGCCTGTTAAAGTTCAGAGACACATAAGCAATACATTATCCACTTTTATCCATATAAAGAAACATTTCTTACACATAACATTTAATAGCTGCAGACAAACATTTCAAAAAGACTAAGAGAAATGGTCTGTGTGATACTGGCTACATTTTAATAAATTTTTATTTGCTTTTATAGATAAGTAATGCCAGAGGACTGGAGACCTTAAAAGACTGACAATGTGATGCACACACTTTATTAATGGGTCAATGGTTCAAATCTACTCTAGGCCAAACAAAACTGAATATTAATACTTGATGGCAGTCACTGAGGGGTGTGAAATGTATTAGTTGTCAGTCAAGTCAATGAGGAGATTTCAAGATTTAAAAAGCAAACAAAAAAGTTCGTAAAATTACAATCACTTGGCAATCTGAGTACTAATAGGGCAACCAAAGTCTGGCTGTCTTGAAAGATTTTTCCATAGATCCTCCCACTGAAGACAACTGACAGATAATCTGTATGTCAGCTTGCTCTCAAGTTGTGAAGATATCCTTTTATGCCTAAGAGATAACAACGGGCTCATTTTCAGATATTCAGAAGTCCTTTAACCTACACAGGATTTAAACATTTTGGGGCAGAGATGTTTATTTGCCTGTGCAAAGAATGATACAGAATGCAAAGAATTCACAGTCCATGGCTAGATTCAAGGACCACAAATACTCTGTAGTAAATTATAATAAAAATAGAAATAATAATAGTGATAATAATAATAGTGATAATAATAATAATAGTAATAATAGTAATAATAGTAATAATAGTAATAATAATAATAATAATAATAATAATAATAATAATAATAATAATAATAATAATAATAATAATAGTGATTTTATTTTTATTTTATTTTATTTGGAAATATAAGATACTGTGGTTTTATAAAACTGTGAGATTCAACATTCTTGTATAGTTCCCAAGAGGATAATTACTACAGATATTAATGGATAACAAATGTTTGCACTTGATTTCACTTGTCAGTGAGCTGGATTAACAGATAAGTGGACACCCCAGCAGAAAAATATGCCAATATTGTCAAAACAAGGAGTTTGATTCTTAATCTTTATGCTTAATAATTCAGGTACAACTTCAGATATTCAGGTATAACTTCTTTATGTTTAACAATTCAGGTACAATAATATTGAAGTCACTAGAGCTGTGTGTGGAAATGGAAGACTATCTACAGTTCATCCAAGTCTCATCACTGGTCACTAGAATTGTGAAAAATACAGAACTCTATAGGAAGAGATTTGTTAAAAACAGTCAGTCAAAAATAAAGTGTATGATACACTGTATTTTTAAGAGATTTTAAGTGTAAAGTGAAGCATGTCTTAGAAGTGATGTAATTTTTTATATAGCAGACACTATTGACAGCTCAAGGTGGCCTGTCAAGACATGATGGAAATGCTGTGTATATAGCCAAGAGTTTTCTGGATAGTGCTGTTTTTAAAATACACTATGTTTCTCTTGAGGGCATCGTTAAAATGAGCTTTCAGAAGGTTTTTAGACGAGCGTCTCAAAACCATAATCTTACTTGTATGCAGCAATGCTATAAGCAAAAGACTGTATGACTCTCTACAGGGACGAAAGAGTGGATGCTGGGTCAGAGCCTGATACTTTTGAACTATTACTCTTGTGTTTCCGGTACTCAAGTTTAATTTCAAGCGTTTAGTTCTCATTAAACTCATCATTCAGAGCTACTGTCTGGCAAGATAAATATGTTCATTTTCCACTTTTCGTATTTTGTCACAAGAAGATAGATACACCATGAAATGAAATAGTAATTTCAAAGTATGTCTTTGCAGGTAGAATATTGCAGTCTGCGTATATCTCTACAAGCCTAGTTTAGATCAGTTCTTTGAAAGACTACAGAAGTATAAAGATTTTACTCAAACCATTGTTTCCTTTTGTCGAGAAAACTTGGCTTGTTTATCAAGAAATAAATTTATTAATATTAAGTTTCAAATAAAATATTTACTGTAAGCATTTTTAGAATAGCAATGAATTTTACACATGACCACTTTCACTTTCTTGGTTGAATGTCCAATTTACTATTGCATAGAGACTATTCTGATAAACTGGCCTCTTGTATTCTGCTGAGGTTGGTGTTTCTGAAAGCGGATGATCTGGTTTTCACTCTCCAGGTGCTAATATCATCAATATATATAGAGAGAGATATATATAGATATAGATATAGATATAGATATATAAGTAAAAATACTTCCTTTACTCTGAAAAAACAATGTATACAAAAAAAGACAACAGATTGTTAAGATAGAGAGTGCCTTGTTTGCACATGCTGTCAAAAATGATCATCTATCTAAAGTCTAAAGAAGAGTTTCATAGTTTAAATTTTTGCTTGCACTTTCCTTGTTGTGAATGAAATAACATTTATGAGATCATACTAGAGGGAATAGTATGAACAGAGTGTGCTGTCAGTTGGCTCTCTGGAAGAGAAATGAAGGATTTTTTTTCTTTTTTTTCCCTCCTCTTTTCCTTTCATGCTCTACTACATGATCTAAAAAAGATAAAATTTTTTTTTATGTGTTTAGATCATCACAGCTGCAATTATAATGTGCAATCAAATTAAATAATAGAATTTATTCTCTACACAATATAGCTGACTGGTAAATATGTACATGCACAGTTTTATTTTTAGTAGACAGAATATTGGAAGGGTTAATAGAACAGAGTAAACAGTTTTGAGGAATTTGAGGAAGAATGAGTTAAACTCTACAGTTTTATATCATAGCCTCTGTTTCTCCTGAAAATTATATGCATTAGACAGTTGTCAATTCAACCATCTTTTCTGACTACTCTTAATAAATTGAAAGAGAAAATGATAGATAAGAATGATTATTGTAAATAATATTGTGGTTTTTAAATCTCCATCCTTGGTGATACTGAAAGCCATTTGCTCTGGCCGACCCTGCTTGACCCTGCTGGTGGTTGGACAGAATGACCTCCAGAGGTCCCTTTCAACTTCAGCCATTCTATGGTCCTGAATTAAAAAAAAAGTAATAAAAAATTGCCAGTGTAAGGAAAGTTACACTGTCTTACTCACTCTTACATTTACTCTAAATCATGAAACAGGATTTGTGAGGGAAAAAAAGAAACTAGGTAAGGGGGGAGGAAATCACAGAAAATCAATTAGTAGAACATTTACATTTCTGTATCCAATGACCCCTCACAGATCTTTCATGTCTGAATTTATCCAGGTTTGGTATGGGCTTTTTCTTTTGAAACTCTGTATTTCTGAAATCCACAATCTGCTGTGATGATGAATGATGACATATCACAGGTTACCTTGCAAAATATCTGTGCAATACTGGTAGGCCTTTCTGAAGCACAGCAGTATGAAGTGTCCTGAATGTTCACAGCCTATAAGAGGTGGTAACTCTTGAAGAACATTACAAGCATAAGGCACTTGATTTATCTCAGATCCCCCAGTGCAAAAGAGACTACCATGCTAGCTATCACTAAAGGAGCAGTTTTAAAGCTCAGTGCTTTAAGGTGTTGCCATGCTCACTTGCACAAAACTGAAAGATTTATTTGCCTCAGGTCCTAAAAAACAGGTTTAGGCCATATGTGTTCTGAATCTAATTCTACTTCAGACCGAGTGAGGGTTCAATGATAATGGTGTAGATACATAACTTGTTCCAGGTAAGGTGACATCAGGAGAGGGGGAGAGGCCAAATGATTTTAACCTGTGATTTACATTTCACAGATGTGTCTATAGGACACCTAGTAAGCAGTTAGACAGCTACCAGATCCCTTTATGAATTTAAGAGTATGAATGATTGTCACAAACTATTTAAGAAACCCATCAAAATTGTATTTGGTAATTCAATCTTAATATAATGTTTTAATTCTAAATATTTAATGTGAAAGATTTTGCTTTCATTTTTGATACAGAAAAAATGCTTTCTTTCAGAGGCATCCTTTCCTTGTTTGTTCTAACCTAGTATTTTTCTCTTTTTCCAGATATACCCTTGTATTTCTGAAATCCACAGTCTGCTGTGGTGATGAACTCATGACATATCACAAGTTACCTTGAAAAATATCTGAGCATTTTTAACACTTAGTACTTTAAGGTGTTGCCATGTTCACTGGTAGTCTCTTTCTCAGTGTGTAAACTATTGATTGAGTTCTCAACACCCATATTTGTCTTGTTCAGGTCTAAGCTTTGGAAAGGGAAGACAGCTAGGAGTGGGGGGAAAGCTGGTTATGTATTTTAGTTCATGTAAACCAATCTCCATACAGAGTTATTTCAGCCACCAGGATGTCCACAGGAGTCAAAGAGCCCCTACAGATATGGACAATTTTTCAGTAACATGCTGAAGGATGATAATATTGTTTGCAAAATATGAAGAATGTTACTCAAGCTCCAGAGAGATTTTTAATACAATGTATAAGATCATGATAACAACATTAAATGACTTCTGATATTAGTAAAGACATGTCTTCTGATATTAGTAAGGACAGAAGCTATCAAAACACAGCCTTTTGATTTACTGTAATTTACTGACTCTGTATTTTCATGCTCATGTTCCATTACTTTAGAGATAGCTTCATTTCAGTGATGATTAGAGTTCAAGTTTCAGAGACTCTAAGCAATGGTATTAGCTACTTGAATTAAGAGAAAAAAGTGCACCAGAAAAGTCAAACCAGGAACAAAGGAAAAAAGTCATAGACACACACACATAAGAGAACCCAGCTGAACTGAGTATTTCACTTTGAATCAAAAAATGAATATTTGAATTTTGGAAAGATACTTCCAGAGATTATGTTCCCTATTTCCTGAAACTGTCAAATTCTATCAATATTAATATTAATAACAATACATTTACCAGACAGGAAAAAACGTGACAGCTCCTTTCACAGACTTACAAAAACTCTTCCTCCTTCAGACTTCAAAATCTAAGAATGTACTCTAAATGCCCTCATAGCCAAGATGAGCATAGCCCTGCAGTCCCTCCAAAGAGCATTTCAGTCAGTTAGGTCCTTTCTTATTCTTTTCTTTCTAACATACATACAGACTATAATAAATGAGGATAAAATATTAACTTCCAGACATGTCGTATCCACAAGATTAATTATTATTAGTGTGTTTAATGTAGTTTTGTTTTCTAGCTCTGTCACAGTCTTGCTATGTAACACTGAACAAGTCCTTAACTTTCCACACCCAAACTTCCCTTTCTGTGGAAAATAGCCAATACTATCTACCTTATGTGGGCATTGAAAGTGTTACATTTATGATTGTCAGGTACCTGCCAGTCTTCTACATTTCTTGTCCTGATGTTTAGTCCTCTCAAGAATAGTGTGCCTAAAAAAATCACGACTTTATAGTTCTTGCTATTAAAGTTGTTACTGATGTGTCAAAGTAAGGTCTGTAGACCAATATCTATTTAAAAATATTTATTTCCGTTTTATTTGCCCGAATGTAGCTACATGAATTACACTAGCATGTTGTCAGGCAGTATAAATTTCTGTGAGGAAAACTTGTCTTTTAGGTTAACATTTTAGTGAGAAACTGAATTAGTAAATCTATTTCTTCAAAGCGTAATGTATGTTTGTTTTAAAGATGTTGAGTTCATTAAATATTTGTATATGTTGAATACAGTACAATAAATGAAAATTAAGTGATCATTGCTGATTTAGAAACCCATGTACCTTTATTCATTCATTTATCCATCCAAAGGTACAGTTGGGAAAAAGTCACAGCAATAAAAATATCTACTCAATTTTAAATGAGTTAATGACCTGACTGTTAACCTTTTTCCCAGCTTCAAGCAACAAAAATCAAGAAACAACCTGAAAGTCAACGATATATATATTATTATCTTGTTATCCCAGAATACATAAAGAATAATCATTAAAAAATCATGCTAAGTTGCCTTTTAATCTGGTATGACTTCCTCAGCAGCAGTGAATGTAAATGTCATCCACATAAATAGAATACTTGAATCTTCTAAGATATGTTGGAACTTCATCTTGAATTCAAAGTATTTCCTTAAAATACTAGAAAGTAATAATTGGGGAGACATGCCTCATGTACCAACAAGAGCTCAAACCATTTAAAAATGGAGAAAACACAGCCTAATTACAGGATATTTAAACAAGTCAACATGAATGCAACCAAATAAAAGCAACAATAATGTAGGGACAGAAACTGGCAACTATATCTTACAGGACAAATCTTCACAGCTAGGAAAGAGATAACCTTGATTTAATATGTTCGTATGTATAACGTGATGCTGAACAAGCGAAAAACAGATTAAGGTAAAAACAGAACAGAAAAATAATCTAAAGCAAACTGCTGAAAGTAACAGCTGAAGTCCTCAGTGGAAAACTTCACATTTACACAGGAGATTTCATGTGTTATGAAGAAAATTTTACTGAAAAATGTTGGTGGACTTAGATTCTGAATTAATGTTTTATTTGAATAATTTAATAAATTTTTCAAGTAATTTACTATCCCTATTAGCAAAAAACCCCAAACAAAACAAAACACAAAAACTTACCAAAAAAACCCCAGCAAAACAAAACAAACAAACAAAAAAGTCCAAAACAAAACAAAAGAAACCACAAAATGAAAAACTAGGTAAAAACACATGAAACTGTTCTAAATAAAAACAATAAAAATCTATTTGCGAGGATTTTATATGTCACTAAATTACATGGCTTTCAGAACAGAACTGGGATGAAAATAGCAGGGTTTTAAGCTTATGTTTGAACAGCATACTGAAGTCTATAGAAAACTTACGAATACATTGTTTTCAACCAGAAGGGCACCTCATGCAATTTTATTTTAGCCATAATGTTGGGGGTTTTGTTAGCTTAATATTCTCTGTTATATCCAAAAATTATTAAAAAAAAAAAACCAAAACAAAACCCACAAACTTACAGGAAAGCCATATTTTACTATAATACTTTCCCCATTTATAGGTTCTCCATTTTCTGTCTACTCAGCCTTCAGAAGCAATTACTAAAAGCTCTGTATTTATGCCATCCATTTATTTTCAGTAAATCTACCAGTCTCTTTGGTTCTGTGTAATTACTGATCACCCATATTTCTACCAAGAGTTGCAGACCATTCATTCCACACACCCCCACATCCCTTCAACTGCTTTGCTCAGGTCTCCTTAAGGGCTCTGTTTTCTGCACTACCTCCATGCTGTGTTTTCCTTAGCTGCCCTATTTTGTCTCCCTCCTCTCTCCAAGCAAATTCAGAAGTAGTATCAGAGCAAAAACAGACTGAAGGGGATGTAGGAAAGCATGAGGGAGGTTATAGACAGCACTGAAGCCCAGACACGGTGGTAGCTCTGTGCTGCCAGGGCATCATTTGTGAGGCTTCACAAATTGCACAGCTGTTATGCACGAGTTTATCAAAGAACCACAGACCTCCTCATGGGTTTCAATTTTGAAACAGTTTTGGAAACAAATAGACACTCCTTCTTTTAATTTGACTAGACTTTGGTGTTTTAGACTATTCTTCCTTTTTTTTTTTTTTTTTGCTCACACTAGGACCTAATACTAGGACAGTGCTTGCTCAGTCTGGGAAAGGTAAGGAGTTGAAAAACTTAACTGGAGTGTTGAATATCCAATGTTTTCAGTATAGCTTCTTAGGGACCAAGATGTCAATACCCTGCGATATTCATGCATGTAAAAGTGTTTACAGGAAGGGCAGCAGTCCTTTTATTGCAGAGGAGTGCAAGTGGTCAGAGTTCACACTGACTTAGTACTTAAACAGAAATTCTGACTTCATAGCAACAATTGGGTGGTTCAAAGATTCATTCACTTTTCTTATCCCTTGAGGACTCTTTCCTGGCAAGATGTATGGTAACAGCTTGATATCATTCACACCTCATTAGCAACAATAGTTACATGGTCTCTTCATCTTCTTACTCTCTCTCTCTCCATGTACCCTTTCCACCCTCTATCAAATAATGAAAAATAGAGGGAAAGAACATGTGTCACTATGGATATACAAAAATTAAGGCTCTTTTTTTTTTATCTCACAGAATGTCAGCATATGGTTTCTCTTTCCTTAATGCTTCCTTAATCAGGTTTCTCCTACAGAAAATTTTCTCTGCTTCAGCTATTTATATTACATATTGTTTAATTAAATTAACTCAGACAACACCCTGGGATCTAGGAAAGGATGTAATGATAACTTGAGTTTACCATATTAAAATTTTTGCGGAAGGACCACACAGAATCCATTAAGGGTAGTACACAACTTTGAAGCTATGCAGCAACCTTTGCTTTTTCAGCTAAACATTAGGAACAGTGATCTCAACCAACATCATATAGAAATGAGAGGGTTCTTGAACACAAGGTTATAATCAAAAACAGATCTGAAATTTTCAAAGTTGTCTAAAAATTGGTAATATCGATTTGATTTCAGTTCAGTAGAATGTATAAGTCTAGTTTTCTTAGTCTCCTCTGTCGACACATTACCTATCTTTAAGTATTGGAAACGTATCTGTACTGTGGCAAGATTCACATTTCTAACTGTAAGGCTCCGATAACAAGTGAATGTCCCAAGCGTTCGTCTTGACACAATCAGGGATGAACTGATAATGAGGGAATGTGGCAAACATCTGTCTTGACCAAGGACAGAGCCTGCAGGAGGCAGGATACCATCTTGTGAGCCCCTTCCCTTCTCCCTGAAAAGCCCTGACAAAGCCTATCTGCCTCCTGTGCGTGCGTGCTTGTGAGGGGCCATAACTCGCTCAGCCCTGAAGTGGGGGGAGACAGTGAGACCCCCTGAGACCCCCACAATCCACTGACTAATTTCTGGAACATTCTTGAGCGCATACTGTGACTGCTTAGTGATGACAAACCCCTGCCTATGGGCCAGGCACTTTGGGTTATAGAGAGGGGAAACACAAGCTTTTGGGGCATGCACCCGCCACCTGAGGACCACAACTATGAGCAAAGATGACCGCTGGACCCAGGATGGCGAAATCTTTTATTTTTATCTTTATCTTTCATCTCTTTCTTCTCCTCTCTGTCTCTAACTTAATTTTTGACACGCTAAGGTAATCTCATCACAAGTTTTGCTAAGCTGTTGTCTCTCATGATTCCACTGAGTTTTAAGTGTTATTATAACCTTTGCCAAGCCTCCGTCTTTTGTAATTCTGATGAGTTTTAAGTAAATTTGTAGTTTGTTTAAATCTCTAGAGTAACTGTCATTACTCCTGATTACTGCACAGAGGATTAAAAAATTACCTCTTCCTTACACCCACCAAGTAGGGTGGGACACTAACTTTGTAGCAATATTAAATTAGAGATACTCCAAAAAACCTCAAATATATTTTTAAAAACCCCGGATTTTACAAATGTTTTGCAACACTAGTCTGTTGCTGAAAGGAAATGCTGATGTTCTTATAAATTTATCTCTATTAAGTAGGGTATGAATACAGGAGCTTTGTTAATCTCTGGTATATTAACATTTAAACAATTGTTAATTGTGTTGGTTAGCATAATTTTACTTTACACCTGACAAAGTCTGATAACAAAGATTAATTTTTCATGGCTTTCAATGTAAAACTAGCTATTGGTAAAGATGAGGTTAAGTATCTTTCAATTCATAATGGAAAGATGGCAGTGTTTTTAATATGATTTAGGAAAAAAATGCAGTTTTAATTTTTGCCTTACTATTGACTCTTAATTTGACTGCATTTGACTTCTCATCTTGTAAATCTATGCATTCAGTGTAATTATTAATTTGAGGAATCTTTGAAAACAACACTGTTCCATATAAGTTGGCACTATAAGCCCTTCACAAAAATTTCAGAGAGCTAAGGAGAGCTGCAAAAAAAAACCTGATCCAGGATACATAGCTATTGTTTGCAGTTTTGGTAATTTGCATGTATTTCTTGCATCACAAAATTCAAAACAAGAAATCTGTAGAAAGCCACTAAGTCAGTTAAGGAGATACTACATAATTCTGAACTGCTGTAACACACACTTTGTAACAGAAACTTTAAAGCAAATGTATCCTCACTATTAGGAGAGAAAAAGCATGAAAATACTAAAAAAAAAATCGTATGAAGACTGTGAAACAAGGACATGAATTAAGGTTAGATTGGGCTAAGGTAAAACATTTTGCTGGGAGAATCAGCTGGGACATTTTACGGATGTTTTCTTCATCTGTTTATGCATCATATTGGTCTATTGTGATATATACCATAGAAATTCCACGTGTGAAAGGTACCCTTTACGATCCAATTCAAAAATTCTGTAGGAATATATGAAAAATATTTTCTGCATAAGCATCTTACACATGTTCTTTACCCAGTATCTATCTTACTTAACATTTCTTTTGTCTTCTTCCCTAAGTAAATGACATACCTTTTTCTTTATTTCCTTTCATAGAACAATAGCCTTACGTATAAAAACATATTGTTTTTTCACACCTTTCTGCTCAATCTGCATAAAAGGATGAAACTCTGTGCCACACCATGCACCTAAACTTGGGTCAACTCAGCTGTGGCTAATTTCAAGAACAACAGGTGTTGCAATAAGCACTTAACAGGAACTGACAGACTGTGGCTAATTTTGCAGTGTGAAGCACCTGAAGTACTTTGATATGTTTTTCTTCTGTGGGTAGCTGCATTCATAGAACAATAGCAGTATATGAAAAGATTTCAATAAAACTTAAGGAATCCCCTTCAGAAAATCAAAACCGCAACTTCTTATTTTTGTGAACATCTTCTGCTATTCGGAGTGCCGCTTTGTATGTCTCACACACATGCACACAAAATCAGTGCTTCATGAATGCAGATATGGTCTTCAATAACAGCATTTAAAGAAATAAATGAAATAATTCTTATAACAATTTCTTTCTCTTCAGCATTCCTATTATTTTATTAGTTCAGCAGCAGTCATTCTATTTTAAGGTCTCCTAGCATGAGCTCAAAAATGCCACATAGCCTACAATTTAGTTTATTTACTCTGCCAGTTAAGATTTTCTATAAAAAGAACCAAAAGTAACACTTGCACTCAAATGAACACTATACTGAGCTACTTTATCTATATGTAGTGTGTCATGTGCTCTTCTGCAGATAGCACAAGCTCGATATTCTTTGTAGTGGCTACTTATTATTTGCTCTGTCTAGCTAATTCAGTTGAAATGTGATCTGCCATTTGGTTCATAGCCCATTTGTGATTGCACAGGTCAGATACCAATACTGAGGAAAATAACAGTCTTGCACAGATGAACAAAATTAGCAATCTTGTGTGAATATGGTTTGCACTTCTTGTCCTTTTCCAAGTCCTACTTTCCCCTTCTACTTCCTATATGTCTCTGGACAAGCATTTATCTTCTGACTTTTTTCCAAATACTTTTCTCCCTCCTTTGCTGTCCTATCCCAGACATTCAAATACATTCTTGTCATTCAAATATAAGGGGCCACTTTATCCCACTTCTAAGTGTCTTGATACTATCTCAAAGAGCAGAGGAAAAAAGAACCTCACAGGTAACTGAAAGTATTCTGAGGATTAGGATGTGGAAATCATCACAGGCATAAGGAAATCATAAAAACATGGGTAGTAAGTGTGTATTTTTCGTTTAGCCCATCATTTCTAGTTTCAGAGGAAACCTCTTAACTGGAACTTTCTCCTACTAGTAAATATCTCTAACACATCTTGCTGAAAAATAAGCAAGGATCAAGTTTTTTGAAAATTCACCTGGGAAAAAAAGCATGTGAAAGCATTCTTCAACATGTAGTAGTTAAAACATGTGAGGAAGATATGTGAGTCCTAAGTTTTCTTCATTCTTTGAAGACATTAGATAAAACCTATGAAAGATATTTAGAGATGAAATTGAAACTCTAACTTAAGCAGAGAATACAGCATTATGGCTTTCATTTTCCTTTTTATTCTGAACCCCAGGAATTTTCAGTTTGGTTGGTTGGTTGTTTTTTGTGTGTGCAGAAGCACTGTTTCCACAAAAGGATATTTCCACTTGAAATTCCACCTATAATTGGGACTTAGAGCTTCTCTAAGAGCAACTTGAAAATGAATCTCTTACATCACAGGTGAATGGCCTAATCATTTGGCTAATATGTAAAACAAATTTCAATAATTTATTCTCTAATTGAAAAATATATACAAGCTATAATTATTAATTACATTGCTGTTATTATTATTATTATATTTAATGACGATTCAAACATAATAAAAACATGTCGTTCTATTATCAGAAATGGTAAGTGATGTCCTCTTGCTAAGCAATAAAATTTTGTAGTGTTTTAAAATCACCAAATGATATAACTTCATTAAAAAAACAGACTACAAAGTATATTGGAAACCTTCTCCCACATAATTTGGAGTAAATTTTATGTTTAATGAGGCTTAAACACTGTCTTTGTGAAACATGAGTTACATCCATCAGTTTACATACAAGACAGTCCTGACTGAAGAAATGATTGAAAACGGGATCTTAAATTTGAAATATGAAATACTGAGATCAAAAGATTCACATGTTCAAAGTACTCTTTCATGAGTACTCACACAGTTAGTACTATACAAAGTTCCTTCCCTTTTAGTAAATACATCCCCAGGAGAGGCAATTTGAGTCTGTAAAGTTGTTAACTCACAGCTCAGGTGCAGCACATAGTTCAGGGGTAATGAAGTGTTGGCATCATCCTCTCACAGGCTTTAGTGGAAGTAAAAGTAACCAGAAAACAGCACCAGGCAGTGATGGTCAGACATGACCGAAGAAAAAAAAATCATGTAAGGTAACCAAAGACAGTGATCCTTTTTTTCATTTTAATTTGGTACCTTATTTATCTTGGATTTTAATAAACTTATTGAAAGCTTTTTCTCAGAAATATACCCTGAGTTATATTTCTACAGCAGCAATACTACCACACACTTGAGTGGCAAACATGCTGTTTGGATGCAGTGTTATATCTGACACTGGAATTTTTCATCTATATTAGCAAGTGAAGCTTGGTTTCATATCCATATTCAAACGATGTGAAAGGGAATTATTTCTCCTGCTATTAGATTTCCTTGACTGAGCTGCAGTATTGTAATTACCAACCTAGAAGGTTTTGACACTGGGGTAAAAACAAATCAGGTGAGTAACTTAATCTGAATATTAAGGGTTTACATCATCTTTCTTTTTCCTTTGAAAATCAGGTATGTATTTGCATCTAATCTGCTTCTACTCAAAACAGAAGCAACAATGTAGTGTTTATAAAAACATCACTAAGTTTCTATGAAAATGATTGTGAAACAAGAAATTCAGAATTATAGTGTCAGAGAAACATCTTTTGCAGACATATTTGTTATCTGGAGCAAGAATTGGATGGAATATTAGAAAAATAAAATGTGAATGAAAATTAGGTTTAGTGTCTCTTACAGCAGAGTTCTTCTCCTAACAATAGTAAAGGCAAAATTAAGTATCAGACATCCAAGTGCAATTTCTCCCTTTCTGAAAGTATTTTGGATTTTTATAACTAACAGTGTCACACTACACAAAATACTATTTTCTCCGCAGCACACTTTTTTCTTCTGTGCAATTTAGTGAATAATAGGGGAAGATCAGGAATGTTCGAAATGTAGAGAGACAAGTACATTACTTCCCTTAGACTTATTTGCAAATCCAGGATTTACTAAATATTGCTGTGGAAATAGGACCACCTTCTAAATAGTCTTCAAAGCACTTACTTCCTGACTTCCTTATATTTTTATTTATTCTAGGACTCCAGATACTGGTCCATGGTTAGTTACCAAATGGACTGATAAGTACATAAGGGGAATATAATATTTTTTCCTCTCTGCTAAACTGGTATTGATTAATTCTGTTCTTTATTATATATTATATATTATATACATATTTTATATGTATTATATATACACATATTATTATAAGTGTTTATCACATATTAAATTACTACTCCATTTTTGGCATGATTTAGCTCTCAGTACAAGGGGGTTTTTGTCAATTTACTTGAGCTATTTAAATTTGAGAGAAGCCAATTGGCCTAAGTCAAAGAAAGCAGCCTAAACTGAGTCCTGAAAGTTGCTGACTTGAACAATAAAGACAACACTGTAATGAAAGCCTGACAACAGATTTTTGTAAAGACCAATTTAAATAAAAAACACCCAGCACAAAGAATGGATATTATGTCTTCATATAACATGGTTAAAATATAATGGGGAGAATGAGTTGCAGTGTGGTCCCTAAGCTAGTCTGTTGATGTTACTGAAAACATATAGCTTCACGAGTTGTTTTTGTTTCATCAAACAAATACTCTTGTGTGTTGGCAAGGAAATACAAGGTAATGAGAATGCAGTGAACGTGACTTTCATCAGCTGAAAATCTTTAATTGTAATTGCAGCATGTAATTAGTTGTCTAAGTGGCAGGACAGGGTTGAATCTTTCTTATTGTTTTGCAAAAAGACCATTTAGTTTCCAGAAACCTTTCTTTAGACTACATGAGGGTCAGTGAAAGATTTTAGTTGGTTTTTTTGTTGGTTTTTTTTAACATCTAAATTCTAAAGTAAAGGATGGACTTTACCTTACAGAATCTCCAGAAAAACTCTGTGAAGACACAGTGAAATATGTAGAGATACTTGGTTACCGAAATCTTTCAAGAATTTTGTGAGAAATATTAATTTGAATCAAGAAGAACAACACAGAAAAGGAGTATATAAGGATGTGGACAGGAAGTAGCAAAGAGGAGGTGTTCGGAAATCATTCTCTGATACTTAGCAAAAGCTAAGACTGATTAGTCTTGACCAACTTGAACAAGTGTTCATGAATAAGATCAACACAGAATGGTGTGTATCTTTTTTTCTCATTAAAGAAGAAGTTAAACATCAGCAACTCATTTTAAAAAATTTTATTGTGGGCCACGTAGCCTTGTTTCATAATTTATTGTAATTGTTTTTCTGCCTCTATCTTAAATTTAGGATTCTATCATGGTAGATATTTGTGTAGTTAAAAAAAAAAAAAAAAAAAGTGTTTATTCTGTATTCCCAGTTCTCTATTTTATTGAAGAATAAGTTGTCTGGGTGGGGCACTTGTCAGAACTTTCACTTCCCCATTCCTTGATAATTCCATCGCCCTCTTTAAGATGGCTTCTGGGAGGAACTGAGAAGGATGGGGGAGCAAACCATGACTTAGATCCTTGCAAAAGCAAGAATTGCGTCTAATTTGTTGTTGCTGCTTCCTGGTGGCCTCTTTCAGAATCCTCCTGAGAAAACTTCACTGAGAGCCAGGGGAACATATGTGAGTGGGTATCATTCACATGCATAGAATGATGGGCTTTGGAGCAGATATTATAATGACTCTTCAATAAACGTAAGTTATTAACAATCCTCCAAAAACCCCCCACAAACCCAAGGAAACAAACACCACCCCCCCCCCAAAAAAAAAAAAACCACCCAAAAAAACCCAAGAAAAAACCCAACCACAAAAGGCAAACGAACCTCTGAAGAGAACTAAAAATCTTGAGGAAAAGGAGTCAAGCTCCCATAATTACTTTATTGAACACAGTTTAACATATAAAGCTATACATGTTACAGCTGTATAAAAGTGTTTAAGTAGAACATTAGTTTAATCTTAATTTACTGTAATGCTAAATCAAAGGCAGAATTTTAATTACTGAATTAGTATTTGACTGGTAGCTCTAGTACTGTCTTGACACATCTTTCCATTCAGTACCAAATACCTCATGCTATTACAGGTTATAGTAGAGGTTAAAAAAAAAAATAATTAACCTTACAGACAAACAAAATATGGAATTACCAAGTTATGCTAAATTCAGAATGCAGCTTCTTCCTCTAGCCTCCTCTCTTCGTACAAGCAGAAAATCAGTACCTGTCTCAACATATTTGGACAGGTACTCATTTAAAAAACAGCTCTGGAAACAAAGTCTCTCTTTAACAGTTAGGAGCTCAAACGTCTTAGCAAACCATTTTTATTTATGTCAAAATTTCATATTTCACACTAGCATATAACTCCATATTTCAACAGTTCTTTGTTATCTCCTAAGGGGATTAGAAATTAAGAAATAGATAATCCCAATTTTTTTTTTTAAATAAACTTTTTAAGCTATTGTATTTTTCTTTACTTTCTAGTAAATAATTTAGGTCTAAGGATCATATAATTCAGTATTTGAAAAATAACTATCATCTTTGTGTACATGCTGCTAGAAAAGTTCTTTCTCAGTTTTGTGAAAAGTCATTATTTTTAACAGATTTATTTGTATAGTACAAATAAATTATTTTTAAAGCTTTCCTTTCAAAGTTTATTTTCCCCTTTCTAATATAGACTTAGCTTTAAATATTTATTTTTAAGCTACTATTTTGGTTATTGAATATCATTAGGGATAATTACATTTTATTTCGCTCTCTCAGGGAAGATTTATGGTAATATTTTCAAACCTTTCACTTTACTAGTTAAGTGCTAATTGTTTCATTGCTTTATAACGGTACATGGGAAAGGATTTAAGTTTAAATCTCTGCTAAATATTCTGTTTCACCACTCATTCCTGAAAAAGCCAAAGTGAGAAAAAAATGAAAAGGTTTTAAGGAAGATCAGGCAATTTTTGTGTCAAAAGCCTTTGACACAAAAGCAAGGTACCTTTGGATGTCTGCTATTCCATTTTAAACATGCAGGCTGACTTTAAGTCCCAATCTTCAAGAACTAGGAAAAAGTCTTTTGTATGATGATTTCAGGACCTGGCATTTGCATAGCACTTTTCCAAAACTCGTGGTATAGGGGCATTCCTCTCTGTCTTTCAAAATTCCAGGCACTTAAGTTGCATAAAAAAACAATAGCTCTGCCTGTTGGATAATCTGTTTTGTCAAAAATATTCAGACCATCATTCTATATTTTAGAAATAAAAAGCAAATACAAAAATCAAAATTTTCTCTTTCCCTAATTTCTTTCCCTGATCCTTTCCTTGTATTTCTCATCACTAAAGAGTTTTCCTTTGGGCACAAGATAAACTGATACCGGTTTATCACTGTTATCACCTGAAAGTCTCTTGAATACATTCAGCATCTACTGCATTTCAGGAAATTTTATAGAAGTTTAGGGAATCAGTGTAGCTGGTTTCATACAAAACTGGGAGATAAACAATTACTTTTCTAAAACTTTCTCCAGCAAAACCTTGTCCTAAACAGCTATTAGTACTTCTTATATGAAGTTTAGTTACACAGGTTTTCTACTACTTCTGCATTATACTACTACTTAAGAGAATAGTAGTCTACTTTAGGAAATAAGTGATCTATTGAACGCTTCATAATTTAAGTAGCTAAGAGAGATTACATTGGGAACAAACAAATAGGAGAGTACACCGGAATGGTGAGATAATAATTGCAGCAACACTTACTTGTACCCCTTTTAAAAAATAAAAAATTAATGGGTCTATAATTTTGGTAATATCTCAATGAATGGTCTCTTTCAAAACAAGTTAAAATATTAGAAGAACTTGTTCTGCAGTGACTTGGAGACATATATTTCTGATTCTGAGTAAGAAACTTTAGAGATAAATACTTTATTATAGTTTTTGCAGCAGTATGATTTGTTTTCCATCTAGATTTCTCCAAAGAAATCGTGTATGTCCATTGTATTAAAGCTCAGGATTTTATTTCCTAATCAGCATATACTAATCTTGTGATGAGATAACATTCAAATTCACCTTTTAATACACAATGAACTATAGCTGCCACTGTCCAGTTATTACAGATTCAGCTGTTAAAATGGAAAGATAACTTTATAAATGACTACATATTACAATATGGAACTAGTATTTGATTGTCTTATAGCTTCAATGACGGAGGAAACTCAGGAATCCCCGGGTTACTCAGAATGTACAGATCTGACTGAAGTCATGAAGTTATGTGGTCATAGAAAAAAATAATTTCTCACCTGTAGCTAAACTGTAAAGCAAACTAATGTAACAACTGAACTGTACTGAAAAATTCATCTTGAATATGCCCCCTTGCCAGTCAGTATATTAGACAAGAAAATAAATATTAACTAACTCTCAAAATGATAAAATATGTCTTCCATGAAAGTTTCTTCCTGGTTCACTGATCTATTTCCAGGAGAAAAAAAAAAAGCTATCTGTTGAATCAGGTAACCTGTAGGATTATTTGTCATGGAATAATAATTATGATTTAAATAATTTAGAGAAAAGATTTAGCTTCGTTTTAAGTGAAATCGTAGAAACATAGAATCATGGAATCATAGAATAGTTTGGGTTGGAAGACACCTTTAAAGGTCATCTAGTTCAATCCACTTGTGATAAGCAGGGACACCTTCAGCTAGATCAGGTTGCTCAGAGCCCCGTCCAGCCTGACCCTGAGTTTTTTCCAGGAATGGGGCATCTACCATTTCCTGTAAAATTTTTTTCCTTATATCTAGTCTGAATCAATGCTCTTCTAGTTTAAAACCATTAGCCCTTGTTCTGTTGCTACAGGGACCACTCAAATGTCTGTCCCCATTTTTCTTAGAAGTTCCCTTTAGGTATTCAAAGGCTGCCTTTTGTTCTCCAGGCTGAACATTCCCAACTTTCTCAGCCTGTCCTTGTAAGAGAGGTGTCCCAACCCTCTGATAATTTTTGTGGCCCTCCTCTGGACGTGCTCCAACAGATCCGTGTCTTTCCTTTATTGACGATTCTAGAGCTGGACACAATACTTCAGGTGGAGTCTCACCAGAGCAGAGGGGAACAATCACCTCTCTTGATCTCATGGCCACGCTTCTTTCTATGTAGCCCAGGATATGGTTAGCCTTCTGGGCTACGAGCGCACATTGCTGGCTCATGTCCAGCTTTTCATCCACCGGTATCCCCAAGTCCTTCTCCCCAGGACTGCTTTCAATCCTTTCACCATCCAGACTGTGTTGATATTGGGGTTTGCTCTCACCCATGTGCAGCACCTTGCGCTTGATCTTGTTGAACTCCATGAGGTTCACAAGGGCCTTCTCAAGATTGTCCAGCCCCTTCTGGATGGCATCCCAGACCTTAGGTGTGTCAACTGCACTGCACAGCTTAGTAGCCTCTTCAAATCTGCTGAGAGTTTCACTCAATCCCATTGTCTATGTCATTGATGAAGATATTAGACAATACTCATCCAAATATGGACCCTTGAGACACACTGCTCATCACTGACCTCCATCCAGATGTTGAGATGTTGACGACTACTCTCTGGATGTGACCATCCGGCCAATTCCTTATCAACCAAACAGTCTGTCCATCAAATCCATCTCTCCAATTTAGAGAGAAGGATATTGTGGGGGACTGTGTTAAAGGCCTTATAGAAGTTGGGACAGATGACATCAGTAGCTCTTTCTTTGTCCATTGATGTAGTCACTCCATCAGAGAAGGCTACTAGGTTGATTAGGTAACACCTACCTTTGTTGAAGCCTTGCTGGCTGTCTAAAATCACCTCCCTGTACTCCATAGCTTCTAGGAGGAACTGGTCCGTGATCTCCCCAGGCAAAGAGGTGAAGCTGACAGGTCAGTAGTTGCCAGGGTCCTCCTTTCTACTCTTTTTAAAAATGGGTGCAATGTTTCCCTTTTTCCAGTCACCGAGGACTTCACGTGACTGCCATGAGTTTCCAAATGTCATGGAGAGTGGCTTGGCAACTATGTCAACCACTTTCCTCAGCACTCAAGGATGTTTCTTGTTGAGTCCCAGAGACTTAGGTATGTTCAGGTTGCTCAGGTGGTCACAACCCTGATCTCTTAGAGTTGGGTAGACTTCTCTCCCCCACACCCTGACTTGTTTTCCATCCACTTGAGAGATGTAGGAAGAGAGGTTGTCAGTAAAGACCGAGGCAAAAAAGTTGTTGAGTACCTCAGCTTTCTACTCTTCCATTTTTACCAATTTACCAGTCTTGCTAATCAGGTTGGGTACACTGTCTTTGACTCTCCTTTTCTAGGTGATACACTTGTAGAAGCCCTGATTATTATTCTTTGCATCTGTCGTAGGTTAACCCAGCAGACAGCTAAAACAACCACATAGCTGTTCTCTCACTCTCCCCCTCCGAGCAGGATGGGGAAGAGAATTGAAAATGGAAAAGAAAAAAAAAACAACCAAACAAAAAATCCCTCATGGGTTGAGATAAAGACAATTTAGTAGGACAAAAAAGGAAGATAACAATAATAATAAAAAAATACACAAAACAAAGTATGAACAGCACAATTTGTCACCATGCAAAACTGATGCTCTGCAAGACTCTGAGCTGCCCCGTCTCCTGGCCCACCCCTCATTTATGTGCAGAACATGACATCATACGATATGGAACATCACTTTGGTCAGTTTGGGTCAGCTGCCCTCTGCCGTGTCCCCTCCCACCTTCTTGTGCCCCTTTGCCTTCTCATTGACAGACTGGTATGAGAAGCTGAAAAGTCCTTGACTGCTTGGCAAAAACTAAAAAAGTCAGTGTGTTACCAAAATTATTCTGATGCTAAATCCAAAACACAGCACTGTACCAGCTTCTAGTAAGAAAATGATCTCTGCCAAAACCAGTACAGCATCCCTTCCTATGGTAGGTTTCAGCCACACCCTGGCCTTCCTGAACTCAAGTCTACATAGCTGGACAGCATCCCTATACTCTTCCCAAGATACCTATCCCTGCTTTCACTGCCTTTGTACTTCTTTCTTACCCTGTAGTTTGATCAGCAGGTTTTGACTCAGCCATGATGGTGGCTTGCTGTCCTTTACTGATTTCTTACACAGGGGATTAAGAGGTCTTGTTCTCTACAGAAAATATCCTTAGAAATCTGCCCACTTTTCTCTGCTTACTTGTCCCTGAGGGCAGTTTCCCAGAGGGTCCTGCTGATTAACTCCTTGAACAGCTGGAAGTTGGCTTAACTAAAATTCAGGGTCCTGACCTTTGTCTGACCTATATCCCTCAGGACTGCAGACTCCAGTGCCTGATCACTGCATCCCAGGATGTCTCCATGATTGCCGAGCCGCTCTCCATCATCTATCAGCGGTCATGGTTGACGGGAGAGGTCCCAGATGACTGGAGGCTTGCCAAAGTGACACCCATCCATAAGAAGGGTCGTAAGGAGGATCCGGGGAACTACAGGCCTGTCAGCCTGACCTCGGTGCCAGGGAAGGTGATGAAGCAGGTCATCTTGAGGACAATCACGTGCCATGTCCGTGACAACCGGGGGATCAGGCCCAGCCAGCATGCGTTTGTGAAAGGCAAGTCCTGCCTGACCAACCTCATTTCTTTCTATGACCAGGTGACCCACCTGGTGGATGAGGGAAAGGCTGTTGATGGAGTCTACCTAGACTTCAGCAAAGCCTTTGACACGGTCTCCCACAGCATTCTCCTGGAGAAGCTGGCGGCCCATGGTCTGGACAGGTACACTCTTCGCTGGGTTCATAATTGGCTGGATGGCCGGGCCCAGAGAGTGGTGGTGAATGGAGTCAAATCCAACTGGCGACCGGTCGTGAGTGGTGTGCCCCAGGGGTCGGTGCTGGGGCCCATCCTGTTCAACATCTTTGTTGATGATTTGGATGAGGGAATTGAGTGCACCCTCAGTAAGTTTGCAGACGACACCAAGTTGGGGGGAAGTGTCGATCTGCCGGAGGGTAGGATGGCTCTGCAGAGGGACCTGGACAGGTTGGATCGCTGGGCAGAGGCCAACGGGATGAGGTTTAATGTGGCAAAGTGCCGGGTCCTGCACTTTGGCCACAACAACCCCAGGCAGCGCTACAGGCTGGGAGCGGGGTGGCTGGAAAGCTGTGTAGAGGAAAAGGACCTGGGAGTGCTGATTGATGCTCGCCTGGACATGAGCCGGCAGTGTGCCCAGGTGGCCAAGAAGGCCAACGGCATCCTGGCCTGTATCAGGAATAGTGTAGCCAGCAGGAACAGGGAGGTGATTGTCCCCCTGTACTCAGCCCTGGTGAGGCCGCACCTCGAGTACTGTGTCCAGTTTTGGGCCCCTCACCACAAGAAAGACATCGAAGCCCTGGAGCGTGTCCAGAGAAGGGCAACGAAACTGGTGAAGGGGCTGGAGCACAGGTCTTATGAGGAGCGGCTGAAGGAACTGGGCTTGTTTAGTCTGGAGAAGAGGAGGCTCAGGGCAGACCTTATTGCCCTCTACAACTACCTGAAAGGAAGTTGTGGTGAGCTGGGGGTTGGCCTCTTCTCGCAGATAACTAGTGACAGGACAAGGGGAAATGGCTGCAAGTTGCGCCAGGGAAGGTTCAGGTTGGAGATGAAGAGAAAATTCTTTTCGGAAAGGGTGGTCGGGCACTGGAACAGGTTGCCCAGGGAGGTGGTGGAGTCACCATCCCTGAGGGTGTTTAAGGAAAGGTTAGATGTGGTACTTAGGGACGTGGTTTAGTGGGTAATAGGTGGGGGGGGATGGTTGGACTAGATGATCCTTGAGGTCACTTCCAACCTTAATGATTCTATTCTATTCTATTCTATTCCAATCTTGTTTTCATTTTCATCATGCAAAAGAAAAATATAAAATCAGACCACTTATTGAATTACTATCTCAACTACAATTAATTAAATTTTATGATGAACTAATCCTGCACATCTGTCTTTGTTACACTTCATAATCACAGCTGAGATTTCATAACGCAATAGAGTATTTATGCCTTTCCAAACTCACAGTGAAATAGGATGCTTATTATTGATAATGATTATTCATTTTCTCCCATGTAAAATTACAAAAGGATAACATGGATTAGGATAAAAGATTGTATTCAAAGATTTTTTTTTTTATCTGACTGCAGGAAAGATGGATATCTACATCTAGATCCTATGCTGCTGCTAAACGTATGAAGAATACATTCATATAATTAGAGAATAGTAACAGTTTAGTCATCAAGCTGATGAAGCACCTTAAGCACCCACATAAAAGATGCTATCTATGCTCACTGTAATTTTTGTTATTGCCTTAGCTAATGGTGTAAATTACCTACATGGGGACAAAGACTAGCATAACCCGTGTCTTTTATGAAGTCCTGACTGAGGAAAACATAATTCTTCAGAAAAAAAATTCTTTCAGAAAAAGCCTCAAGTACTTTTTTAAGACTATAATCTAGTCTGAATGTTTTAAATCTGTATTTTTCTTCTATATTTACACTTTTCACTTTTCCAAATTAACTCCTGAGCTACACAAGGGGTTACTACACAAGTCCTGCTAATAAATTTCTTTTCTGGGTTCTTCCTGATTCCCTGGTAATATATCTCATATACTTCCTTCCACTAGCACCAAAACATAAAAAAAGTCAATTCTTCATGGTCAGCATGGATTCTTGCTGATAAGTAACTTGGGGCAAACCTCAGCAATCTGACTGCTGTCTAAAACGAAGTGACAGGCTCAATGGGAAATGGAGAGTGATGGATACTCTTCACCTTGAGTGTAGAAAGGCCTTTGACATGGACTCCCAGAGAATCCTTATAGTCAGATTGGTAAAAGAAGTGGATTATAAACTGGATAGAAAATTGTTTGGATGAATAAGTTCAACACAGTATGTTGAGTAATACAAAAGCTGGTTATGAGTGCCATCCCTCTGGGGTCAGTATTGGACCCAAAAATCTTTATTGAAGACCTAACAGTGGAATGGAGGGCATTCTCAGCAAGTGTGCAGGTGAGGAGTGGTAAATATACTGGAGGACAGAGCTCCCATTCAGAGGTACAGGACAAGCTAGAGAAGCAAGCAGACAGGAAGCCCGTGATGTTCATTGAAAGCAAACGAAAGGCCCAACACTTGGGGCAGATAAAGCAAATTTCCTCCCAGCTCCATTACCTATTCACTTATGTTTCCACTTCATCCTTTCACAACAGGTACAAACAAGAACTCAGTTGTCTGTTTTGTAGTTTCCAAGCCAAAATTATCTTCTCTGTTCTTGTCCTCTCTCCTTTTAGTCTTCCTACATTATTTTTTTTTCATTTTGTTATCACTTTCCTTTTTCTTTCGTTGTTTATTTGTGTATTTATTTGTTTCACTTGCTTCCAACCATGGCTATTTCTGGCTTCTGCCCAAAAGTCAACAGCACCCATCCACTTGCTCCTTCCTTCTCTGTTATTGCAGAGTGGATCAAGTGAACTGAGACATTTGCCTGTTCTATGGATTTATTTTCCTGGTTGATGTCTGCCATGTTTCTTGCTAAGCAATGCTGATTGTCTAAGTGAATGACAGCCATCCCTTTTCCATCTTGATTCTGTTCTCATCCTCTTTTTAGCTCCATTTCTTCTTTGTACAGGATCTGTTTAACTTCTTCCAAGAAAACGAAGGACAAAATATGAAACTATCTTGTTATTTTCTCAGTGTGGTTTCTTTTTTCCATAAATCACTCCTCCTTTTCTTCCTGCTGTCAAGCCTGCTCTGAGTGACCTTCTTCAATCTTCTTTGCTTTCTCTGCCATCATATTTTTCTTTTTTGTTTCTTCTAAAACTAGTTTCTCAATTTCTTCTTGCTCTTTCCTTGCAGATGGCTAGTGTCTTCAGAATAAAAAATGTCTATCCTTCAACATAATTTGATTTTCCACCTCCCATCTCTTTTTTTTCCATATTTTTTCCCTCCAGTCACTGACAACATGTGAAAACATTCTCAAATAATCTCTTACAATCTCTTTTAACAGATTTGTTTCCAAATCTGACAGGATGCCACTTTCATCTTATTTGACTAATACCAACAGAATGGTCAGAAAAACTGTTTTTTCTTTTTCTTCTTTTTATTAATTCTTTTTTTGGAAAATTTCCTTCCTTCAGAGAATTCTCCTCTTTCTCTCCATCCACAGCAGTCCCGAAGTGCTCTCCAATCTGAGTTAAGTTTTTTTCTTTCCATTTGAATTCCAATCTGAATAATCTCACCCACAAATTCAACTATCATATTTAGGCAAAAAATTGTAACTTTATTTCTCTATTCTAGGCTTCTCTAATCAGGTCCCAATTAAATCTTATAGCCCATAGATAAGAATCTTCACATCATGTTCACTGTGGTTCACAGAAACATCTTGACCTCTTGCCTGTATTTGAGCCCTGCAGTTACCTTCTTTTCTCAGGCACTGTGAATATCAGTATTATGCCAATTGATCTTTCCTTACTTTACATATTCAGATTATGTCTAGGGTTTAAGATATATGTATTGTGGTCCCCAGTAAGGAACAACATGGATCTGCTGGAGGGAGTCCAGAGGAGGGCCACAAAGTTGATCAAAGGGCTGGAGCCCAAGGACAGGCTGAGGGAGCTGGACTTATCCAGCCTGGAGAAGAGAAGGCTCTGGGGAGACCTAATTGTGGCCTTCCAGTACCTAAAAGGGTTCTACAGGAAAGCTGGAGAGGGATTGTTTACCAGGAAGTGTAGTGATAGGAGAAGGGGTAATGGGCTTAAACTGAAAGAGTGGAGATTTAGATTAGAGATTAAGAAGAAATTCTTCCTTGTGAGGGAGGTGAGGCACTGGAACAGGTTGCCCAGAGAGGTTGTGGAAGCCACATCCCTGGAAGTGTTCAAGGGCAGGTTGGATGAGGCTTTGGGCAACCTGATCTAGTGGAGGGTGTCCTTGCTCCTGGCAGGGTGGTTGGAACTAAATGATCCTTGTGGTCCCTTCCAATCCTAACCATTCTATGATTCTATGTTCTTTCCATTCATATGCAAAAATTTTGATTCAGGCTCTCATCATCTCATATGCTGTACCCTTTATCTTGAGTACTTCCAATGGCTCTTCTTCTCTCCTTTTATCATATCGAATATTAACCACTGAATTTAATTTTCAAAATTCCTAAATTTTTATCATCTCTATGCTGTATCAAGAGGATGTTTTCTACCTCTCTTTAGCTCATTATGTTAATCCTTATCATCACACTATTAAATTTTCAAATAAACATCCTCAATGTTGTCATACATACTTGAGAAGAATTCCTTGGAAACATCTCCAACGTTATTTCTTGATCTTCTTTTAAATTCCTCGTTAAAACTACTTTTCTCTGATAACTAAAACGACCCATAGAAGTGCTTATGCTCTTGATGGTCTGTATTGTCAAATGCCATGATGGCCATTGTTGTCTTATCGTTTCCTTGTGATTGCCAACAGGACTTTATCCATATGTTTTCTGTTTTGTTGTAGCAGAGCACTCTGAAAAGTAACCTTTTAGTTCTGTGCTTACACAAATCCTGCTGTCATGGGATTTTCTTTTTCCTCTTTTTTCTTTTTTCCTCTTCTTTCTTTTTTCCTCTTTTTTCCTCGTTTTTATTTTTTCCTCTTTTTTATTTTTTCCTCTTTTTTCCTCTTTTCTCTTTGTCTTTGTCTTTCTTTAATAGGTGGTGGGGGGATGGTTGGACTAGATGATCCTTGAGGTCACTTCCAACCTTAATGATTCTATTCTATTCTATTCTATTCTATTCTATTCTATTCTATTCTATTCTATTCTATTCTATTCTATTCTTTCTCTCTCTCTTTCTCTTTCTCTCTCTCTCTCTCTTTCTCTCTTTCCCTCTCTCTCTCTTTCCCTCTCTCTCTCTTTCCCTCTCTCTCCTTTCCCTCTCTCTCCTTTCCCCTCTCTCCTTTCCCCTTTCTTTTTTCCTAGGTTTCTGAATCTGAGCAACCAGTCTAAAACTTAAATGTTCTACTGAAATAATTTCCTATTTCTTAAAGGAATAAATATTCCACTTCTTTGTACTTAGGATATATTGCTCAGAGAGCTTTTTTAAGAACTAAAAAAACCTCCTTGTATAAAACCAGTATAACTTAAAATGTAAATAAGAAAATACACACAATGATATCTTCCTTTCTTGAAGAAAACAATGTATTGTAATTTGTAGAGGGCAAATTATTGTGATGAGTACAAGCATTCATGCAATTTGTCGTATTCCTCACTTAATGAATTTGAAATAAGGATTTTATTTTCTTCTGATGGATGTATATAGCTTCAACCACATATCAATATAAGAATAAGCCTTTAGATGTAATGAAACACAAAACAAATTTCAAATAGTGTGTAGGGTGCAGATATGGAATCCTTATAGTAGAATATGATATTTTTTCACCAGACTCTCTTCCTTATAATCATGCTTTCCTCTAACAGAAACTACTTGCTTCCATAGCAGCTGTAAAATAAACTCTTGGGGTGTCATATTTTTACTGGCTGTCTTGCTCTACTTAGATTTCATTTTATTTTGACTGTCCTTTTATCACACAGAGTGCACCCATCTATCGTCTGGTTTTAAAAAATGTATTTCTCATAAAATGATTGCTCTTTTCTATTCTATTTGTTACTCCCATATTTTAAACCCAAGGATTTTAAAGTACTTCCACTTCTTTAGTGTAAAGATGATCTATTTAAAAGAAATATCTAAAAAAAAGATTTTATCTTCCCTGAGAAGACAACTGTTCCCACAGTCTTCCATTCTTCCCTCAATGCATGGAAAGCTGTATCATATTCTTTCTTTAGGAATACCTGGAGTGCATGAGCTCATGCAGAAATGTGTGTATAATTCAACATGGAGTTGTGCATAGCTATGCTTAGCACAGTGTTCTAACTAGTGTATCACACAAGAAATTACCACTCTCCTGAAGACTTTAAAGCTAAACTAAAAGTTACTTTAGTTCCTCAATCCTTAAAAATGTAAGAATAGTTATTAAAAAAGCCAGAGTTTATTAAAAACCCCAACATATAAGAGTGGTATAAAAAGCAAAATAAAGTTAACTCTAAATAAAACACTTCTGTTTACCATATATCTGTATTAAAACCCTCATTCCAAGGAGAGCTAAATAAGAAAAGTTAATGGTCATGCCTTTCTTTCCATAGTTATTGTTTAATCCAGATGTAATCAAGTACCAGAGCTAACACTTTCTTAAAGGGCCATAATTTTGTCAAAAAAAATAATGGCAGTTCTAGTATAAAAGCTCCCTCTCTCTATCAGGAGAGTAATTTTTTTCAGTTAAAGATGTAATTTAACAGACAACTCTTGAAGCTATTCTTTCTCCTAACAGATTTCCCATTGTTTTAGTAGATGACAGAAATTTGATGCAGTGCAGTTCTGAATATTCTTTTTTTTTTAATGTAGTATACTGTATATTGCTCATTTTTCAATTTTAATGTTTCAGTTAACTTTCTATCATAACAATATTTGCAAAAGAGTTATAGTATTCATAGGTCATCTTGGATTCATCAGTTTGCAGCAAAGTTTAGCAACTACTTTTACTAGAGCTGAAGGACTAACTAGAATAAAAATCTTTAACTCCCTCTTCTGACCAGATATATCTTAGGTTAAAAGTCCTAAATCAGGTAAATGAGGTATTTTGTGCATATTTCACAGATTTACAAAAGGCCCTTAATCTTCAAGGTTTCTAAATAGGTCACTTTAAATTACTACCTTTGTTTATAATCTTTCCTGACATGAAAGATTAAAAGCTTTTTTTGATTGTTTGTCTGTTGTTTTGTTTTGGTTTTGTTTGCTTTTTTTTCCCCCCGGAAGAGTTTTAATCTAGTAAACCCAGCACAGCCTCTCTGAAACCTTCTTTATTAGTAATTGGGAAAGATGTGCTATTTCAGAAGACCAATTATCAGAATATTCAGAGCTTTTAGAATTAATAACGCCAGTGGAATGCAGAAGTGAAAAGGTAATTGAAAAAGAGAAATTTCGCTGTGTGATGTTCTTGCAGCATTCTACCCAATTTGCAGAGCAGAGGGTTCCAGTTGCAACATCTACAGTCTTTAGAAGAAGTTTTGTGTTATAATCTGTATCATCATCTCAGACAAATAGTTTAAGAAAACTCAGAGATGACAGTGTTTAAAAGAAAACGAAGGGATATCACAAGAATCAACAGAAATTGATGTCCAGAGCTATCATGCTTTAGTGATTTCCTCACAACCCATTAATGTGTTAGTTTTGATTCTGGAAATTTTCCAGCTTTGTGTCTGAAGGTGCTCTGATAGTCTTCTCCTTTTAACCAAAAGACTGTACATTGCTGGTTTTCCAACTCTTTTTATGGATATTTTTGTAGTATTTTCCAATAGCAGGCTTGGTGTTGCTGCTTCTAAGAAAGAAAAAAAATCTCCCGTATTACTGGGTTTTGTATTAAAATGTAGCAATCTCTTCTTCAAAATGTAAATTTTGAATGCAGTAACATTTTTGGATTTTACATATCTTTCTCAGTTATAAGAATTTATACATAGTACAGGCTCTTTTTTTCCAGTTTCTGGAATAGAGAACATATTTGAAAAATCAATTGGCTGATTCTTTTGGGTTTCTTTATTACTAAGAGGAAAAAAACATGCCAGATTCTACTGAAAAATAATTACAAATCTCTATCAAGGCAGTGTTAAATACAAGAAGCAAAAAAACCCCAGTGTAGGTAACTTAGATATGTTTCAGCATAGCAAGGAAATTGCATCTGAATTAATCTAAGCAAAGTAAACAAGACTGTGGCAGCATATTTCACCCAGTTCTGAGTCCATTCTCCTTTTTCTTCTATTTTGTCTTGTTTAAAATAGACAACAGGCCAGCACGAACAGTCAGGGTGTCTTATCCATAGTGACAGGTTACTCTGAGAACTGTATTCCTTTCACAGTCTATCTTTTTGAACATATTTGTGCCTTTTCTATCAGCAACCCTTGTCACCTGTACAAGAAAACTGCATACACTCTGGAAGAAAGAGAGTTTTTTAACATCATGGGAGTTCAGCACTGAGTACAAGCAATGCATATGTTCCAGCAGGAATCTCTAAGTGACCTTAGGCTTCAGCTTGCAAGCTTTTAAGGATATTGTAGATCACCTGTCAATGTTCAAAGTACCTTGAACCCTGAATATTCAGACATTGCATAGCACAAGTTAGATAAGAACATGTAACTGTCTCACTGTATTAAGCTCTCTTAAATAATTATTAAGTAACACAGTTTTGCTACAGAATGTTGGTATACGAGAATGGAAAAAGAACCTACAAAGGTAATATATAATATTTCCAGCAAAAGAGATTACATTTTTGTTAAAAATAATTGCTTGAATAAATTCCTAGAACTTTTACTTAAAGGAAATTAAGATGGTGAATTTACTCTGCTGGATTAGTGCCTCATCTTCACCACATCAAACTTTCCTCACCCATACCTGTACTGCAAAATCTGGTATTAATTTTTGCCTTGGTCCTGATTTTATTTTTCTTCTGTTTCCTCCCTTTAGCCTAACGTCTGTGCTAGTTTTGGTGGGACATTGCTTAGGGACAGTTAATGCTAAAGATATAAACCACTTCTTATTTTTACAATCTCTTTTTGATTGCCATGGAACTGAATAGCATTTGAATAGGGGATTTGAGTGGTGTATAGCTAATTGATATTACATACAGACTTTTTATTTGGTCTTTAATGTAGCCAGAATATGATGAACTTACGCATTTAGAATATGATGAAAATCAGACTAGGGGTAGAAAAATTTCTCAACACCATTTTCTTGATTAAAACAATTCTTCAGAAAATAATGTACTGATCTCCCAATAATTCATTGTGAGGAAGGAACAGATTTTATGGAACTACAGGTTATAGTGTAACTGATGAATACCGTCTTGTAGGCAGGTAGGCTACAATTTTCAACTTTTTGAGGTATATTCTCTTCAAAGAAAAAAACCAAAATATGTACAACTGGAGGTTCCAAAGACCTAATATTTTAAATTGGAAAAAAAGTTGAAGTGAAATTTTTTGGTAAAAACAATTTGTTTAAGAAATTCCAAGAGATAACTGATGTTGCTTAAGAGAGGTTTAGTAGACAGTCAAAAAGTACTGGTTATGTCTGTGATCAAAATAAGAACACTTCTGAGAGTAAACTAGCTCTGCTTGAGAGTATCCTGGAGGTTCTCTGCAAATATACCAGTAATTTAAACTTAGCATAGGGCCTGCAGATTGTTCATTCCCAGAAATGATGATACAACTAACCAGTTATCAATACCACATTTTATAGGCACTATAATATATAAGCACTAAATGAAAAACACTATTTTTTGAAGGTAGTTTATGCACACATTAGTGATATTACAATCATAGAAACATAGAATTGTTTTGGTTAGGTTGGAAAAGACCCTCATCAAGTCTGACCATTAACCTAGCACTGCCAAGTCCACCATTAAACCATGTCCCTAAGCACCACATCTACATATCTTCTAAATACCTCCAGGGATGATGACTCGATCACTTCCCTGGGCAGCTTCTTCCAATGCTTGAACAAATGCTTTCCCTTTCAGGGAAGAATTTTTTCCTAATGCCCAATCTAGGCTTCCCCTGGCACAACTTGAGGCTGTTTCCCGTTGTCTTATCGCTTATTACTTGGGAGAAGAGACTGGCACCCACCTCTCTACAAACTCCTTTCAGGTAGTTGTAGAGAGTGACAAGGTCTTCCCTCAGCCTCCTTTTCTCCAGGCTAAACAACCCCAGTTGCTTCTTGTAGGATTTGTTCTCTAGACCCTTAACCCTCTTCTTTGCCCTTCTTTGGACATGCACCACCACCTCAATGTTTTTCTTGTAGCGAAGAGCCCAAAACTGAGCACAATATTCATGCTGAGGCCTCACCAGTGCCATGTACAAAGGGACAATGACTTCCCTAGTCCTGCTGGCCACACTATTCCTGGTACAAGCCAGGATGCTGTTGGCCACGTTGGCCACCTGGGCACACTGTTGGCTCNAGGATTTGTTCTCTAGACACTTAACTCGCTTCTTTGCCCTTCTTTGGACATGCACCACCACCTCAATGTTTTTCTTGTAGCGAAGAGCCCAAAACTGAGCACAATATTCATGCTGAGGCCTCACCAGTGCCATGTACAAAGGGACAATGACTTCCCTAGTCCTGCTGGCCACACTATTCCTGGTACAAGCCAGGATGCTGTTGGCCACGTTGGCCACCTGGGCACACTGTTGGCTCTTATTCAGCCCGCTGTTGACCAACACCCCACGGTCCTTCTCTGCAGGGCAGCTCTCGAGCCACTCTTCCCCAAGCCTGTAGCATTGCATGGGATTGTTGTGACCCAAGTGCAGGACCCAGCACTTGACTTTGGTGAACCTCATACAGTTGGCCTCAGCCCATTGTTCCAGCCTGTCCAGATCCTTCTGTAGAGCCTTCCAAGCCTCATGCAGATCAACACTCCCACACAACCTGGTGTCATCTGCAAAGTTACTGAAGATGTACTCAATCCATGTGTCTAGATCATTGATAAAGATACTAAACAGAATTGGCCCAGCTATTGAGCCCCAGACAACACAGTGAGGTCAAGGATAACAAGAAAGGGGTTCCACAAATACATTGCAGACAAAAACTAACACCAGAGGCAATGTAGACCCACTGCTGAATGGGGTGGGCACCCTGGTGACAGAGGATACAGAGAAGGCAGAGTTACTGAATGNCCTTTCCCTCATCCGCTAAGCAGGTCATCTTGTCTTAGAAGGAGATCATGTTGGTCAAGCAGGACCTGCCTGTCAGAAACCCATGCCGTCTGGGCCTGAACCCCTGGTTATCCTGTATGTGCCACGTGGTGGCCCACAGGATGATCTCCCCCAGCACAGAGGCCAGACTGACAGGCTGGCAGCTCCCCAAATCCTCCTTCTGGCCCTTCTTGTAGGTGGGCGTCACATTGACTAACCTCCAGTCAGCTGGGACGTGCCTTCCCAGCTAGCCAGGACTGCTGATAAGTGAGGGAAAGTGGCTTGGTGAAGCATTTCTGGCAGCTCTCTCAGGACCCTTGGGTGGATCCCATCCAGCCCCATAGACCTGTGTGTGTCTAAGTGGTGTAGCACGTCTGTAATCATTTCCCCTTGGGTTATGGGGGGCTTCATTCTGCTACCCATCCCTATCTTCCAGTTCAGGGTGCTGGGTTCCCTGAGAACAGTTGTTCTGTCCATTAAAGACTGAGACAAAGCTGTCATTAAAGTACCTCAGCCTTTTCCTTATCCTTTGTCACTATGTTTCCCCCCACAGGCAATAAAGGATGGAGATTCTCCTTAGCCCTCCTTTTGTTGTTGATGTATTCACAGAAAGTCTTTTTATTGTCTTTTAGAGCAGTAGCTAGACTAAGTTCTAGTTGGGCTCTGGCCCTTCTGGTTTTCTCGCTGCATAACGTCATGACATCTTTGTACTCCTCCTGCATTGCCTGCTTCTTCTTCCAAAGGTCACAAGCTTTCTCTTTTTTTTTCCTGAGTTCCAGCCAAAGCTCAGTGTTCGTCCAGGCCAGTCTTCTTCCCTGCCCACTGATCTTTCAGCACATAGGGATGGCCTGCTCCTGTGCTTTTAAGTTTACGTACTTAAAGAATGTCTGGACTTCTTGGAGCCCTTTGCCCTTCAGGACTGCTTCCCAAGGGACACTGTCAACCAGACCTCCAAAACAGGCCAAAGTCTGTCCTCTGGAAGTCCAAAGTAGCAGCAGGCTTAGCCCATGCCCCCTATCATGTCATCTGTACTGAATTATCAAGAAGAAACTGCATGCAACCAGTTAAGAGAGTTCTTTGTATAATTTGAGATCTTCCTTACACTGGAATTTCTGATAACTAGAAAGTTCAGTTTTCTTTGCATCAATCTGACTGAAGCTGCTTCCATGTAAGAAAAACAAAGAAAAATGTGTCTCTTAGCTACAGCAAATTGATCTGTTTAGCAAAAAGCAGCATTTGAAAAATGCAGAAGTACAACATGCATCCCTAGCAAAGAAAGAAAGAACCTCCTAGGATAATATTTATATAAATAGTTTCACCCATAAGGCATACCATCTGAGATGCATAGTATATGGGAGGTAAGACTAAAAATACATGTGTAAAAAAATTTCCTAGGTTTTATTTTCCAAAGGCTGCACTCCACTGCCACCTGGTAACTGAAAGAATCATTGTGGATATTCTGTGTCAATGGCATAGTGTATACAATCTTAAAGTAAATGAAAATGTTCAAATATATTATTTATAAGACTTTTACAGAACATAATATTATTTTAGAATTATCTAGTAAGATCTGTACTGAGGATAAAATTGCATTGTTATTTTGCTTATTATATATGTAAACATATGTTTAATTATGCCTATATATGCATAGTTATTTTTCTGATTGTGATGTATTATGTATGTATAGAAAAATATTTACTCTTCTGAGAGTATATATACTTATTGATATAAAAATAAAAATAACTCTACTTTTTACATAATAATTGTGAGATAAACAATGCATTATGTATATGTACGTACATACATATTTATACATATATATGTATATATTTGGCTAATGTTATTAGTTGAAGGAGGAATGGTGGACACTATAGGAGTGTACAGCTCCAGGCAAACAACCAGGTACAGTTGCAAAGTTTCCCTTTAGTTGCACAGAAACCAGACACAATTATTCAAACATCTTTCGCCTTTGCAAGCGCCAGGAAACCTAGTGGATGACTGGGAGGGCAAAACTGTTTGCCTTGCAGTGGATGGAAGCAATTACTCTTACAATGATAGACCATTTCTTTTGAATTATCAGACACTTCATTTATAAGAAAGAGATGAGAACATACGAACTGCTTGATATTGTCATCTGTAACACTCCCACAGAAAAGAATGTATATTCCAGAAGACCCACCCCCAAAAAACCCACAAGTAATGACAAGAGCAGCTATTTGTTGGAACAAAACATTTCTGGTTTATTTTCATTTTTCTGTGTTTGTTTGTTTATTTTGTTGGGGTTTTTTCTTGCAAATAAATCTACAGTTGTCATAGTGGTGACAAATAGTAGCTGCATGAGGACAGAATGAGGAAATAACTCTCACGCATTCTGAATTTTGGTACTCCTGTCAGTCTGTGCACTTCTATGAAATTAATATCTTTAACAAACATATTAATTTTAAGCCTTGTGTAAAAGTTAGATAGTGATAAGGAACAGATAACTATGAAAATTAATTAACTACACTTTGAAAAAGCTTTCTGAGAAAAAGGGATAGCCTCACTGTAGTAAGAACAGATGTTATAATCCAGATTCCACATAGGGTAAATTCACTGAAAGTTGTTAAAAATCACTTGGTAATTTCCTACTTGCTGTAATCTATGGCATTTTCTTATGTTTCACCTAGAAAATACAGCACACACAAGAGAGACATAGTAAAATTTGTAGTACTTTGAATTAATATACAAGATAAATTCAGCTGCGTAAAATATCAGGAAAGTTACTATTGTATTTAGGTATGTTACTCATCTAGTGAAATTTAACACAATAATAAATAGAAATACCAGCCTAGGCAAAGCTTCAGGGATTTAAGCTGCTTTTTGCTGTGTGGGTATCTACCTTGGAGTGTTATATTCATATTCAATGAATCTAACTTTTGTATCTGGGCATTCCTGAACTTTATCTTTATCTCTGTTTGTCAGCTTAAAGCCCACCAATGCACAAAATCAGAAATAAACATTGACTGTTTCATCACAACACAAACATGATAGCTGATATTCTGAACTTCATGCACCATGAGTTAAGAATTGGCAGTACAGCAACATCACTATAATCTTGTTGTGACAGGAGAGCTGAGTCTCAAATCCTCTCTGATGCTAGATCTGCAAATACAGATGTGTGAAACAGAGGTCAAAATGCAACATAAATTCTATTTCCTTTCACTGAAGATCTGAAAGCATTTTTTATTCTAAGGGCAGATTGGTATCCTCAGTATGTAATTAAGTAGTGTATTATAGATCTACACTTCTTTTCAAAATAGAACAAAGAGAAATATTCCACATTTCTGTGATGTGAAATTTCAGAGGGTTTTGAAGCACAAAAGCAGCAGGTGGCAGACATTGAAGCTCTAAAGTGAGGGGGTATGTGAGACTACTCTGATGCTGATTAAGATCTTGAGAATGATGGAAAAATAAAATTAGCACAACCTTTGAATGACTCCAAGTCACAGTGATACATTTCACCTGCATTTAATCCATGCATTGCTTGACATTTTCACTACCCTCCTGCTGTATTATTCCTCCAAAGAATCATACTATCTTCAGTCATTATGTTGAACAGAGTCAGACATTTGGTCTTTGGGATACTTACAACTGATTGTAATCGACTGAGTTACTGCATTACGATATGCCCTTTTAAAGCATGGTTACTCTAAGCTTTCTCTGATAGCAAAACTGATTTAAGAAATTTCTTTTTACTGCTATCCAGAGGCTATTATTCCTACCATGTGTGTATCTACTGTGTACCTATCTACTGTGTTGACCCAATTACTATTGAACCACTGGGTAAAGAGGATCATAGAAATGATCCTATCCAAGTGAGTTGAACATCCTCCATGCCAGAGCTTCCCCACCCCTGAATGGCTGTGTTACACATGAACTGAAAGCATTATTTTCACCACTGTCTTAACAAAATCAGAAGATATTCTGAGATTTGAGCAACAAGTGTTTAGGTTCAAAACCAAATGGCTTCTTCAGGAAGAGGGTGGGAAGATGATAGAAGTGTTAAGGGTAAAGACAGAGATAGTTGACAGAAAGAAAGGACACATAGTAGGAGTTAATACCCATGCTGAAAGGTCACATGATTGCAGTTTCCTTCGTTGCAACTTTATTGACGACTGGGTCTGCTAAAAGTCTTTTCTATCCCATCACTGGAAATAGATAACTAGGTTACACCTGAAATATATCTGGCATCCCGATTAACAGTTAACCTGCTGTAGGCCTGTTCATCATTTATAAATACATACACTGATCTGGACCTCGCTGCGTGTTGTGCAAAGTCACATTTGAGCTGAGGATTTCATGGGCCTTGACAGTTTTGCGTAGGCTCCTGCAGCATATATAAAAGGTTAATTATAGTCACACATTTAGGAATTTTACATGTATAAATGAAGTAAGGTCTTTGCCAAAGGCCCAGCAGTTCAGTCACTGTTTAGGAAGCTGACCTCACTACAGTTTTCAGCAGTTCCTAGAGCTACATATTTCAGCTCAAAAATATGGAGAAAACCAAAGAGGAACACAAATGTTGTCTGACATTATAAACCTCTTTGGTATTCAGAGTTCAAGATTTACTCTGATGTTCATTTCTACATCATCTATCACAAACAGACACCAGAGAGACGGAAGTGAAAAAACCCAACCCTCTTTGTTGCTTTAGACTTGGCTTGGTTGTTCGGGGTTGTTTGGGGTTTTTTGTTGTTGTTGTTTTTCTTTTTTGTTATTTTCTTTCTCTCAGTTTATTGCAATGATTAATTTTTTACATTCCAGTTACTGAATTTCTAACTAAACAAACTCCTTATGACAAACTCCAAATGACAGTAAAAATTTTTTTAGACTCCAACTAGGTAGTGGCAGAAACACCCTGCATCAACTTCTATGACTGCATCCTAAAACGGGGTTTATATTTCTGTGTAGGATGGGCTATAAGGAACGGGAGACTAGAAAGATGCAAGTGCTTGTTGTTCATCTTCAGAATTTTTGCATTTAATTTTAGTATTTACTTTAAAAGTTCTCCTCCTTATTTCTGTGACTGTTGCTTACTTAGAAGCACAGAAATAAAAAGCTACATGTTTCTGACATATTTTTTTTTCTGGTAAGAAACAGTCTCAGGAGAGCTAGCCTTCATTTGTCACAGTATTGGTAGGGGTATAAAAACTCAGCAAAAGATGAGACTGAAGTAGATAACACAACACAGTGAACAGCATCACTGTCTCTTTTATCAAGGTTATGGACAATTATTTTAAATATATTATTGTCTTGTGTTTTGTTTTGTTTCCTTGAGAAAACTTCCTTAAACAAAATAGGGACAGCTTCTGTAAGAATTTCTATAATTAAAGTAGTATAAACCCATATTTGTGTGTCCTTTACTACTGGAAGTAGATCCCATCTGAGAGGTGAATGACTCATTTTTATCTTTAGCAGCTTTTTTCCAGCTTGCTTCCAGGTAGTTACTTCCACCTCAGTTGTGTCAACGCAACTGCTTTTGCAATTTTTTGTTTGTTTGTTTGTTTGTGTTTTTTAACACATCACAAAATTACCTTAATTTTTTTAAATGACTAATTAAAAAAAATAATGGAGGGTAGGATGACTTTTTATGCTCTAAAGGTTGGTTATTACAGACTGATATACAAGCAATTGAATCTTCACATCTGGCTCACAGGAGCTGCTGGTGAGATGAAAGTGGAATCTTGGGAAGACTATATTTTAAAAAATTTACTATTATCAGAGCCCCATTTTTTTCTTATAATTCCTAATACAGAATATCACCATGTAACATCCTGATGCAAAAGGGAAAAGTATGTCAAACAGCATAACAACTGGTGAATTATACAGTCATCTTGTATGATAACCATCATACAGCAGATGGTTATTTCGCATCCTCTTTCCTTTTCCCTTCAGATTAATTCTTTATTATGTCTGGTGAATACAGAGTGTGTAGACACTGTAGTATCTTAAATAACTGTGGTCACCTGTCATTACAACCAAAATACCACCTCTATTTAATATACCTCAGGAAAATAGTTACAGAACACTATTTTAATAGCTACCTGGGACAGTAACAACTGATTTATTTAAGTTTCTCTAAGGAAACAGGGATTTTATTGCATCATAAACAATAAGAATTAACAGGTTTTTGATGTGGTTTTGGTGTCAAGATCTCTTTTCAGTGGGTGAATATTTTTATGCCTCACGTTTGCTTTGCTACCCCACAGCAGTACTTCAATAGGCAAAGGTAAATTTGTGTCATAAGATCAGTTGAACTGGGGAACAAATAAAAGACATCAGCTCCTTCTGATAGAAGCTGAAGATGTATCAAAACTGATCACATGCTGCACAGTGCAACACTTCAATAGCAGTGATTAATGTTATAACTTCTGAGACTATGCATACTCTTTTTCCATCACCAACACTTAATACATAAGAACTAACCAGCTACATAAACTTTAACCAGCCAGAACTAATGACAACTGCCCCATCAGTAGCATTAATGCGTATAGCAAAAAGTAAAAATAAACATCAGAAGAATTAAAAGTGGGCCAGTGTGGGTAAGACCAAAACCCTTCTGGGAGCCTTCAGTTTCCAAAAATGCCCTCTTCACGTGCCTTGCAGTGGGTCAGTATACTCTTCAGGTTAACACCAGTGAAAAAAAAAAGGTGGTTATCACTTTTTCTTTCCCAAAACACTTCTCCCAAACTAGCCCATATAATATTTGTGCATGTCCATGCCTGCATGTGTGTGCATCCACCCTCATTACCTTTATGACAGTCTGAAGGAAGAGCTGCAGAACTGAAGTTTCAGATAGGTCCCTAACTGTAGTTAATTCTGATGCATGCAGGAGATAATCTTAGTACTCTCCCAGCTTGCGTAAGTCATACAAATATTAATTTGTCTGACCATTCAAAATCTGCTATTCTTAATTTCTTAACTAACAATACCTTTATTCAATGAAAACTTCCTCCTTCCTTCCTCCTTTGGTAACCAAGTGTGTATCTTTTAGTCTGAAGCATTGCCTCCATGCCAGTATGTATGTTTACATGTAGAACCAACAGCAAAGAATCTAGATGAAACAGATTTCAGTTTATTGTTCTTGACTAACACCAAGCAGGAAGTAAGCTGTTGCTTTGACATGAAAATGATCTTTGGGCTTTTGACCCTCCTCAACTTTCTTCCAGGAGTGTTGTAAAATTGTGGCACACTCCAAAGGTGGAAGCGAAGGTCAGTCAGAGGTCTCTGTTCTTAGTTTGCGAGCGGCTACATCCGTGTGTTGGTGCAAAGTGCTCTTGTATTATAGTGCCTTTCAAACGGATCTTCAAACTGTGACTGACGGAGAAACAGGGCTACTGCCCTCTTCTTTTCAGCAATGTTACTTCTTAGTCATTGAAATATGAAGTTTCAAGTATGTTTCCCACAAGAAAACTTGGCTAAAAGATTTCTGTCTTCAAACTGAAGAACCTGACTAACAAAACGTATGTACTCAAGCTGGGCTAATAACTTATAACGGCTAAAAATTATTATGATTTGTAATTGCAATTGCAAAGCAATTACAAGAGGAGGTTATTTTTTATTATTTTTATAGTCGAACAGCAAGGCTTCTCTCATATCAAAGAAATGAATGAAAATGAAATGATCTAAACCACAGTGAACTCTGAAAATCTGTCTGAAAAGCAAGCTCATAGCAAGTTCACACCTTTCTCATCTTCCATCTTGTTCTTTTATCCCAACTAAGACATTTAAATTTAGACTGGGTATCTCTCCACTACAATAGATTGTCTTGTATGAATGTAAACTAATAACAAACACCAGAGAATAAAGTGTAATTTCTACTTCCAAACGCGAGTTACAAAAAGCTAAGGGAAAAAATGTAAAATAGATCACCTAGAAGGATGCAAATTATTTAGGATCTATGCAACCTTAAAGAAACAAAGGTCCTAAATGGTCTAGTATGGGGTGAAATCCAAGCTACTGACAATTGTTTGAAACACTAGCAGCTCTCTGTATATATCGTGTATTTCCTGGGAGAACAACTGACTGATTTTTTCAGTATTCACGGCACATAACTTAAGAGACAGGACAAAGTGGTACAGCAGCATGGTGACAGAACACTACATATGATGAAATTAAGACATCAGAAATCTTAGAACAATATTAGAGGCCATACTGTGTATCAGCATGATATTTAAGAATCAAGTATGTACCTTTTAAGACAATATTTACGTCTAGACAATACTTTCCATTCTAGATACTAAAAAAGAACTTTCTGACTCCTTTTTTGCTCATGTTTTTACCTTTTATGAAAACAAAAGGCTTTAATAAATTCTGAGTCACATGCAAACACAAGTAATTGCTTATTTCAATAAACCAGAAGATTTTTTAGATCTTAACCTATGCAAACATAAAAAGATACAATCTTTCATCTATTTCCTTTGAAACAAATTTATAAATAAAAATATTCTATTGTTAAAATACTAAAGTAGTGTGCTTTTTTCTAAATAATACTTCGTCAAATTTACCTTTTTATCCCTCCAAACTGCATAGACTTACATAAATATAGAATCATAGAATCATTAAGGCTGGAAGAGACCTCAAGTATCATCTAGTCCAACCATTCCCCCACCACCTATTCCCTACTAAACCATGGTGCTTTATGTTGAAATATTTGATAACAAAAAGTTAATGCATCATGATAAGCCTTATTCCTAATACTCCACGTTAAATGCAAGTATCTGTTTTTGTCCCAGTGTGTTATATTGTCTCTGACATTCAATTCTTCTGTATTTTTATCATTAGATCCATTATTTAATGAAGGGCAAAATGTTGTGTAGTGTAATATTACATCTAACACTTTTTAATCCCCAGAGTTATTCGCATATTTTGCTCATTATTATCCTATTAAAATTCTTTATATTCTAGCTGTTTGAGGAAATACCACATATTACATCAACTAAAAGATTTCCTTCACTGCTCTGGGAAATCTAATATTTTAGCTCCTGGGCATTAGAGTCATTAAGAGAATTTTCAGTACCCTGCAACGGATTCAGTCTTGCATAATTCAGAACAACTTCACACCACTTACGGTAAATGGTACATGCAGGAACGTTTGTTTTTCTTATCTGTTCATTCCCCTTCCTCACAGATGAATTTTTAAATAATTTTTTAAAATTCTCTTTCTTCAATTAATGGCAAAAGATAAAGTGGCACCAACTGATTATCACAAAACAATGACAGATTGTTAAATTTGGAAAGTTCTGAAAAGTTAAATTGATCTGCTAGTTCTCTGTAACTAATTAATTTACATGCTATGTATCTAACACCTTCATTCTCCAAGGACATCCAAGTGGGAAAACCTCTACAGCCAAGAGCAGTCCCACCACAATAATTTTGGCAGTCCTGAAACTTAGGATGTAGGTCTTTCCAATGATTATGTAGAGTGAAAAAAAGTTCTGAAGATCTTTGAATTAGGATTTACTGGGAGAGTTGAAATGAAAACTTTAGCTTGATTAGTGAGAAAAAAATATTCCTTAAAAAGGCATTGAAAAGGGAAGAAAGATGTGAAATGCCCTGAAGTCTGGTCAAAGCAGAAAATGAAAATACAGTGATAAAAGACATGACATTAAGCATAGGTTAGTTGACCTAAGAATTCATTTTTCCATTTGTCTTTTTTGGAATGCACGACACTGAAAAAAAGTCAGTGATGAATCAGGGATTATTTAGAATTAAAAATGTGTCAGAATCCCATGAAATCTCTTACTGCTCAGTGATGATATTTCTTACAGTACTTCAGGGACCAGTCTGGCATTGAATGACTCTGAATAGTGTCATTAAGCAGACCTTTTCTGACTATATGTAGCTATAATGGAAATTCAGAAGTGAATCTAGTCTACTTTAAATTATACTTTCTTTCTGGCCACTTATTAAGTAAATTGTTCTACTTTAGATTTCTTTAAATTTTACTTGGAAATACATTCAATTTAAAGAGAAGAAAAATATCGTGATTCAGAAATGTTCACTGAGTGCAGCTATTAATTAAGTGAATGATATAATCAACCAAGTTAACTTTTTTTTTCCTTTTTTTTCATTTTAGATTGGACCTTTAAAAATGGAATTTTTTTGATATAAATTTTATACACAGTCTTAAATTCAAAGGGCCAAATTAGAAAATGTGTAAGAAACTAAAAGATTCATGTTAATGGTTGCTGTTACTACAGGCAAATATGCAGAAAAAAAATGAAAAAAAACCCCTTTAATTTACATACTGAAATAACTGAACAAAATATCTTATTAAATCTTTCTTAATTTGTCTCTGAATTTTGCCCTCAGTTCTCTATGTCTGAATTCCATTATTTTTTTAGCATAGACATCTGAAAAGAATGAGAAAAGAAAAGAAAAAAGAGGAGAGGAGAGGAGAGGGGAGGGGAGGGGAGGGGAGGGGAGGGGAGACTCCAGACATATCATTGAAACAGTAGTTGTAAGGTGCTACACTTGGAAATATTGTAAACTGCTTGGAGAAACACCTGAAAAAATACAGTTTGATTTACGATTGATACTCAGGCAGGGGAATTCATATTTAATTACAGAACATACTTTGAAAATATTTCTGGTATGACAGATAAGAGAAATTCTTCAGATTCTGTAAAATTACTCTTTCAAAATGTACCTGAAAAGGTTTCATGCAGGAGATGAGTGGTTAACATAATACTGTATGTAGGAAAATGACCAGAAAGAGTATATATATTCTAGGAGATATTACATATCTTCCTTCTATTTCAATTTCCTGACCAATATAATATTATGTAGCACAGGAAAGAAAAAGAAAGAAACTGTGGATTCTTTTCTACTCAGTCACTGTCACTACTCGCCATTGTTGACTAGATCACAGGTGAAGATAATATTCCAGAAGCCACTTACATTTTAAATTGATGTCAAAAATGGGAAAACTATTTCTTTGATTTACAGAAAAATATATAGTCAAATTAAAGCAAATCCTCTATTTCATTAGCAATGTCTTTAGGGAGAAGATTTGATTGTTTCCAATTCCTTATATCTCCTCTTATTTGTGTATCTTCTAATGAGCTCCTCGTCAAAAACTCTCTCCTGTATTTATTTCTTTGGTAAGCTTCTGTAGACCATGAAAGCACTAAAACAACACCGTAATAATGTCTATTTCATGTAGATGTTTGTAGTATGGAGGGAACTGCAGAAATGGGGTTGCTCTATAATGCTGTCCTGAATCAGTCCTTAAAATTCTGTTTCACATCATGAGCCATCCAAACCATTAGGTGTTACTGCTTTTGTAAATTTGTACAGAATCCAGCACAATAGCAATTTATTCCTTAAGTATAGATGTCAATTGTTTTTGATCAGCAAAACCTCAAAATATGTACCTTTTCATTTGGTCTTAGATCAGTCTTTCTCTCCTTACTTTTAAGGACCTCCACCTCATAAATATTTTAATCTATTAACAATATTTCAAGTTCTTTCAGGGGAAGTGGGTATTAGTGTAACCCTCTGAAATCCAGGAAAGTTATGATGCATGATTGTGCTAGTGTAGTAAGAATGACAAGCTGTATTTCATAGAAGTTGAGTAGAAGTTTAAAAGGAAAACCAAAGTGTTTCAATGAAATCAGGTCTACTAGTAAGTCAGTGAATAAGTTTGTTTTTCAGTTGGGGGTTTTTACTTTCCCTTCATCCTTCTCAAACCACAACTCCAAGAGAGGGGAATTCTTCTGAAGGAGTCTTCATTGTCATACAAATGAATACCAACTGTAGAGCACTAATCCCATGCTCTCTGAATGTGCATTGAGTTGTGTTGGCACACAACTGTATGAAATAATATTCGTCAGGTTAGAAACTCTGATATCTCTCTACATTTGGAAAAAGGATTAAACAGAGAAATAGAAAACAAAAGTGTGCTTTTCTTCCTTCTAGTTAGTCTTTCAGGCTTGTTTTTGAAGAAAGCTAAACAAGCTCTACTAAAATAGAAAGGAATTTGTTTTAAAATTATAATTTACATTGGTAAGAAGTCAGTGTGCTGAATGATCACATAGTAATCATATCTGCAGAATGTTTGTAAACATTTATTTTTGTTATAATAAGCAAAAATTTCAAAGCTGAAAAGACCTCTCCACTTCACTTTTGGAAGACACCATCTGAAATATCTACCCACTTTATGAAGGTATAAAAATGTTTCAGTTTACTTTAAAAATTCTTAAATGAGTGTTATCTTTATTTGTAGTAAGCTTTTCTTTTTACTTCTGTTTGTTTGTTTAAAGGTGCCACACTGGGAAAGCGTCCATTTTCTGCCTAGCAGTTCATCCAAGAGTTTCTAGAACTCTTGGTCACATAACAGTTTGTACACAACAATAAACAAAACATTGCTACGTTACACATTTCACAACAGACAAGATATGACACACACATAGCTAAGTGTTCAATAAACTTCTCTTAGTTTAAAACCACACTTTTTTCTTTCAGGGAAGTTCTAAAAGTGAGCTGAAAACCTGTGGGGACCAACTTAAGGCCTAAAAGAATTTTAACAAAAGACAGTTTTCTTGCAATTTCTTTGGAAAATTTTCTGGGTGACCAAAATATATAAATCTAACAGGCATTTGGGGAGTTTTGCCAGTCTGTGGATAGTGTGAATCTGATAGTACAAGTTTCTTCACACTTCTGCAGTCCTTCTCACATTTCTGGTTCTTTCCTATTTCATTTTCCACCTTTATCAGTCTGCCTTTTCTTTTTTTTTTTTATTCTTTTTCTTTTCTGATTCTCCATTAACATGTCTATATGTGCCAGCAAATCTTGTGGTCATTTTACCACTTCTTCAGAAATCTCAATGTTACTTCTCCTTTGCGTCCACTATACCCAATAATGACAAAACCTATAACCCAGTTCTACCCTGAAAGCAACTAAAATTGCTATTGTGAAAAACAGTTTTTATCAAACTGTTTGTTTTTCCTCTTGGAGCTGTACCTCAGAGTTTCTTTGACAGCAATGTTTGTAATCAATGAAAACAATGTTTTCAGGACCCTAAAACAAAAGCAGTCAGAACCTTCACTAGCATAGAGGAATCGACAAGGAACAACATCACAGGGAATTTCTGAGTGAGAATGAGACAGCCGGAAATTTTAGCAGCATGGAAATTTAATGGGGCTGAACTACATGCCTATGGTACAGTAGAAAACAGCCAAAAGTCTTGCTGAAAAGGCAGGAGCTTTGTTTACCAAGAATTTCTAGAGTAAAAGGCTAACAAGTGAAAAGGTGGACACTTCCATTCAGCTTTCAGAGAAGCTGAGATCTAAGGAGACTCTTATCCGTTCCAGGAAAACAGAGGTAGGATTCTTTGCTGACCTTCTTTTCTTTCAGCCCCCAAGAGAGCTGTGGTAAACCAGAGAGGATGGAAGGAAAATCCATGGAAAACTTTCCTATTAGAAACTAGGAAAAAAAAGACTTATCAGTTCCAAAAATAAACAACATATCATCCTGGTTCCCAAAAGACTAGGTATCTTTTGGCAACGTGAATTCTGTTTCTGAAAAAAAAGACTTATCAGTTCCAAAAATAAACAACATATCATCCTGGTTCCCAAAAGACTAGGTATCTTTTGGCAACGTGAATTCTGTTTCTGAAAAAAAAGACTTATCAGTTCCAAAAATAAACAACATATCATCCTGGTTCCCAAAAGACTAGGTATCTTTTGGCAACGTGAATTCTGTTTCTGACATTTGAAAGATTTTTTTTCCATTTTAATTTTACCTTAATTTAAGCTTACCTTAAGGTGTACTGTTGAATTAAGCATATTGTCTAAATACCAAACACATCAAAAGAAAGACAATTTCTAAGGAACTGTCTAATGATTCTCTTTCGGAGCACCGTTGTTGGTTTTTTTACTTCCTAAATTCCTGTGTTTTTCCCAAATTTACATACACTGGAATGCTAGAACCTAGAAAGCTGGAATCTACATTTTTTGTCTACTTAAAGAAGCAAAATCAGTTAAGTCTCTCTTCTTTAGATCTTCTGTTTTAGTTTCAACGTGGAATTTTTAACTCATTTTTGTTGTTAAGACTAAACCTTACTAAACACAATGTTTTGTCTGTTTATAGCACAATAAAGTCTATGTGGGAAATACTGGAAAATCTGTGTTTGCTTTATTTAGTAAAAAAAAAAAGAATACCATGACACAGGTTATGCTTTTTAGTTCTTTGAGTGATTCATATAACATTTATGCCTCTTCCTCCTTTTTTTTTTTTGTCTTCCTTTTTAAAAATTACTATAGTCTTCAACTTTACTGGCATTTGTCTCTCAAAAGGAGACAAATTACAGGTATTATAATGACATAAATAAAATGTTTTAATTTCCAAAACCTATTAAAAAAGCTGTCTCTAAAAAAAGAAAAAGGGTTTGAAGTTCAGATGAAAGACAATATCTGAATAACACTAATACCCAGGAGAATGCATGGTACCTGCCAGACACTGTAAAGGTTTTATAAATGTTTTCTTCCGTGAAGTCTACTGCAAACATTATAAGGCCTTTGGTAAATACGTCTACCAGCCTTTTTGTTTGAGCAGAAATATTGAACTTCTTGCCATTATGGATATAAAGTAGAGAAGATTATTTCAGATTTATTTTTTTTTTAATATTTGATTAGTGGCCTCTCTTTTTCCCTCAGATCAAGTTTCAGATCACACACATACTTAAGTGTGTGAAAAAAGTCTTCCTTAGCAATACAAGGCTCGTAAAGCACTCTATTTAGAAGTAATTCATGAGTAACCATATAGAAACATGCAGGCTCGAAAAAAAAGAAAATAATTTTGCTGCCTGAGCCACAATATCAGAACAAACAGGCAACATTCTGCACTGCAGGAAAAGATTATTTGTGTTTATATTGCATAATGCAAAATATTTATCTTTTTGGCAGAGGCAAAATACCACATTTTGTTTGTCTACAATTATCTACTGATAACTGTCAAATTAATTCTATCTAATGACTGTTTCAAGTATAATGTTCATAGTGTTTCTTTTTTTATAAAGAACACCAAACAAAAAAAAACCACACAAAACCAAAACCTAAGAAATATCAGCAAAAAAATAAATCTCAAAATAAACATAGTTAAAAGAGTTTCAGCAAATTATATTAAGATATATGCTATGGTGCATTATAGAAACGTCATCATCAAGACAAAACACATACATTTACATTATTTTGCCCACTTGTTGCAGTTAAAATAATATAGTTAGAAAAGGGAACAATTTAAAATGCTACCATTTGGACAATTAAAAACCTGTTTTGCCTTATTTTTCATCAAAATACATTTCTAATTATTATTTCCCCTTTACTTTGCTTCAAATATGGAAAATACCACAGTGCAGACCTTCAAGTACCTCAGGTAAAAGTGTTTAAATTCCTCATCTGACCTCCTCATATCCAAACTTTAGAAAGACATCAGTATAAAATTTACACATTCAGATTTTTGGCCCTACCTAGCATTAAGACTGTGAGAAAACATTTGACTGGAAATATTGTGAATATTAAAAAAGAAAGGGAGGGGAAATTAGAAATATTTGCTGCAGACAAGACTTGCACTTGACTGCTGGCCTTAAGAATCAGACTTGATTGAAACTTTCCTAGACATGGCATAGCAGCCACCTGAGGGTAGCTCCTTCAGCTATGATTTACTGACCTCAGATATGAATCACATACAAGAGAGGAAAAATATTTTGTCACTTCTCAACTTTGTTTTCACACAGAAAAAACAAAAATGGTATTTACCTTAAATGGCAATAATTTGTTTGTTAAGTTAATTTGGAAACTTACCATGAGAACCGACCATATTTGTCTACACAAAATTACCTATTACTGCCATCACACTATCAAAACTTTGCAATGTTTTGCATTTTTTTTAATGTGTTAAATTAAATAATTAACAGAAACTCTGTGAAGCCATAGTAACTGTAAAAACTGAGATCAGTCTCCTAAACCTATGGCAACATAAGCACCAAAACAGAAAAAGCCCAAAGCCAAATGTACTGCTTTTTTATTGTTTTTACAAAGTCAACATAAAGACTGCGTAATAAAAACAGCCCTTTGAAAAGAACCATAAATTTACTTGATAGATGTATTTTATATAGCTGTAACTTACCAGTGTGCATAATGAATTTAGTGGCACCTGACATATAAGTTTTAGAAGATATTCTTGAGCTAGTTTCACGCCTACCTTCCACACAGAATCACAGAGTGGCAGGGATTAGAAGAGACCTCTGGAGATCCTCTAGTCCACCCCCAACCCCCCGCTAAAGCAGGATCATCTAAAGCGTCTTGCACTGAACTACATCCAAGCAGATTTTGATTATCTCCAAAGAAGCAGACTCCACAGCCTCTCTGGGCAGCCTATTCCAGTGCTCGGTCACCCTCCCAGTGAAGTTTTTCCTCATATTCAAATGGAACTTCCTGTGCCCTAGTTTGTGTCCATTGCCCCTTGCCCTGTCACTAGGCGCCACTGAAAAGAGTCTGGCCCCTTCCTGTAGACACCCACCCTTTGGATATTTATAAGCGTTGATCAGATCCTCTCTCAGTCTTCTCCAAGTTAAACAGAACCAGCTCTCTCAGCCTTTCCTCATATGAGATGCTCCAGTCCCTTAATAATCCTCTGCTGGGCTCTCTGTAGTAGTTTCTTGACTTTCTTGACCTGGGAAGTCCAGAACTGGACACAGAACTCCAAATGTGACTTCCCCAGGGAAGAGTAGAGGGCAAGAATAACATTCCTCAGTCTCATGGCCACGCTTTTCTTAATGCACCCCAGGATACCATTGGCCGCCTTGGCCACAAAGCCACACTGCTGTCTCATGGAGAGCTTGCTGTCCACTAGGACTCCCAGGTCCTTCTCTGCAGCACTTCTTCCCAGCAGATCAACCCTTAAGCTGTACTGATGCATGGAGTTATTCCTCCCTATGTGCAGGACTCAACACTTCCCCTTGTTGAACTTCATTATATTCCTCTCCATCCACCTCTCTACCCTGTCCAGGTCTTGTTGAACGGGAGTACAACACTCAGGTCTATTAGCCACTCCTTCTAGTTTAGTATCATCAGCAAACTTGTTGAGGGTACACTCTGTTCCTTTGTCCAGGTCATTGATGAATATGTTGAATAAGACTGGACCCAGGATTAACCTAGTGGTGGGGCACACCACTAGCTACAGGCCTCCAACTAGACTCTGCACCACTTGTCACAACCCTTCGGACTCTGCTGTTCAGCCAGTTCTCTATGTACCTCACTGTCCACTCATTTAAGCCACACTTCCTAAGCTTGCCTATGAAGATGTTACAGGAAATGGTGTCAAAAGCCTTGCTGAAGTAAAGGTAGAGAAGATCCACTGCTCTTCCTTTATCCCAGCCAGTCATGCCATCATAGAAGGCTATCAGATTGATCACACACAACTTTTCTGGTGAAATAAAGAACTTGGTGAATTAATCATTTCCAAAAAAAGAGGACAGCTGACTGAGATTTTTACATGGACATCAACAGATCACATATAAAAGGAAGTTATGCAGGAAATATGTTGTCTTTGTTGCAGTTACAAAAAGCTCATATCCTGGGGCAACAGTAACTACCCATAAGCTTCTAAGAATATGGAGTTCACCACAATGCTAAAACCTTGTGCTGAGTTGCCTGCCATTCATTACAAAGTATTCATGAACTTGTGCCAGTTGGTTAATACACTGGAGATTTTCCAGTTGTGTTTTTCAGGGGGAGGTTCCCATCCTGAAGTGGAAAATATTACTCATATCCATTCTAGACACCTGGGTTGCACATGTTGATTGAGGTCTCCCCAATTATCTTTTCACAAAATGTAAATGCCCCGATTTATTTTTTTTTAAGTTGTTTTCCACTATTTAAAAAAATATAGAAAATAGTGGTCATGTAGGGCATATCACCTTTGGAATTTATCTTCAAAAGACTAACAAACTTTACTTTTGTCATTCTAAGAAACATAAGGTTTTTGCAGTAGAGTAAATAAAAAAGAAAACATTAATAATTTTTCAGGAATTTTTCAGGATGATCCCAGACACAATAGAAATAATGTGCCAACTCAAGGAGAAGAAGAAGTGATTCATAGACAGAAACGTACATAAAAACTTTTTTTTTTGGCTTTTCAAATTTGAGCCATATGCTGCTTAAACATTTTACAACACTATAAAATTGTCCTCAGATTATACCTGTCATTTTTTCTTCCTTTGATATTTAAGTGGAATGTAGATGCATTTTGCTAAATAGCTCAGTTTTTAGCACATTTAAGGCTGAACTGTTCTGTTACATATTTCATTTTCACTCAGAAATAACATTAATATCTTTCTACTAATTTGGCTGTAATAAATAAATAAATATTTAAAATGTTAACAAATTCTTTTTAAGGAACACAGAAATTTGTTATCAGAATTCAAGAAAACTCCCTGCTCTATGCAGAGAGACAGGCACAGAACTGAAAAATAGTTACCTCTACATCCCCAAAGATCACTGAAATTTGCTCCCTTTCATTGTTTCAAAAATACATTCACTGGGCCTCAATTCAGAATGGATCAGTGGAACTAGCGATTTGAAAGAATTTTGCTGGAAATCATATGAACACGATGGTCTCAGTTCATATTGACAATAAAAATATATTTTTATATATATGTTAAAGCACTTCAAAGCCTAAAGAAGTCAATGTTTTAGCTTGTTAAGGTATAGGTGCTGAAGCATGATGACACAATTACTGCTGTCATATGCTTTAGTTAATAACAATTATAACAGAATCTGATTAACTTTCGGGGTTTTTTGTGAGTGTCGTGGTTCGGCCCCAGCCGGCAGCCGAGCCCCACGCAGCCGCTCGCTCACCGCCCCGGCAGCAAAACACGGGGCAGAGTGAGGCAACAAAAGGGCAAATGGCTTCGAGTTGAGATAACGACCGTTTAATGGGCCGACAAAGGGAGAGGGGAAATGACAATAGGGCTGCAATAATTATCCCGGGATGTAAACAACCGCGATAACAAACGCAGTACTTTACCGACCGACGACCCGACAGACCAGACGTACCAGAGGCGCAGCCCGCAGCGAGACCGTCCCGGAGCAGCCCCGGGCCCCTCCCGGCCAGTCCCTTTATAGGGGCGTGACGTCACGTGGTGTGGAATAGCGGCCGGCCCGGCCCGGCTCACCTGGCCCGGGCCTGAGCATTAACCCCGGCCTGGCCAGAGCCAGGACAGTGAGCATTACAGATTTGGCTACAATGGCTCATTTTGAAAAATCATCTTTTCACATGATCGCATCAAAACTGCGAACACTTAAGTACTTCTAAACTCTTTTTCATATGAACCTTCTTTATGTGTGTGTAAGAAATTTGTTTCTATTTTATTTCCTTCTTTCCTGTAATTAATTTCCTTCAAGTTTATTTTAGCATTGAAGATTTTTCAAATACTTGAAGTTGAACTACATAACATCATTTTTATTCTATTTCTTTGGAACAGACGAAGCCTCATAAAGACAAACAAACAACTGCAAATTATTACCTATGTCATATGGTTTTATTATATATTTGCTTAAATTTATATTCTATTAACCATGTTATTGCATAACAGTAGTTGTGATAACAACTTTAACCTTGCAAATAGGGAACGTAATTATTCTTCCCTGCAACCAAACTCTCCTGTTGGCTGTTCAGAAGAAAAGAAACAAGTAAAGATGTTTTCTAATCTAACATTTTTGAGACGTTTATTTGACTTTGGACAATTATATGACTATATCAAAAGAATAATAAAGGTGAAAGGGAGAAATTTTTATAATTTTACACAAACTACATTTCTAGGAAACTAATATTTTTAAAGATCTAGGTTGGTTTTATTATAAGAAAGAACATGTTTTATTATAACAAGTGGGATAAACTTTTGAATTAGACAATTTTGAATTTCTAATTACAAATAGAAAATGTTCAGTGTCTACAAACTTTGAAACCTGAAGCCATTTAAAAGAAATTTAAAAAAAAAAAAGCACCCAATTCCAGTCACTATTGCTTTGGATCTGGTACTTAAGGACATGGTTTAGTGGGTAATAGGTGATGGGGGCACACTTGGACTAGACGATCCTTGTGATCTCTTCCAACCTTAATAATAATGATTCTAATGATTCTAATAATCTGTTAATTGAGATTTAATGGAGTTTCATACTAGTCTGACTAATAAAGTAAATGTTCAAATTAGGTGCGAAACATTTGTCATTTGAGAGGACAGAGCAGGATCAGGTAAAAGCTAAATTTCAACCTCCTCATTTTTATTTCTCCAGAAAAAAAAAATGGTTTGGTTTTTAAAAGAAATTTCAGCATCCTATTTTCCCGTATTCTAAAGCTTTTCTTCTTCTAAGCATTTTTGCTAAGTTTAAAGACTTCTTTAAAACTTTAATTAAAAACACTTTTATTTTGTTAATGGGCTTTGCATTTGAGTGCCATCCAATTCTTCATCTCCTGTTGAAGAATTTTGCAAAGATTATCAAATAACTTCTGTTGGCATAATGTTAGCTTAATTCTGTAACCTGAATTTAGTGTGAAGATATGTTTATTCTAATGACACGTCTGCTGACATGAAAAGAATTTGCAAATTAGTGAACTTATTTTTACCTGCCCAGAGAAGTAGACATTACGCTTAGGGACATGGCAGTGTTAGGATAATCATTGGATTCAATCATCCTAAGAGTCTTTTCCAATGTAAGTGGTTCTGTTCTGTGATTCTATGAATACAACTCTAGTACATATCTGGAATGGGTAAAAGGTAGTAAGACATAAGTAATCTACCATATTTTGAATCAAAATACTGGTTTTAGGACATAACACTCACATTTTTGTATTCACTATCCCTTTTACCTCCTAATTTGACAGAAATATCTTGCTAATGTTACTTGCAACTGTATGAAGTAAGATGCATCCATAGAGTCTTCAGTCTGAAAATATCTTAATTTAGGAAAAGATCAGTTATCCTTCTAACATCTAAATCTGTAGTTCAGACTTTTCTTATGAATGATCTCCTATTTGGAATAACTTTAAGAAAAGAAAACTGCATTTTCCCTTCTTAGCTTGATTCCTCTGTTTAGAACTTTATCTTTGCCCATCTAGTGAAAATATCTTGAGGCATTACGTGAATAGTAAAGAACAGCTTCAGAACAAACAGACATTCATGAGTCTAGTATGACACCAATTTCTTAGTACACCTGAAAACAGCATAGATCTAAAACTGAAGGGTTTATGCTAACTGTCTCTTACTGTGCCCTGCACATATGATCTGGAAGTATAGTATATTCTCACAAAACACATCAAAGGGAGGGAAAAATGAAACTCATTAATTGAGGTAATAAAGATTTATGTTCAAGCAGTGAGGTGATGAAAATTAATACTGCTCTGCTGAATGGAACGGAACTGTGACAATTGAAATGAATTGAAGATATACCTCAAGTGATTTCAGTGGCTGTAGGAGATTGCTTTTATATTTAGGGAAAGGAAAAATGAAAGATTCTCCCAGGAGCCAGTCACAGATGATCTGCTCCCAGTATTGCCCCTACCTTCAACCCACTACTTCTATTTTTCTGTGTGCAGTGAAACAGGATTCATTCTCCTGGCTAGAAAACTTCCATTTTTTTAGGGACTGGGCTTAGTCTGGTCTAAAATCCAAGTCCTAAACTCATAAACCAAAGGAAAAATTCCAAGTGTGCTTATGTTCTCTTTTATAACTACAGGATTGTAGTAACTTTATTTTTTCCACTCAAACAAAGATTGTGGTATCTTCAACAAACAGAAATAAGGATTAGCAGTCAGTGTTATAACATCATACTACTTGGAAATCAACATTACTTACGTTACGCTAATTTTGCTGTTGTAAAACAGCACGATTGTAAAACATCATGACTCAGCAGAGACATTACACAACAAAGGCTTTGCTTCTAGTCATTCTCTCAATATCAAGCAGTTAACAGGTACTCTTTCTGCTCAAGCTATGCCATTGAGTCACTGGCATTTGTACCTGCTGTTATTGGGATAAATCAAAACAGTACAAAATGTGGACATGAAAAATGCTTTAGTTTTAACACTCATCAATTACCCTATGTGAGACAGAGATATGAATTGTATATTAGCCTTATGTAATTTATATACTTTTTTTTTTTAACTATAAAAAACAACTTTACAAGCACTACAGAGAAGGTAGACAGTTTAGGCATAGAGAAAGGAGAAAGGCCAGTGATTAATAGAGATCTGAACACATAAAAGTAATTTTCCGTATGGTCTTTATATATGGAAGACGTACATCAATGAAAAGACAGATGTACATCAAGGAAAAGACAGATGTACATGAATTAAAAGACACTAATAAGTGTAGTTCATAACTTTTTCCTTTGCTTTTTTAAAAAATAGCTCATCTTCTTTTTGTTTACTTTTCTAGAGAAAAGTGACCTGAAGCAATGAAATCACTTCGGATGTTTCTCTGTCCATAGAATTTTAGGAGATCATGAGAAATATAGCTGTTAAATATTTGATACTGATCTACTAAAACTGTCAATGTTTAAATTCACTGTACTCAGAAGGTTGTTACTTAGTCAAAGTCCCTGTTGAGATGAAGGTCAAGTCTGAATAAACAGTGTAGGACTTGGTAAATAAGACTCAGTGGAATTAGTATTTTTAAAATTCATGGATAATGAATTAATTTCATTGAAACTCAAGATACAGTATCCAGTACTTATTATTATAATGAAAAAATTATCAAGGACAGGGAATTTTTTAACTTACTCTTCTCCGAGGCACATCCTGTTGCTGTGTCTCAGGACAGAGATCTAAAAAAAACATTAAAAAAGCATTTTATATTCCTGATAGTAATAGCCCTATTGTTAAATAGCATGTTTTTATGCATACGCAGATTTATGTTTGTTGATATGAACAGTCAGAAAGAATTATGACTCATAAATATTGCAATACCTGATCCATACCTGAAAAGAATAATTAGCAATAAAAGTGGGAATGCTCATCTCCAGTTCTTTCTTTCCTCTTTTACATGTATCTGATGTTTCTGGATTTTCTTACCAGTCTTATTATGAATTTCAATCATATCAGAGAACAATTTAATTGCATTTTTCATAATTGAATGGTTAAAAGATATCATCAGTGAGAGTCTAAAATGATGCAGAATTCAATATTTGTACTCTGGGTCAGCATTTCCAAATATATACGTTTATAATTCTTGAAACACTTTTTCCAGGCTTGAATTGGTTTACAGATTTTAATGACATTTAAAGACTTAACTCAAATAAAACTGTAAAGTAAAGCACTTACATGCACTGTTTTCAAGGTTGCATAGAATATTCTATTAAATATTATAAACTGTCTCAGGTTTTTTTTTGTTTGGTTTTTTTTTTGTTTGTTTTTTTTTTTTTATTTAGTACTCAGTAATAGTAATTAGATTATACTAACCAGGGTAGGCTATCAATATTAATTTCAGTGTTCCTACATCTGAGTCCTTGATATTGTTCAATGAGTCACAGAATATCCTGAGTTGGAAGGGACCCATAAGGATCATTGAGTACAACTCCAGGCTCCACACAGGAACCAGTCCAATCAGAGCAGATGACTGAGAGCATTGTCCAGATGCTTCTTGAACTCAGTCAAGCTCGGTGCAGTGACCACTTCCCTGGGGAGCCTGTTCCAGTGCCTGATCACCCTCTTGGTGAAGAACCTTTTCCTGATGTCCAACCTAAACCTCCCCTGTTGCAGAGTCATGCCATTCCCTTGGGTTCTATTGCTGGTCATCAGAGGGAGGATATCAGCGCGTGCCCATTCACTCTCCCTCGTGAGGAAGCTGTAGGCTGCCATGAAGTCTCCCCTCAGTCTCCTCCTCTCCAGGCTGAACAAAACAAAGGGACTTCAGCCTCTCCTCATACGTCTTCCCCTCTACACACTTCAACATCTTGGTTGCCCTCCTTTGGACACTCTCCAAGAGTTTTATGTCCTTTTTGTGCCGGGGCACCCAAAACTGCACACAGTACTTGAGGTGAGGCCACACCAGTGCAGTGCAGAGTGGGACAATCACATCCCTAGGCTGGCTAGCAATTCCANCTCATGTGACTGGTGACTGCCCAGTTCTCTAATCTGTCCAGATCTGTCTGCAAGGCCTCACAACCCTCAATGGAATCAACAGCTCCTCCCAATTTGGTGTCGTCTGCAGACTTGCTCAGAACACCTTCCAGTCCCACATCCAAGACATTTATGAAAATGTTAAAAAGAACTGGCCCTAAAATGGAGCCCTGGCGAACCCCACTAGTCACTGGCCACCAGTCTGATGTAACCCCGTTTACCATAACTCTTTGGTTCTGACCCGTCAGTCAGGCGCTCAGCCATTGCATTATGTGTTCGTCAAATTGTACGCAGGACACTTTGTCCAGAAGGATACTGTGAGAGACAGTATCAAAAGCTTTCCTGAAATGTAAAAAAAATGACATCAACTGGCTTCTCTTGGTCAGCTAGATGGTTGACCTTGTCATAAAAGAGAACTAATTTTGCTAAACAGATCCTTCCTCTCATGAACCCATGTTGGCTGTGACCAATGACTGTTGTCCTTCAGCCGTTTTTCATTTACTCCCAGCATAATTTTCTCTATAATTTTACCAGGCACTGAAGTGACACCGATAGGCCTGTAATTACCAGGGTCTTCTCTCTTGCCCCTCTTGAAAATTGGAATGATATTTGCCAGCATCCAGTCAGCTAGGAGCTCTCCGGATTCCCAAAACCACTGAAAAATAATTGAAGGTCTTCCAATGACATCAGCCAGCTCTCTGAGTACCCTGGAATGAATCCCATCAGGCCCCATGGATTTGTGTGTATCCTGGTGGAGCAGTAAATCCCGCACAAGTTCAGGATCAGCTGGGAGTTTATTGTTATCACAGTCACAGTCCTCCATCATGGGGCATCTGGCATCCCAGAGCCCATCATCAGTGTTAAAGAGAGGCAAAGAAGGCGTTAAGTGTCTCTACTTTGTCTACGTCCCTGTTTGTAAGGAGATCATTCTCATCAATGAACCAATGGTCTCCCTGCTCCTCCTTTTGTTGTTAACGTATTTTAAAAAGCCCTTTTTATTTTCCCCCACAGTACTGGCCAGCTTCAACTCTAACCGAGCTTTGGCCACACAAATTTTCTCCTTACAAAGGCGAACAGCATCCCTGCAGTCCTCCCACATTGCCTGACCCTGCTTCTAGCAGCCATACACTTTCTTTTTCTGCCTAAGCTCAAGAAGATCCCTGTTCAGCCAAGCTGGCCTTCTGTCCCACCTGCTTGGCTTGAGACATTCTGGACTCACCTGCTCCTGAGCTCTTTAGGAGGTTGCCCTTAAAAAGTGACCAGCACTGATGGACCCCAATGCCTTCAAAACTAGTTTCCCAGGGGACCTTACTGACTAGTTCCCTGAGCAGCCTGAAGTCTGCTCTCCCCATATCCAGAGTTGAAGTTTTGGTGGCAGTTCTCTTCCTGTCACCAAAGATTTTAAATTCTACTACTTCGTTTAAATTCTACCACTTGTTGCAACAAAACTATTCATATGCAGAATTTTTATATGACATTGCAGATCTCTGCAATATTTCATAATAAAGGATGAAAGCTTTGTCAGATTAATTTGAGAATTGGCATTTTATTCACAAGTGATTTGATCGTGTGTAATATCTATAGTAACATTTCTAATGTGCATGTCGTAAGATCATCATGCATTGAAAAAGGAAATGTTCAAAAGCTCTATTCATCCATTTTCCTCACAGTTTTTTATGTCAGTATATGTATATATGCACTTCTAGCATGAAACCTGTACATGCAGTGTTCACATAAGTATTCCAAATGCTTCTATTCAGAAAAACTTGTCAGAAGTGTAAAATATTAATGGATGCAAATTATTAGGAGGTTGAAATTTATCATTCCAGTATATAAAGATCTTCATTTTAGCCTGACAATAATTAGAAATACTGAATCTTTAGTGTCCAAACAGGAGAAGACCAATTGCTTCCAGAAAAGATATTTCACTTTACAGGGACAGACAAAGAAATTTTTCTTAAGCAATTTGTCTGTATAAATAATGAATATTTGAAACTGATCTGGGATCAAGATTTTTCTTATATATTATTGGAGTATGGACAAGTGTGCAGAAAGCAGATAAAAGTGAAAACTGCTGTCAGGATTTACATCAGAAATAACATATGGTCAGTTCATTATAGGACTGACTACAAGGTTTATTGCTGCTCTGTACATGCAGCTGTTGGCCTAAACAGTTATTGATAATGCTGGT
>VWZZ01008068.1:20909-32949 GCA_013399095.1 Psophia crepitans
GCGAAGGGAAACTGAGGCAGGGGCTGGCGGCGGTACGTCCCCGGGGGGCGGGGGGTGCGGTGCGGCGCGGCTGGGGGGCTCTGTCCGGCCTTTTGGCTCATGCTGCCCTTCCCAGGCCGGGCATGGGGTCTCTGGTGTCCCAGTTAATCCAGAGCTCTGGGAAACCTCTGGCCCTGCCCAGGACTCTCACGTTTGGACTCCCGTGTGTAAAACCGGAGTCCCAAGAAACCTGCGGGGATTTGCAGGACCTCCTAGGCAGTCGGACTGGTCTGCAGCTTCAGTCCACCAGCACGTTGAGTTCCCTGGAAAGTGGAGAAATGCCTCTATTTGTGAGACACATTTTCCCCTCAAAACAAAAAAAAACCTGCAGTTTTTCTTCTTGCTCCTGCATCCCCCTTCCCTCAGGTTTCCCCAGGGACAGCGGGATCACTCTGCATCTCAGGGCTTTGCTTGCAGGGAGTTGGTGGCTCCCCAAATAACCACCCCACCTCGGTGGAGCTGCGGGGGTTGTTACTCCTGATGTGGGCTGGGAGCTGGAAATCCCGGGACAGCGGGTGGGGAAGGCCCCGGGCAGTAGCGCTGCTGGGGAATCCGTGCCAGCGCTTGTCCTGGCGTGAGCCCGAAATCGGTGCTTTGGAGCAGGCTGGGGGGAGGATGGAGGCAGTGGGGGTGCCACCAATATCTATCAGGTACCACTGGAACCTGTGGGCTGGGACGGTCAGACATGCTGTGAAAACACCTTGGCTTCGTCCCGGCGTGCTGTGGCGGCAGGGTTTGCACAGCTGCCTGTTCGGCGGCGGCTCCGCTCTTTCCCGTGAAACCTCCTCACGCTTTCAGGGCGAGGTGGGGTGGGATTTGGGGATCCCCTTGCTGGAGCGTGGTGGCAGCCAGGTTTGCTTTCCAGGAGCGGGTCTGTCTGGGGGTGCGGCAGGGGCGACTCATGCCAAGGCGGTTGCGCTTCCGCATCAGCTCTGTGCGTCAGTGGGGCCGAGCCCCGGCGCTGCCCTCGCCCCCCGGGAGGGCCCGGGGACAGCCTGCTGCCCTGTTTTTGGCAGGAGCACTGTTCTGAGGGACAAACCTGCTCTGCCAGGTGGCTGCGATGGTGTTTGTTTAACCTCGCTTTATCGGGAATGGTTTTCCAACGCCTGACTAAGCACCGGCACCAGTGTGGGGAGGGGGAGTGGGGCTGGCTGCTCTGCACACTCCTGCTCCCAGGGGATTAACTCCTTCCCCGGTGTCTCTGTCAAGATCCTCCACCTGCCCTGTGCTGGTTGGACCCTGGGAGCAGGTTGCACGGCAGGTGCGGGTCAGAGCGTTACTCCTGTGCCTCAGTTTCCCCACCAGCAGAAGGTGATACCCAGTGTGGCGAGGGTGCAGCACCCCTGAGGATTGCTTAATGCAGCAAAACATAATGAGCTTCTGCATCGGGATGATTAAAATGCAACTTCAAAGGTCACTCTGAGCTGTCACAGAAAAGCAGTAGGGCGGCCTGGGCTCCCCAGCTCCCTGCTGCTTCAGGGTTGGAAGTCCTTCCATCTGCGTCCCGTGGATTTGCCTGCTGGGGTCTCTCTGTTGCTGCAAACTACCAGGGAGCCTCCTGGAGCACCAAAGCAGCTCTTTCTCCGCAAACCGTGAGCCAGCACGCAGCCAGGTCAGCACCAGGAGCAGTGGTGGCATGAGCCTGCTCCCGGTGCCACCCTGGTCTTGATTCCGTGCCGACTCAAGGCCGGAGCATCCCTGGTGCTCAGAGCATTCAGAGCTGCCGGCGCTGCTCGCTCTGCTGGGGTGGCTGCAGCCTGGTGCCAGCAAGAGCCTGTGGCATGCCATACCCCCCTGCCCAGCACGTGGGGAGCATGTGGCCGTGCTGACAGCTGCTGCATGGTCACCTCGTGCCATCCAACACCCCTTCCCCTCTTGGGAGAGAGTGCCAGGCTGCACCTGCCACCCCAGTAGTGATTTGGAGGCAGCCGACAGGAGAAGACACCCGCCATCATCAGGGCTGTGCCTGGCTCCGGCTCCCTGTTGAAGTTGGGCAGCAGCCCTGGGGCTCGTCCCTTCACAGGGCACCCTGAAAAAGACTCCGGGGAGAAGCAGCTCCCTGCCCTGCTGCTCCACAGCTGGAGAGCGGGACGTGCCATCCCGCCATTGGCATCCCCGGTTCCCTGTGCCTGGGCACCCTCCTCCTGCCGCCGCCGTCTCCCCGTGACATGTCCCGTCTCCCGCAGGTGAATCCTGGCAGTGGGACCCTCACTGCCGCCTCGCTGCAGCCTCCTCTGCGTGGTGGCAGGAGGCTGGGAGCACGGCGCTGGGTGTGATTCTGGATGCTGGGGGGGAGTAGGTTTGGGGGCAGAGCTGCCCTTTGAGCGTCCCTGTCACCAGTGGGCTGGAAGGTGGGTGTCCGCTTGTGCTGTCGGTCTTGGAAGGCTGCTTGGTTTGGGAAAATGCTGCTTGGAACTGTGCCTGCCTTTCCTCTGTGATGCTGTGGGTTTCCCGTGCCTTCCCCCCAGCTGTGGGACAGTTGGGGGGCGGTTGTGCCCTGCCCACCTTGGGGAGCCTTTGCCGCAGTGGGTGGAAGGAAGTGATGTGGGGAAGGGAGAAGGGGGGTTGCTTGGACTTGCCTCAGTGCAGGGTGGCCGTCAGGTGCCTTGCGGATGGTCCCTGGTGCTGCTCCTGCTGTGGTGGGTTCACCCAGTAACTGGGTGCTGCGGGAATAGGGCTCCCCGCGCCCAGCCATGAGGAGCGTGCGGGCAGCACCTCGCTGTCCCCGCAGGGATGAGCCGTTTGTCTGGGTCCTGGGGGCTGGCGGGGGACAGGCATGCCTCGAGGCTTCAGCCGGGCTGGCGCTGCCTTCGGTGGTGCCCGGCTCCCTCCCGTCCCCAGCAGTGCGAGCGGGGTGACTGGTGGCTGTCCCTGCCCTGTGCGTCCCTCCAGGCCACCTCTGTCCCTACACCTGGAGTGAAGCTGGGTGCAGGTCTCCGCTGGCCGAGGTGAGGCGTCCCTCCAGGCGGGATGCGGGAGCTTTGCTGTGTCTGACACCACGGGCACACGTGCTGCTGCCTCCAGTTCTTCGTGGCACCGCTGCTTCCTGACGGGTTTGCACGGGGGACTTGTGCCATGGGGTGGAGCAGGGTGGTCGCGGGCATCCCGGGGGGCTGAGACCCTGCCCGCTCCCTGGGCGGGCTGGGCCAGACCCCGGGCTCACATCCTGCCTGCACATTTGAGGCTGAGCTCCTTCAAAAGTCCTGGTGGAGGTGAGCAAGCGCAGCCGGTGCTCTGGGACAGCTCCCAGCCCCACGGTGCCACCCCAGCTCCTGCTGGCGAAGGGTCCCAGGGGGTCTCTGCAGGGAACGAGGGATGGGGTTGGCGCTGCCCCACCTGCAGCAGGGACCCTGAGCACCTCCTTCACCGCCGGCACCCGTATCCGGAGCGTGGGTTGGAGGAAGTGATGCTGTGGGTGTTTGTCTGCCGAATGCCCTTTCTGCTGCTGCTGCCCCGTCTTGGTCCTGGTTTCACCCAAGCACCATGTCCCCCCTGTATTTGGGGGGACCATGTACCAGCCCCCTTCTGCCTTACCTCCTTCCCAGGGGTGGGAACACTTGAACCCTTTTCCACCCTCTTTTTCTCTTAGCCCCAAACCAGGTTCTGTGGTTTTCGTAGGTGTGTTGGAGTGATTATTTCAGCTCTCGGGGCTGGGCGCTGCGTTCCCCCCCTGTCTGCGGTTGGCACCTGTGGGTGCTCTGTGATGCGGGCAGAGAAATTTCCACCGCACGACTGCAAACTTGCAAGCTGGTGGGGTGCTGCAGTGCACGAGAGGGATGGGGTGGATTCAGGCTCTGCTGCATCCCTCTGATTCAGCTGTGGGGTCCCCATGGGCCACCCCGTGGCAGGAGGGTCCTGATCCTGTTGTGCTCTGGATGGGTGCTCATGCTTGCAGCTGCTCCTGGGTGCAGCTTGGTTGGGGACAACCAGGCTCCCACCCGCTGGCAAAGAGGAGAAATATGGTCTGATTGGAGGAAATACAGCACAGGAACGTTTGCTCTTCCCTGGGCAGATGGAGCGGGGGGGTGGGGGAAAGGTGTCAGAAAGCTGCTGCGCCCGATGGCTGGGGCACGGAGGGCAGTAGCTGACCTGAACCGGGTGGCTCGTTTGTGTTTTAACTGGGCTCAGGGATTTGAGGAGGGGAAAGAAATGCTAGTGGAGATGTTTATCGGCATCTTGTGCACGGGAGGGTTTGTGGGAACCCCAGACATCACATTTGTGCTGGTGATTGCAAACCACAGCGCTGGGCTGCAGCGGGACCGTGGCCGGAGCTGTGCTGCTCCCAGGACCCCCCAGGCTCTGTTTTTCCATGGTGTTTGTGAACCAAGGGGTGTCTCTGCTCTCCTGGCCCGTGATGCTGCAGCTCTGGTGTCCTGGCAGCGTCCCAGCACGTCACACCTCCCTGCGTGCAGAGCAACACCCCTGCCTGATTTCATCAGGCGCTGCCCAGCCTGACGCAAGGGTGCGGGGGCGATGGCTGCGTGTCCCCCTCTGCAGGGCAGCTGCCTGAGTCACCCCTTCCCGTGCTGCTCTGCTTGTCCTGCTGGTGGCAGCTGCTTGTCCCGGGAGCTGCCCTGAAGCCGGTGCTCTTTTCTTCCTAGGACAGAGAGGTGAAGGTCCCCCAGCAGCTGGGGAGGGGTCCCAGTGCCTTCATCCCCCTGGGAGAGGTAAGAGCAGTGAGGATGATGGTCTTGGGTGGGGGCATCCCTCCCTGCTGGGGGGCTCCTCTGGCTCTCCCTGCCATGAGTGGGGGGCTGTTAAGGAAGGATTCTCACCCCCCCACCCAAACTGCTGGTGGCTGGGTGGGATGGGGAAGGGTCACCCAGCCGGGGGTACCCCTGTGACACTGGCAGGGTATCCTCTTTTGGAGGGTGGGGGGAACAGCTGTGTTGTTTCACCCTGATGTTTCCCTGCCCTGCCTGTGCCTCAGTTGCCCCGTTCAGCTTTCACCTGTGCTGCGAAGGTAGCCTCTGTCCTGACCTGCGCCCCCCCCAAACCGTGCCCTGGAATCCCTGGGGCTCCCTGTGCCCCGGCACCCTCAGCCCTATCTCACCACCCAGCATCGGTGTCCCAGATGGTTCCTCCTTCGGCAGAGATAACACCATGGTTTCGTCACGGCAGTGGGGGTGGAGAAGTTGGGGAGGCCAAGCCCCATCTCCTCCCCGCCGCACACCAGCGCTCACATAAACAACTTGACCCACGGGCTGAGCTGGCCGGGCTGTGCAGGGTCTGGCATGGAGCCCCCCCATCACCCCCTGCCCCCTGCGGCTGGGAGTGGGGAGGCAGGCAGCGGGGGCTGCCAGCGGTGTCCCTACCGGGCAGCAGGGAGGAGGCTGGGCACCTCCGGTGGGGTGAGCATCCCGTATGGGGATGGGTACTCTTGAGTCCTGCTTGATGGGAGGGGGGCCTCCCTCTAGGGTGGGGGGGCTGCAGCACGCAGCCCTTCATCGCCTTCCTCTCCCCGTCCCGGCAGATCCTGCAGGAAGGTGCGGAGAGCAGCCGTCGCCAGCTCCTCATCGAGGCCTTTGTCTCAGAGGGCAGGGTGGACAACATCACCATGGTCATGGGGCTGCACCCCCAGTATCTCAGCAGCTTCTGGAAGACCCAGTACCTCTTGCTGCGCATGGACGGGCCCCTGCCCTACCACAAGCGCCACTACATTGCCATCATGGTGAGGATGGAGGTCGTTGGGGTAGGGGGTCCATGGGGGGTGCGTGTCGTCCTCTACTGGGGTTTTGCCTGGAGGCAGGAAGGTGTTTGGGACCCCACAGTTGGGGTTCCCCTTGGAGCTGTGGTTCCAGAGGTCTGGAAACTCCTTCGGGGTTGGTCCCATGAGGCACACCCAGGGTACCCCAGCACCCTTTCCTTCTAGGGCCCCTGGGGACTGGCATTGACTGGGGGGAAGACCCCTCTCTGGACTCTGTTCCCCAGGGAAAGCCCTCCAAGGGTGATGGAAGGGGGGGGGGGGGGGGTGGTATGGCTCTGTGCCTTGGCTTCTCCAAGGGCTTGTGGCAGGGTTGGGAGTCCACTGGCTGGGGCTGACCGCCTGGCTCTCCCCGCAGGCAGCAGCCCGGCACCAGTGCTCCTACCTGGTGGGCTTGCACATAGGGGAGTTCCTGCAGGTGGGGGGCAACCCAGCATGGCTGCAGGGACTGCACCGTGCCCCCCAAAAACTCAGGAACCTCAATGAGATCAACAAACTGCTGGCGCACCGGCCCTGGCTCATCACGAAGGAGCACATTGAGGTGAGAGCTGACGCTCCCAGCACAGGTCACTCGTCAAAACACACTGTGTTTTGGGGGGGCTTGACTCCAAGGGCCACATCCCTGCTTGCACAAACACCCCTTCCCCCAGGTTTAACCCTTACAGGGCTGAGGGAGTCTCTGAGCTGGGGGGCAGGGCGTGTGCTGCTCCCGATGGATGGGGAAGGGTGACTTGTCCCCCACGGCTGGGGACAGTCCTGTCAGCAGCGGCTGGTTTACGGGGGAGGCACACCCTAACGCCCTCCTGTCTTCCTGCACTCGGCTTACCCTGGCTCTGGGGTGCGGTAGGGGTTGCGGCACAGCGTGGGGGGGTCTCTCCAACCCCACGTGCCCTGCAGGCTCTGCTGAAGACGGGAGAGAACAGCTGGTCGCTGGCGGAGCTGGTGCAGGCCCTGGTGCTCCTCACCCACTATCACTCGCTTGCCTCCTTCGTCTTCGGCTGCGGCATCAACCCCGAGGAGGGGGCGGATGGGGGGCANGAGGAGCAGGATGGGGGGCATGGCTGCCGGCCCCCCTCGCCCCACAGCGACGGCAGCCCTGCCCCTGACGACAGCGCCGGGAGCTCTGGGGTAAGGGGGGGGGAGGGCTTTGCCTTGCAGGGCTTGGAAGGTAGGACACTGGGCGGGGGAGTGCCATGCTGCTCTATGGTCCTTCCCCTGGGAATTGTCCTTAGGGCTTTTATCTGGAACAGCAGCAGCACCCTCCTGGTGCCCAGGGTGAGGGATGAGAGCCGCTGGCATCTGGGCAGGACAAACCCAGGGGCAAACGGCCTTTAGGGCAGCCCTGGGGCTGCTCCAAGGGGCAGCAGAGCTGTCGGTGTGCGGAGAGCGGCTCCACGCCTGCCCTGGGCTCGCAGCCCCTCTGCAGCCTTGCTTAACCCGGGGCAGGGCTGACTCTGCCTTCTGCTTGGCCAGGCCAGAGATGCCATGCAGGAGGTGGAGGTCCTGGTGGAGAGGCTGAAGCTGCTGCAGGAAAGCCAGCTGGAGGAGGAGGGCGTCACACAGGAGGAGATGGCAACGCGCTTTGAACTGGAGAAGACGGAGAGTTTGCTGGTTGCTCCCTCAGGTGAGGAGGTGCAGGGGTGCAGCCGGCTGGGGATGGGGTCCCCAGAGGTGGGGAAGGTGGGGGAAGGAGGGAAGGAGCAGGATGTGGCCCCCAGCTGCAGGGCTGGCTCTGTCTGGGATCACGCTGCATTGCTCACGGCTGCTGCGGCAATGCCTTGTAGATATTGCGGATCACTCCCCGCAGTCAAACGTTCTCTGCTTCGTGGAGGACCCTGAGTTTGGCTACAAGGACTTCACCCGACGGGGCGAGCAGGCGCCTCCCACTTTCCGTGCGCAGGTGGGTGCTCAGCGCTGTGCCGGCTGGAGGCAAGGGGTGACAGGGCGCTGGGTGGCAGGTCCTGCTTGTCTCAGTGGGGGGACAGTGGGGCTCTTTCCAGGGTCTTGGCACTGCACGGACAGTGTGGGTGCAGAGAGTGGAGGCTGGGACCAGGCTGGAGCTGTCCGAGCAGTGCGACCAGATCCTAATAGTTGGGGGGGTCAACATGCAGGGAGAGACCCCTGCTTACCTCCCTGGCTTTGAAGGGACTCCACATTTCCCCATCCAAGCCCCTGCCCCAGCATCCCTCCTCCGGCAGGATTACACCTGGGAGGACCACGGCTACTCGCTGATCAACCGCCTCTACCCTGATGTGGGGCAGCTCCTGGACGAGAAATTCCAGGTCGTTTACAACCTGACGTACAACACCATCGCCATGCACTGTGGCGTGGACACATCCATGCTGCGCAGGGCCATCTGGAACTACGTCCACTGCGTTTTTGGCATCCGGTAGGTGTCTGAGCCACGGAGCCTGTTCTTGGCCCTGGGTAGAGCCCGTGAGCGGGTCCAGTCTGGGAGCCTGCGGCTGGGTCTTGGTGAGACTCTTGTTTCTGCTTGAACTAAGGCAAAGTGAAGCTGTTGGGCTCGGCTTGGGTCTGGAATGACTCTAGGGGGTGTACGAATATGCAGGGGTTGCGCCTGGAGTGACGAGTTCTTCTCTCTCCCCCAGCTATGACGACTATGACTATGGGGAGGTGAACCAGCTCCTGGAGCGCAGCTTGAAGATCTACATCAAGACGGTGGCTTGCTACCCAGAGAAGACGACCAAGCGGATGTACACACAGTTCTGGAGACACTTCAAGCACTCGGAAAAGGTGCTGCCCCATCCCTTCCCCTCGCTGTGGGGTGTGGGGAGATGCTGAGCCCCCCCATGCCCTAATCCTGCTCTCCCTGCATAGGTGCATGTCAACTTGCTTTTGCTGGAGGCTCGGATGCAGGCAGCGCTGCTCTATGCCCTGAGAGCCGTCACCCGCTACATGACCTGACCAGCCTCTGCTCCCTCCTCCTGCCGCAGGTTTGGGGGAAGGGCCAGGGGAGAGCTGGTGCCCTAAAGACTTTGCTGGAATATCGTCTCCCTGCTTAAGGGGCCTGGAGCTGTGGAAGGAAAGGGGGGGACCTGCCCCTCATCCAAGGAGAGGGGACCCTCAAGAAGCCATCGGTGCTGAGAAGACCCTGGAGTGCTCCCCTGGGCGTAGCAGAGCTGGGGGAACTAGCCTGCCCTGTGCCTTTTTTGGGGTGAGCCCAAACGAAGCCAGGCTGGGATGCTCGCGGGTGCTGCCTTTTGCTGGTGTTACCCCTCTGTGCCATGTCCTGGCACCGAGACTGCCGCCATGGAGGGCTGTCCTTGTGCCAGAGCCTGCCGGGGGGTGGCGTGGGCTTTGCCCCTGCTCCTTGGCTCTTCGCTGGAAGCTGTGCAGTGGCCCGTGGGTATGCTGCTCTGCCGCTCCCTCCCCAGTCTCTGGCTCGCGCCTGAGGACGATGCTGCAAGGGCGGTGGGAAGGGTCCGGCCATCCCGAGCAGCCCCTGCGCTGAGACCCCCCAGTGCCGGGGTCTGAATGGCTGGGGGGAAGGCTGTGGTTCCGCGCTGCCCTGGCCTGGCTGTTCCTGCTGCCCTCGGTGCCTGCCGTGGTACCGGGAGGTCCCCTCTGTGGCTGGGGGCGCACGCAGCCCCTTGCCGCTCCTCCCTGCGGCTGCTGCCACAGCTGGACCCAGCCCAAGTCCCCTGCCATTTGGGACGTGAAGTGCCTCTTAACCTGCGTCCCGGGGCAGGAACGAGGTGAGGGTAGGAGTGCCTGGGGTGGGGTTTACACCACCTTTTTTTTTTTTTCCCTATCCTTTGGCAGCCGCTGGCACATCTCTGCTGCCTCGACTTCCGTGCGTGCCCCCTTGGCTGCTGTGAGGGTGACAGGGTTGGGTGGGAGGTGCCCATGGCTTTTCCCGGTGTGCCGGAGCATTTCCTAGCGGTGCGGGTCGCTGCGGAGGTGCCTGTTGGGGGGGGGGCCCATCCTCCTGGCTCCGCTGAAGTGTGGCTCTGGGTCCAGCAGCGTTGCCTGCTGCTCAGCCACTCTTGGCACGTCTCTGTTGAACTGTAGCTCAAGTTAAGTTATTTCTGTATTTTTTTCGTGTGCATTTACTCCTGACTGGCCATGGAAATGCCACTGACTTTACTACAGATCTCGTTTGAAAAAAAATAAATTTTTTTTTTCTTTTGGGTTTGTTTTTTTTTTTTTCTTTTTCCCAATGCCTCTGCAGGGCAGCACCCCCAGGGAGCTGGCTGTGAGATGTAGTTTCCCTTTCCCCTTGCTCAGCCCCAGGGACTAATCCTGCCTAGCACAGTGTGTGGGGGGAGTGTCCATCTGCCTCGGGGGGGCTGGGAGCAGCCCTGGGTTGTCCCAGGAGGCAAATGGAGGGGCCTGTGCGCTCCCCGTTTGCCCGTGGGATGGGCTCAGCTCAGGTGCACCCTTCTATTCCCAGCCTCTCCTGGGCGCAGCACCATCCCTGAAAGCCAGGATTTGGGGCGTTGACACCTGTCCCAGTGTGGGTACCCTGTGCGATGCTCTGGTCCTGTTGCTGGGATGGCGCTGAGCAGCAGAGTGGCACTGGAGGTCCCCCCAGCCCTGGCGGTGGACCCCAGCACTTATCAGGGTGTGGGCGGGAGCCCCTGGCAGCTGGCGATAAGATCCCCAAGAAGCGGCCAGCCCATGCCCCGGTTCCAGCCATGTCCCTGCAGACCGAGGCGCACCCCTGCGCCCGGGAAGCAGCGAGGAGCTGGATCCTGGCCCTGGGACTGCGGGGACCCTCCAGCCCCTGCAGACAGATGGAACCCACGGCGCTGCCTGTCTGAGTGGGGGTGTGGGGCTGGGACACCGTGCTGAGGGTTTGCCGGGGGTTTATAGGGCCGAGCCTCTATTTGTGTCGTGTGGGGGAATAGTGCTGTTGGAGCGGCTCAAGGGCACTGGGGAAACTGAGGCAGGAGGGGGGGTCTCCCGTGGCTCTGGTGGTCCTGCCCAAACCCCTGGGCTGGAGACCTCACCCTTCACATGGCTGGTGACTGTGGATGGGTTCAGCGAGTGTCTTGCAGGGAAGAGATGCAAGCAGCAGGTAAGAGCTTAACGCCTATGAGACAGCAGAGAAGCCCCTGGGGTGCGGGGGGGGGGCCCTGCCTGTGCTTGAGGCGTCATCCAGGTTTGAGCAGTTTTCTGGCGCTGAGTCACAGCCTCCAAATCCTTCCCAGTGTGTTTTTTCCAGCCCTGGGTGAGGAGGCTGAGATGCCAACAGTGCCTTCGGACTGCAGAGAGAGGAGCGAAGCTCCCCCCCACGTGCTGTGTTTTTAAGGTGTCACCCTGCAGCACCCAGCCAGCGAAGGGGCAACACTGTGCAGGGACCTGAGGTGCTTGAGGACCTCAAGGATTGCTCCACGCCCCAGGGGGTGGTGGGTTTATTCGCCCAATATACGGGGAATGGCAGCAGTGAGCTTATTTTTCAGTCAGTCTAACACGATTTTGGGGAGGGTGTGAGATATTTTTAATGTTAGTGCCTTTTCTGCCAAATATATGGAGAGGGTCTGGCCATGGAGTCTCGGGGACCTGGTGCAGCTGGGGCATCCCGGTGGGGAAAATCGTGTTTGTGTGTTGGCTTTTCAAAAGAAGTGAGAAAACGTCACCTTTTAGGGAACTGAAACAGCTCAGAGGATCAGTGATGATTGTCAGAAAAGGGTCGAGCTGACAGGGAGCTTCTGTCTGAGGAGGGATTTTTCCTCTTGCCTTCTGGTTCTCTTTGAGGCATCCAAAATATTTTGTTGAAATGGAAGAAATCCTCCAAAGATGCCATTTCTGGTCACAGAGCCACACTGGGGAGGGGCTGAGCCTTTGAAGAAACCCCACCACCAACTTTCTTCGCTGCAGTTTCACCCTGGTGCATCTGGCCAAACCAGCACCAGCATCTTGTGGGTTCACTGCTCCGCGTCCCCGTTCGGTCTTGCTTTTCCCAGCAATATCAAATCACCAGGATGACCCTGGGTCTAGCCAGGTCCCGGGGCACCCAGGGAGCAGCAATGCCACCCCAGTACTCAACCTATGGCCCTGCAGATCCAGCCCAGGCTTATGTTTAAACCCCAGTGCCCAGGTGATGAATCAGCAATTACGAACCCATTGGGAATGGCGACCAGTTTACAGCGCTCGACCGAGCGATGCCCGATCTGAGTCAGAGCCTTGTGACGGTTTTCTCGGCTCTGGGTGCCGTGGGGCAAGTGGAAGGAGGGCTGCGAGTACCTGGGGGCTCGGGCAGCCAAGGAGGGCGAGGTTTCAGCTTGGGCAGGGCTCCGAACAGCCGGCTGGAGCTGGGTGCGTTGCTCACCT
>VWZZ01008068.1:50833-72739 GCA_013399095.1 Psophia crepitans
GGGGTGTCAGAAAGGGTGAAACTCGTTGAACTGGAATTTCTTAGTCATGCCTGGCTGTGGGTTATGAACAGCAAGGTCCTGCTCATTTCAAAACCTGGTACTGGAAAATCCTGGCGCCTTGGGATCTGTTGGTGTTTCAGGTTTTGCTCCTAAGTGTATCGGAGGAGTTTAAGTTTTGTAGCAGCAATCTCAGTCTTATGAGTAACCACTCCTGTTTTGTCATAGTATTGGACACTCTGGGAGTATCTAGCATAGATACTCCCGGCTTGGTGACCTAACTGGCTCGAACAGCCTGGAAGGATGAGGATGGCACCTTTCCTTTGGTGTTTGCTGTGGAAGAAGGAATAGAGGAGCGGGCAGGATCTGATGATTCATGTCAGATCTTCAAGCCAGTTTGTGGTGCTGGGAAGCCTGGCTTGCTGCCTGCCTACCCTTACCCCTTTCTCTGTGACAGCAGGTTGTGCTCTGCAGGGTGAGCCCTCCCTTTTGGATTGCATCTGTGTAACCACCTGAAACTGCCAGAGCTGCTGGAGAAGAGAATCCTGTGTGTTCACTCCCTTCCCCGGTACTCAAACAACTGTTTGTGGGCCGTGTGACAAACAAGTTGAGGAACTGAATTGGATTAAAACCAGATGTGTCTCCACCACGCTGGTTTTGACTGGAGTCATTCCTGACGCTGTGGGCAGAGCTGCTCTGTACGCTGCCAAGCGCCTGTGAAGCTACAGCTTTCGTTGCTGTCTGCATGGAGCTGGTTTTGGGGTTCAGGTGCAGTTGCTCTGGTCTGTTTGATGCCTCATGCCCTCACCTGGTGCTTCCCACTGAACTGCTGCCTCGAGGAAGTTTTCAGGTTTAGTTGTTTCTCCAGTTTTGTTTTCAGTTCACACTAACCCCAAAAAGCTGTGGTGCTGCAGGTGTGGAAGAGCTATGCTGAACTCTCCAGTGTTAGGATGGTCACTTGAGGGCTTTTACTCAGGGCTGTTAATTTTTGTGGGAAGCCTGTTCTTTCCTTTGGCTCACACGAATGAATGCTTTCTCCTGGGGAAGGAGGGGAAAGAAAGCTTATTTTATCCCAAATGCACTACTATGTTACATTTTTTGCAGGACACCTTTTTGTGGTGCACTCACTTTGCTGCAAATACAGTTACGGGACATAGAGACCTCATTAGTTCGTGCTACTCAAAGCTTGACTCTACTGCAAGATAGTTAATACCCAGACCTAACCCACGACTGAAGGGAAGTCTTAGTGATGGGGAGGGCAGCTGAAGAAATCACTCATTCTTGACCTTTGGCTGCTGAAACTGGGATGGAGGTAGGAAAGCGTTATGGCTAAGTGGTCTGAACTAGTCCTCGCTGCAGAGCAGTTACAGCTCAGTCCATGGACAGCCTTTCCCTGGAGCTCCCTGACCCGTCTGGAGGGACAGGCGAGCCTGCGGAGAGGTGCAGTTACAGGTTCCAGCAAATAAACTTAGTGAAGCAGATGACTGGTAGTCAGCAGAGCTCCTGCAGCTTGCTTCTTGCTCGCTGCTGGGATGTGAGAATGCAAGCCTCATAGCTCCAGTCCCAGTGAAAGCTGCTGTAAGTTTGTGTTGGATTGGGTGTGGGCATTTTACAGCTCCCTGTATTCTGGGGTAGCTGTTTATTGCAGTTCTGCAGCTGTTGTGTATCAAACACTGTTTTTTGTGGACACCTCTTTGCGAATTGAAGTGTTCCTCAGATGAAGTCATTTAGGAAATCTCCGTTTATAGGCAAAGCCCAAAGCTGGCTGACAAATACCCTCTGTGGCCTTCAAATGAATTACATCATCTGTCCAACTTTGACTTATGTCAGAGGGGAAAGGATACCTATCAATTCTGAAGATTGCTGTAAGTGTCTTTAATGTACAGAGTGAAGCTGGGTCAGATTGGATCAAGCTTCAGTTCCTTTTGACATCAAAATAGCCATTCTTCAGTGCCCTTTTTATTGCAGAGCTGAGTTTCCCTGTAATAAACCTGTCGCTGTAGGTCAGTGTAATCTGCACAAACCCTTCCTTGGCCATCTTACTCCAGGGTCTCCTTACAGAACAGCTTGGCTTGATACTTGGAAGTGGGAAGCAACAGAGTGCTGGGCATTTACGTGCAGCTGTGCAATCCCTATATGCAGGGACCGAGCTCCTTATCTCGTGTGGCAGAGATATGCAGCCCAGCTGTGAAACACGTGCCCTTGCATGTGTGCTGACTCGCAGTTTACGTGCAGGAGATGGCGGTGGCAAAAAGCAGTGGGTTTTGTTCCTTCAAAGGGTATGTTGTGCTCGGGTGGGGATGGAGAGGGCGTTCCACTGCGAGGCTTTCTGTGGACACATCTGACAGGGTTAAGCGTTGAATGTGAGCAGGTAGGTATTGTGGAGTCTGCCTGTAGCTAATGACATCTCCTTGGAAGCATGGACCATGCTGAAAAATCTTTCTTCTCCTTGAAATGGAGTATTTCACCACCTGCTACATTCTGTAAGAACTGAACCAGGGTGTGTTTCACATGGCTGAAGTCAGATTTCATTTAAAATGAGTTACGTTTTCCAGTTGTAGGTAAGGATACAATCCTAACATGATTTTAGCATATTTTTACATTTCCAGAAATGCTGTCAGCTTCTACTCATGGCTGCCTGATACGCGTGCAGGTTTTGAACTCCTGGGGCTTACTCAGAGCTACCTTTGAAGTCTTAAAAGTGTAGCAAAGTGCTTTTCGTTTATGTCTAGTTTATACGGCTCCGTATGGATTTAGCTCTTGCTAGTGTTAACATTTTTTCTTAATATGCCTTTCTGTATCCCATTTTTAAGTGATCACACTCTCCTTCAGTTTTGCTCCTTGTCATCTATTTTCTTACTCTGATATAGTTAAGTCTGTTCCCAGAAACTTTTTTTAAAATTTGCTGGGAGTGCTAGTGGAGGGCATGGGGGGGTACTCTTGTAACCATTCCTCATGCTGGCCACCTATCAAAAGGTCTTGTTTGTTGAGCAAACCAGCAGTTTCTGGCTTGTTGGTAGCTGTGCTTGGGAGTGTGTGTGGGGGTGTGTGTCAGGGAATGTGCTAACGAACCTGCTCGGATGTCCAAGGACACAGGAGTTGAACAGAACAGAAAGGCTGAACCTGGCATACAAAAGACATCAACCAGAAAGGCATAGCTTACAGCACAAGCCTCTTATTTTTTAAGGATTTTTTTCCTTATTGGATTTAAATTCTCTTCTGAAGCTCCTAACAAGCTCCTTCTGATATTGGACTTCTACTTACCTTGCACAGTGTATATAATTCTCACTTAGCTCTTCGGTGGATTTACTCAAGATGACCCAGGGTCAAGTAAATCTGAGCAAGTACCCAGGTGTGCTGGTTCCCGAGGCAGGTGTTATAAATTGAGACTGCAAAGGGTCATAATCCAATTATAATTTTATTAATTATAGCAAGTAGAATATGAGCAAAAACAGCGCTGGACGACAGGGGAGTCTCCGCTCCGCCAACTGCCGTGACGAGCAGTTCAACAGTCCCTTTTTATACCCCTCTGTTTCCATGTTTGTGAGGTAGTGGAGATACTCTGCGCATGCTTCAGTTGTTGCTAGGGGTCGTTCTCTGCCTTCAGGTGGTCTTCCTCCCCTTATATGGAGTTGTTTATTGGTTCATGTAACTTTTTTTTGTGGTTATCTTAGCTTGCAACTTGCAAAAGCGGTATCTGGTAAGCAACTCTATGTTTTCTAGCAGTTTGACCTTTGCACTGGTCTTAACATAAACCTTAATAAACGATTAAGCAACTCTATGTTTTCTAGCAGTTTAACCTTTATATAAATCTTAATAAACAATACTATAGTTTACGGTTTTTTTCACAATGGGATGTGAACTGCAGGCCTGCCCCAGCACTTCTCCCCCAGGCTTGTCTCGTGTTGGGGCATCCTCTGCTTGTGAACCCTGAGCTCGCTGTGCCAGGTATGCAAGACCAGAGAGCCAGCTCTGGTGTGTGTACGGTTAATACACCCCATCTGAAGGCATTTCCTCAGCCAGCAGCTTCCGTGCCTTGAAATTGTGTTTGAGACACTTGATGCTTTGTCCTTCCACATCCTATGTGATCTGCTGGGTTGCTGTTAAAATGGATTCCTCTTGATTAATTTTTGCATGGTTGGTGGAAGAGCAGTTTTCATATTGACTTTTTTGGACCACATGAACTTGCCTGCCTGCAGGGTGTGACGTGAGATTTGCTTGTTCACTTGGGTGTTTTTTAATTCGTTGTTACGGTGGAAGGCCCTTTTGCAGCAGAAAAGAAGCTGTGATAGTTTGCTGAGCTCTTAATGCAGCTCAGTGTGTTGGCTGGAAACGATCATCTTTAAATTGAGAGTTAGTGGGATGGCGAGGAGAGAATGGGAGCCGGCTGAAAGAAACGTTCTTGTTCATGGTGGAGTTTCAGATCACTACTGCCTTCAAGATTATCTTCCCTGAGGTTTGGGAAAGTGTATCAGTGCAAAACCTCCAACAGGTCTGAAAGATGAATAACCATATGTGAATTAGCAATGGTATTGATCCCTCCGGAAGCATTTGGAAGAGCATTAGGAAAGGCACAACTTTCCCTTGAGATTAGACTCAGCTTGGGGTGTGTTGGGTCAGATTGCTGCAGTAAGCATGATCCTCATGCAAACAGTGTCACTGCTCCATTAACTTTGCACAGCAATGAGAACTACAAATATTTTTTTTTTTAAAGGAAATGTTCTTGTTCAGAAACTTTATGGGCTTATTTTCATGGTGGGATGCCTTGCTGCCTGTACTTATGTTATAAAGAGTTTGCTGGATCAGCAGTGGGAATCAATTTCTCTCTGTTCCCAGTTATGGCTGGGGCACCTTTTTATTGAGGCTGGAGCTGTGGAACACAACAATAATACATTGCCTGTGGAGGGTTTCTTTAAGGAAATTTGATATCTTGATCAGAAGTAATTAGAAATTGCTGTAGTGAGATTAAAGGGAAAAATGAGGCTACAAAACTACCTGAACTGCTTACTGTTTGGTGAAATCTGAATCAAAAGATGACATTTAAGGCTCCTGTAGTGACATGATTTCAAAGCATCCATTCAGAGAGTTTTAATAATAAAATAACTGAGCTGTGTCCAGTGAGTGAGTGTTGACTCTACTTTGATACAGGAAACCTGTGCTGTGCAGGTGTCTTTATCTCACCTTTATTCAAGTGAGCACACTGCATCGCCTTTCAGTATGGAATTCGATTAGAGGTGCCTGTTTTATGTACTCACACCGGTGAAAACGCGGGGCTTAATCAGATTGTGTGTACCCTGTGGTCTGTTTATCCCAGGAAGCAGTCAGGGCATGCGGCTGGGAACAAGCCTGCGAGGTGTTGTGGGAAAGACCCATGTGGCAGGACTGCAAATTCAGCTACTGCCTCAGGTGTTGCTGGCTTTTTCAGAGTTCAGGTGAGCTGAGGAATTTGGTTTGGTGCTTTGATAGTGGCTGAGCTCATTCCCGTTGCTTCTTAGAGGGAAAAAGAAACACTTTGCAAGCCGGCTTTGCAGCGGCTGAGATCAGGAGTGGCCTCATTTCAGTGAGGAAGTGGTGGTTGCAAATGAAATTGTCTATCGAGTCATAGTTATGGGGGCATTACCCCACAGCATTACAGTGTGTACTCGGCTACTTTGTTTTCACTGAAAGTTTGGCGAAAATGGAAACCACAGAGCTAAAGCAAAGTTGGTTCGTATTTTGCCCCAGAAGCCAGAGGTAAATAAGTAACCCTATTATTACGTGCCTTTTGAGTGCATGTTATAGTGCGCTGCAGACACAGATTATATGTAGCCCAGATGATGTGTACAACCCACAGTCCTCAACTGCACGCTGTAATGGTAGGTTGAGGATGGAGGTTTTGGTTGCTAGTACATCCAAACAAGCTCATTCTCATGCTCCACGGCAGACAACTTATACGCAGAAGACTGAGTTCGTGTTTTCAGTAGCATTTGTTGGGTTAAAATGGATTTGGTTCATTAGATGCAGTTTTTCTTGGGAGGTCCTGTTGGGTTGTAAAAGCAGCTCTTGCTACTTCAAAAAGCTGTAGGCTTCCTTGGAAACAGTAAAGCCTTTTCACTAAATCAGTACTGCGACTTAATGAATGTGGAGATTATCTCTGATCAGTCTTTCGTGGCGGAGGTGTGAGATTCTTCAGTAGTCTCTTTACAAACTCAAAAATAGTGGAGGATGGTTCTTAAAATTGGGGGGAAAACGTAACTTTGGAGAGTTGAGTGCAAGTTGGCAGGTACATTTATTTCTGTTGTGAAGTTGCTATCTGAATCTGCTTGCTGTGCTTTGCGGCACTGGATCACAGCTTCAGACAAGCTGCCACACGCCTTTGGGCTGCTGCAACTTCTTCACCCTGGAATCAATAATCCTCTCATTTCTGTGTCCGTGGTTCTGTATGGATAGATTTGGTTAGTGGTTTTTCGAGTAAGTTGAAATTCCCCGTGAGATGCGGTACAAGAACAAGCTGTTGTATGAGCAGGTATGTACTGATCACCAGGGAATTTTAATTTCTGACAAGCCCTGCTGTACTGAAATCGGTTGTGCAGAAAGGCACAATGGAAAGACGCCAGTTCAGAGCTGAAACAAGTGTGGTACTGCTGTGGCTGGGATTTCACCGGAGCTGCAAGCTGACCTTTAGTTGCTTTTGGAAGGGAAGCCTTCTGCAGCCCTGTGTCCACCATGTTTTCTCCCTTAAAAAAAGCGGGGTTTGTTTTTTGTGGCAATGTCACAAGCTGGAAGAGATCTGGGTGAAAATAAATCCTCTTATTGGTGGCCTGCATTTAGGGTGGTTTAAGGCAGCCAGGCTGACTTTTGGGTTTGAATCTTAGAAACTCAATGTTTAGTATATTGTGTGGTGTTTAGGGGGGAAAAGGCATCTTGGGACTTTCTGTTCTTAATATTCATGGGTCTGAGGAATAGAGACCACGCTCCTGAATGCCCTCCCTTTACGCTTGTATGACCCTCTCTGAAAGGTGAATTTCCTAGGTCTCCTATGTGCTTCCTATTACTGCACTAAATTTATGCAGACCTTGATCTGGTGCAAAGATTGGTCTGTGGTCTAGGTTTGCAGGGGCTCAGCTGGTATTTTTGTGGCTAGCTAGGGATGCTCTGATGTTACGGTGGCTCGAGGAGCAATAATGTTATTCCTAGTGTGGGACTCAGTCAAGAATTCAGTTTGTCATCTCATGCTTTTTCGAAAGAGGGAGAAATAGAAATTACGGCTTGGATTTTGGGTGAATCAGTGGCATTTTAAATATTCATTGTTTGTTTTGCTGAAGCAGGTGCTGGTGGAGCAGGTTCGTTTTCTAAAGTCCCGCTGTGCTAAAATGAGTTGGGTACTTGGATAACTGGGATCCTCTGCGGAAACTGCTCTGCTAATACACCAGTTCTGTTCCTTTTCTCCTTTTGGTGTGTCTGGATTTCCTGGGTGCTAACAAAACGTGTGAATTGCATTCTTCGGTGTAAGAGTTCATTAATGCTCACATTTTGAGGGTTTGCTTGTGTTGATAGATTAAGTAGTATGTTTTGGTCTTGTGGATGTCTAGAATATCTTTAATATCCTGGATTTAATTATATCAAGCTTGGTCTTCTGGCTTTTCTAACATTTCAGCCCTGTGTTGCTTTTAGTTCTCATCTCTAATATCTGCAAACAGACTATTTTGTTCGTCTGTGTTATAATTAAATGTACATCTTCCTCTATTGAAAAGATTTCTGTAATAGAACTGTTTTTCAGCTGTGGTGGTGGCGAGTTTTGAGTGTTGTGATTTGAATGTTAGGTGTTGAGCCAACAACATCTCAAGATGAGTTGACCCAACTCATCTTGGGTTTTATGAAACTTTTTCAAGCTGAAACCTGCATTGCGAAATGTTGGACAGCCAACTGATGAAATTGGAGTTTGGAGAGGATGGGGCACTAAATACCAGCTGCATGCGGGCGTGTGGTAACCTGCAGGTGATGCCTACATTTGTGAAGCCTTCTAGGGTAAAATGTCCAGATTTACCCAACAGTAGAGGTAAATCTAAAGTTTTACAGTCTAGCTGTCAGTCAGGAATCCATAGGGCAAATGTTGTTCTTGGTGACTTAGGGCTTCCAGTTTTTGGGAGGTTGATGAAGGAATAGCCATGCCTTGCTACCTCCCTTTGGATGCTCTTACTCCTGTATCAGCTTCCATGATAAGCACAGCAGCATCTGCCCTCAGTCATCCTGCTTTAATTTTACCCTCTGCTTTTATCCAGGAGATAATTTTGGTCGAGGCAAGCCCTTCAGCCTCTTCAAGGACAGTAAGCAGGTTTGCTACATTTATACTGCAGGTTTTTCCCCCTGTGTGCATCCATATCTCCGGAGCGGTTGATCAGCTGCCAAAAGGTCTGGAGGTGAATTAGAAGTGTTTACCATACTGAGAGCTAAATAGAAATAGCATTTGTCACTGGGAGCTGGCTTAGAAGTCATCCTGTGTTCATCTCCGTGCCATGCTTTCCTACAGGTTGCTGGCTTTTTGTTTAAGGTTTGGTAAATAGGTCTCACCCAGTGAACTAAGACACCGGGGAGAGGCTGTAGTGGCTTTTTAAGACGTTGTATGATGTTTCAAGTAGAACTATGCAAAAAATTTTCTGTGTTTGGCTTGTTAGCTGAATAAGGTGTACAGGTGCTAATGTGGGAGTCCTATATAAGGGAGTTCCTAGGAAATAGTGTATTGCAAATTTTCATTTGGTTTTGAATTGCTTTACGAAAGAAGTTGATCCCCTTTTGAAGAAGGGGAAACCGAGGCACAGATAGACAAAGGGCCTTGTCCAGGGTGCAGTGTGCTGGTCAGTAGCAGAGCTGTGATTGAAAATGAGTCTGGAGTCCTGCTTTAATGTTCTGTGCAGCCTGTTGATGAGTGTTTTTTAAGGTTTACTTTGCATGAGTGATGAAGAAACCCACCTGCCTACTGCATCTCACAGCCACGAAGGAGGCAGCTCCCTTCCCTTTCCAGTTCCCTCTCTGGTAATGTTATATTACTGTGCCACCCACAGGCAGCTACCACACTGCTGAAAAATATTGACTGTGATGAAAAACTGATGGTTTCATTTGCTGTAGTATCTCCTGTGTTTAGATTTCTCAAACCTAGTTATTCTAGTATTCTATTTAAATTACATTGATAGTTGTTACACTGTTTTCTGATTTTCCGACTGCTTCCCAGTTCTTCCACAAAACTGTTTCCGTGTGCTGAGCAGCCACTGTGCTGCTGCTCAAAGTGAAGAAATGCAAGCCACGTTCCAGTCTGAAGCATTGGGAACCTTGTGAAGTAAGTGAAACTGCAGGGCCGTTAATTATTGCTGCACCCCATTCACTGATGTGCTGCCAGATTAGGCTGCGAGAACAACTTGGTTTAATCTGTGTCATTTTATTGAGAGGGGAATATTCTGATTTACCTCCAGGATGCACAGGGAGTTGATTTCTCCATCGCTCTGTGCGTGGTTAGTGCAGAACACACTGGGTCAAGCAGAGGCTGCTTGGAGAATTTTGAAACCAGCGTACCTATTTGTAGTAAATACTCCATCCATATAACTGAAGGACATGAGCAACCAAGATTTTTTAGGTGGAGTTGATTTGTTATTAGATAAAGTCGGAAAAACAGACAAGCTTTTTGGCTTCTGCTGACCTGAAGAAGGGCTTATGCGTCTCTCTTCCCCTCTGTACTGCTTGGTCTAGCACGGGGTTAACTCTGCCATGGCACCTTGTCTTGTAATTTATAGTTGTGCATTTGGCATCCTTGATCTGTTTAGGTTTTTTTCACAATTTCCCATGTGATGTTTAAACTCTCGTTTGTGCACCCGTGTTATAAGCTGCCCCTTGGGAGAACTGTTCTGTGCTGTTGAGTTATTCAGCTTCGTAGAACAGAATTTTAATATTGTTTACCATGCTCTTAATCTTATGGCTGGCAGATAAATTGAGTTACTTTAGCCCTTCCCCTGGGGACTTCATGGACAGCATACCCGTAGCATTAGGCAGAGTTATCTTAGCTTTGCAAAAATCCTCTCATCTGTCTTCCTGGAAGGAGTGATTGCTGAGAGAATAAAATGTTGATTTTTTTTTTTTAATTGCATTTATAAAAAAGCGATGGACATCCAGATCTGGTAGGACAGTTGGGAAGTTTTTGCTGTGCGTCCAGCCTTTCAGAAACATCTGCAGCTGGGTTTAATGCACTGAGAAGAGTCTTTCTGATGGCTTGGTTCAACCATCTAAATAAAGTTTGGCAAGGTGGGGATGAAAACTCAGACCTCCCCCCTGATAACCTGTGTGATGAAGAGCAGGCTGCTTGGTGCCCAGCCTCGTCTCCCAGCTAGCCTTGTGCTTGTCGACTTTTTCTGGTTAGAATTGGGAGCTCTTGCAGGCAGGAGCAGTCCGTCACTTGGCTCATCTGCCATCTGGTCCAGCAGGGACCAGCACTGAATTTGGCCTTCTGGGTGCTGATGTAGTAGTATCACTTATAAAACAGTGTAAAGCAAAGCACTGAACTAGTATAATCTAATATTTATTCATTGATTGTAACTAGGACTGTACTAGGTCAAAATAAAATATTGTTTTAGGAGGTAGTCAAGTGAGTTTGGTTTCATGTCATGGTTATGTCACTGGAGTGTTCAGTAATGGTCTGTGTTAATGCAGGACCTTGTTTCCCCAGGCTGTTGGGTGTTTGTTAACGCTTCCCTTTCCCTCCCCCTCCAATCAATGGGTATAATTGAAGACGGTTATAAGAAGATCCTCTCCCCCACGTGCTTTTTTTTTTTTTTCCAAGACAACCTCCAGTTTTGTGTCTCATTACAGTAAGACCCCTGTAGTAGCTGCCCAACTGGTGTCACTTCCCTCTCCAGAGTGGTGATTTAGAGCTGAGCCAGGATGGAAACTGGCTTTCCACACCTAAGGCAAGCCTGTTAGCAGACACTGCAGAGAAGTAATGTGCCGCTTCTGTTTGGAAAAGTTGTCGTTTTCTAGTTTAGTTGGGAAAAACAACCACCATTGGCTTGGTTTTTAGTTGGACTTTTGGAAACCTGTCTTAGTCTTCTGGAAGAAGCTGTTTAGTGTTACTGGATGTGAGCAGTCCAAGATCAGAAGCGCCTGTGAGGACAGAGTGGGATAGCTAATGAGCTTCACTGTGGAGCGAGCTGAGAGCATAATTTTCAAGATGTCTGGGTAAGGGTTGCTGAAAATCAGACCATGAGCAAGTGGGTAAACTGGTAATCAGTGAAGTTGAACTATGTGAATCGCCCAAGGCTGGAAAAGAAGTGGCACCTTAGTGTGCAGTTTTGTGGTGACTTAGTGTTTGGAGCTGGGGCTGTCATGTCCTGTCCTTTCCAAGCCACTGTACGCTCCTGTCAACGTGCTTGGTCTGCACCTGGGGCAGCTTTCTGGCCGCTCCCTGGGCGGCTGGATCGGTGCTGGTGCAAGGAAGGGGTGGGAAGGCCCAGGAGGAGATCCGGAGTCTGGACTTTGCTCTGTTTGTGTTGCTGTGGGACCACACCCTCAGGAGGATGCAACGGAACTGAGCACATGGGCAGAGCTGGGACGGATGAAATTCCCTGCTTCAGCAGAGAACGTGTTAAGACAGAAGAAACTGGGTAGAAAACAGTATAAAAAAAATACTACAGCATGGCTGCGGAGCAGTCATTTTCTATTGTGTGCGTATTAGCTGCCTAGCTGGAAGAAAGCCATCACCTTGCTGCTGCGAGTTCAGAGATGGGTCACTGGAACAAGAATACATTCTCAGATTGGTACGAAGAGCTGGAAAAGAAAAAAAGGCAAAGTGTTTGAACTAACAAGCCAGACAAAGGTGGTGCTTCTGCTCGCTGGAATGCTGGGCAGCAGCAAGGGGCAGGCTGCAGAGCCGCGTATTCCAGGGTGGTGAAAGGAGCTGTGCTGTGCTGGTACCAGGAATTTCACACAGCTGTCAGGCCCAGGGAATGTCTCGGCACTTTGAGGACAAGAATATTCAGAGGAGCTGTAGCATGTGTCATGCTGAAGGAAATCAAAATCCAAGTTTTCTTAGGCTTGTGTACCTGGGAAACGTCTGTAAAAGTAATTTTCTGTTCTGTGGGGCAGGTTATCTCAAACTCTGTGTTGCAGGCTACATCTTCCCAATTTGCCAGTCCTAGGTAACACTCACAGGAGGATCTGCACTACTTAATCCATTGCTTCAGTGAGAAAGTGCCTGGTAGCACAGGCAGAGACGTGCGCTCCTGCTTTGGCAGCCTCGTGGGAATGCTGGGAGCCCTGACGTTGCTCCCTCCTGCTCTAACCTGGCATCACTTTTTTTTTTCTCCCATGTGCCTTTTATGCTTGTTCTGGCCGTGGATTTAGCGTTTTGCTCAGAAGGATCCTTCCCCATACGGGCTGAGCTACTTCCAGCCATGCTGTCAGGCAATGGCAGATGTCGTCGGTGCGTACAGCAAGTGTCCAGCAGCAGCGGGCTTCCAGGATTAGTATTCCAGGCACAAATGTGCCCCTTGTAATATGCAAAGCTCAGCGCAGCCTGTACAGGAATGCCCTTGAAAGGCAAATTAAACTGAACTCCCTGGTGGCTCTGGGGAAGTACGAGGGTTGCTGTCATCTATGCTGAGGTTCGAGTAGGTTTTGAGGTGTCTGCTTTTGTGTCTCTTCGGCTTTCACTTCTCCGAAGGGCTCACTGAAAGGGCAGGCAGGGAGACCTTACCTGTAAAGGCGTGGTATGGTAGAGTTGCTACTAACTGGGGGTTGTGTGGAGATGCTGACTTGATAATGATATTTCTAATAATCATTGTGGCTTTTCTGCCTTCAGTGGGGAGCATTTGTTCTAGTCTATGCAAATGGTGTCCTCGATGCACGTATCACATGGATCTACCGAATCATGCATCCAAAATGCACATGCAAGTTAGCTGTATTTTAGCAGTGTTAATGGATTAAACTGGAGGGATTCTGAGGGTGTTTCCTGGGTAACCTTGTGGCATGTTCCCAAGTAACCTGCCTCTGAAATGAAGACCATCTGATGTTCTTGGGTGACTGACTTGCAGCCTAGAAGTCTGCACAGCTAATTCCTCTCTCTGCTGAGCTCTTTAAATTCTGTGATTGCCAACGATCTTTTGAGAGTTGAATGGCTTTGTTGAGGTGCTCCCGCCATCTAAGAATATTGCTGCAATGGTGTGCTAGGTGCAACAGAGAGAAGTAGCCTGGAGCATGGTTGTCTGATCAAATGAAGTGTTTTGCCTATGCAGTTCAGCAAAGCAAAGCTTAAAAGCCCTGCTGGCAATGCTGGCAAGTTCAGGTGCACTTCCAGTGATGGTCTGGTAGGGTTATCTCCTCTGACACCGCAGGCCTGTGATGCTCTGATGCTGTTGTGCAAGCTGAGCACATGCTGTAAGGTCAGCAAATTACCAGATGGATATGGTCCACCTGATCTGATGGATTACAGGCAACAAACCGTGTTTTGCTGCTGGGGGGTAAGGTGATGAACTGTCTTAGACTGAGTGGTGAAGGGTTAGACTGAAATGGGCTATGCATAAGAGCTAGCTTTGACTTCTCAGAGCTGGAAACAAGCTTATTTTGTAGCTCTTTCCCAATCACCCCATGCTGTGCCTGTTGACATTTCCTATTGTGGTTTTCTTAGTTTGAACTGCAATCTCTTCCGGACAGAAGTTCTCTCTTTCTAAAATGCTGAGCATGTTTTTATCGTGCTACGTAATACATGAGAATCAAGATGTCTCCTGATTTCCCCAAACTTGGTTCCCCTTGCACCTCATTTCAGAGCTTTCTCCAGAGAAAAGCTGGGTTTGCTACTAAAATCCTAGTTCCTCCTTTTTGTCTCTTCTCCAGTATGTTCAGAACTGTCTTGATGTTCTGTGACATCTCAAATACTTCCTGTGCATGTGCTCTTCTGCCTTTGCTAGATAAGCACAAGCTGTTCCCTTTTACAGCAGACACATGCCCTCTTGAAGAGGCAGGCATGGAATGTTTTCCCTTGGAATAAACATTTGATGCTTTATAATTATTACACCTTAATTTTGTTTCCCTTTTCTTTCCAGCACATTGTGTGTGTATGAGTAGAGGCTAGTGATATCCTCAAAGAGGGTGAAGATGCCACACACTCTCGTTCCTGATTTGCTGGGACAGGATTTCTGCTGTACGTTGTCTCTACGCTCGTTATGTGTAGACTGAGCAGAGCTGATAGAGAAGTGAAGCTAAACCTGGGGTTTAGTCACATTTGGAATTGTAATTTTTTGTGTTAATTTTATTTTCTGTTTTTGTAGGAATTGCTCGGAAAGCTAGTGTGCGAGAGGAATGGAAGAGAACGCCGGTGAGTACACTCTGAGATATCTTACCATGGGTTGTAGATGTGTTCTTTCCTCCTTGGTTAAGCAGCAGAAAGACCTTTGTTACTTTAAACTTTGTGTCTTCAATTTAAACGCAGGAGGTGACTAGAAAATAAGCTAGTTTGGCAGATGCGTTGGTTGCGACTGGATTGCATGGTTGGTTTGGACCAGACCTGATTAAAGCTGTGTTGTACATCTGGAAGATTTTTTTTAAATCTTCCAGCTGTGAAACCTGGAATACGAGTCTACTGGCTATCCCAAGCCCTTGAAAACAAGTAACATCCCCTTGCTTAATAGGTAGGAGGGTAGAAGCCTTGAGCTGGTATGTGATTTGAACAAGGCATGTGGCAAGCCACAGAGAAGGATCAGCTCATGGTAGATCCTGACTTGTTGTTCTGTATTTATTTCTTTAGGGTGCTCTGTCTTGCAGGGGATGTAGGATTTTTTTATTAAACAAAATTTGGCTTTAAAGCTCTTGCCCTGAGGCAAGCAGACTCATTGCTGTTAGGTTTAATTGATGCAAGGATATGGTTGCAACTAAACCTGGTAATTTTCTACCTTGGAGATTGCCAATTCCATCTGTTTGCCTAAAATGGCTATGGAAGACACTAGCTAAACGGCCATTTTTTTCCCTCCCACTGAAATGAGATTTGCATGAAAGCCCTTGGCAGCACCATGGGAAGCCAGTCTGCATGAACATCGACCTCTCATCTTGTGGACTGTGATGCTGCGGTTGGTGACTTCTAACTTGTAGTGAAGTGCAACTCTGTGACCACAAATATTATTTCTACATTATTCCTATGCAGCTAGGTGATGCTATCCTTAAAACTTGAGAATGGAAGTACTTGTGAGCAGTGTGGTATGCTTGGCGTGACAGATGTACCTGACTTAATGCAAAGCTGATCTGTTGGAAGTCAGTGGCCCAGTTGGAACAGCTACAAGCTAAATATACTTGCATAAAAAGATGTCATGCATGCAACCCTGGTGGCAAGAATTGCTGCAGTGCCCTCTAATTGTTAGCCTGTAAGGTGCACATTTAATTTGTGGTGATTGCTTTCCCTTGTGATTTGCTGGTGGCAAACTAATCCCAAGTGATGACTTTTGAAGGGGGAGGATGGGTAAAGGGAGTGTAGCGCTGGCAACTGATGTTGAAGCAATGGCTGTGGAGATGACAGCTCCCTCCTCAACCCCAGGACAAAGCACAGACAGCAGCAGGGCGAGTTTTTCCATCTCTCTAGCCTGCGTTAATGGGATGGCTTTGAGCAACACTGTGAGCTCTGCTTATTCGCTAGGACTCAGCCTCTGCTGGGACTGCCAGCAGCCATCTGTGTTTCTGTCACAAAGCTTTTTGTCCCTTTTTACCTGCAGTTGAACTTTTGAATTTTTTGGCTAGGTCAGTGAGCAGTGGGGTTGGAGCCTGTTGAGGCTACCAAGAGATTTGACTCCTGATTTGAGCAGCGCTGGTGGCCTGGGATGTGAAAGGTCTTATGTTCTGTTTGCATTTTGCCAACTCATGTAAAAATACCTGCCCTTTCCCTCTGAACAAATTCAGGTGTGCATGTTTAGGATAGAGTATCTGTACTTGATCTTTGCATGCACAGATGCCCCACACAGCTGGTTGTGAAGCTTTACGTGTTGCCTCCTTAGTGCTGGGAGTTAAGAACCCCACAGTAAAGGCAGAATAAGCAGATGGATCCTTAATTATTATTTCCTTAAAATTACTTTGCTTTTAAGGAAGCTCATTCTCCAAGTGCTGCTAAGCTCAGGACTCCTGGGTTGTTCCCGGCACTGAGACTGGAGATGAGGTAAGGCGGAGCTGCGTGCAGGAGCTGAGCTGAAGTCAATCCTCTTTGTTACCTCAAAGCTTGGTGCTTTTTGATGTATTGCTGTCCTTAACTGGTTGTATATTAACTGCATTCACAATGCTGCATGGCTGGCTTTTGTTTTAACTGCATTGGCGCGTGTTCAGAGTTTGGTGTGCTTCAGATGGCCACTGGGACTGCACAGTGAAGCATAAATCCTTTTTAGCTGTCAGGCTTCACTAGCCGTGGGTGGGTGGGGGAGCCCTTCTTGGCTGGCTGCCCTGGCTAATTAAAAATGAAATTTGCTGTTGTCTTCAGATTTTAATTCATGCTTATCCCTGAAGACTAGTGGAAGCGTGGTCTCCAGGCAGCTGCAGTGCAGTTTCAGAGCTTTTCTATACACAGTTATTTTAGAACAGGTATGCAACTTAAAATTTGCTCTCAACCCTAGCTGGGTTGTTTTCCAAGTGTAGAGAAGAGTATACAGAAACCTCTTGCAAGTGTGGAGATGCGGCCTTGCGCAAGTGACTGTAGTTTAAGGAACCACGTCAGTTATCCGCAGTAATTTGGATGCGCATGTGTTGTAGGTAGAGCAGCATCAGATGGCTTAGTTTTTGCACTCTAGTGCTGGACTTGAGCAAAAATGAATTATTTTGCTATGAAATGTGCATCTGTGACTGGCATTGGTTTAAAAAAAAATGCATAAACTGCTCAAGTCACAGCAGCTTACGTAGTTCATCAGCCTGACCCTCGGCTACCAACTCACACTGTGAAACCTCCTGGAGATGGAAGAAGTTTTGAAGTGGTGGGAACCTGCAAGATTCTGTGTAGGAGCTGAGAGGTGGTGGCAATGGATTGTGCCTCGGTGTGAAGCCCCCGAATTGTGAACAGAGCTGTGGGGCAGGTGGGAGGATGGAGGTTAGCGAGAGGAATGAAATCTAAATATACTCATGTTGCCGGGCTGAGTTTCCCTGCTTTCCAAGGTCCCACCTACACAAGTGGTCTGTTGAAGAGAAATGTCACTGGAATACCTTTCTCCTCTTCAGATCCTTCCTGTGGTGTGGGTGAAGGATCTCACTCTATTTTTGGAGCCTGTTTCCGCTGTTCCATCTACTGCCCACGCTGTCGCTGCCCAGGCACTCTCCCAAAGTCTGCTTGCGTATCTGACCCTGATAGGAGCTAAGTTTGGACCTTTTCCTTAGTGAAGGGATTGTCTTGATATCTAGCACTTAATCTGCTGTGAGATCTTAAAAACCAAATTATTGAGGAAGCGGGAGCTTTGTGCTTGGCAGGGTGAGTGTCACCTTGTGCCCATGGTTCCCTGAAAGCTCTGCTGTGGTGTTGGACAGACCTAAGGTGGAAGCAGGCCCACAGTTCACTTGCGCAGTAATGTTTGAGCTAACCATTCATTAATAGCTGTGGAGGGAGCATGGCAATACCTTTGTTCATGGCAAGTGTTTGCTTTTGGGTCCTTTGACCTCCTGTGTTCTGGTGCTCTGTTTACAGTTTTCTGCTCCTGGCTCCACGCTGCTTCTGCAGGTTTCGGGATATGAACCTTTTGGGAGCTGCCTGAAAAGACCTACATCTCTGTGGAACAACTGTGAAGCGTTTTGGGGAATTAGTGAAGTGTAGCCGTTGTGCACACAGACTCTTGCCCAAAGCTGCTTTTTTAGAATAGCACTTGAAATACTAAGTTTATGGATGCTTTAAGAATCTTGCACAGTTGTTGCTTTATTCAAGGCTGATTTTCATCCCCTTTATTTTCTGCTGCGCTACATTTTTCCCAATTCTTTTTCTACTAAAAATGGGAAATACTCTTCAAGTCCTTAACCTTTGTGCAAACGAAGTAATTTGTTTTAGCATCTCTGCTGACTTCTGGGCTACATGCCTCATAAAGAAACCAGTGTGATATGAATCTGATGCTTTTGGAGACTTAGACTCCAAATACAGTCTTGAGTAGAGGAAATGGATAGAAAGGTGAATACTTGCATCTTATGCCACCAGCTCTGCTGCTTGTTCCTGGCAGGATGCGTGGCTGGCTACCCGGTTCCCATTTTTATCCCTAAAAATGAGAGCAATGTTTTCAGATGCTTGAGAGGTTCAAAACCATTATGGAAATGAGGGCATGATCATCATGTGTGCGTAGGGAACAGGGTTTTCAGATGACTCCTAGTTCAGAGCATGTCTGTAGAAGCAACCCTCTTCAGTATACGTCCATTGCTGCCAACTTCCTAGCAGCCCTGCTGTCTGAAAGGAACTTGAGATCAAAAAGACCTATCAAGTTGTTCCAGGGCTAGATTATCTGAGCAGGTTCTGGTGTTGCTACCTTTTAAAAGACTAAGGCTCGGAAGAGAGATGGGTGCGATGATGAAGGTACGGTGACCATGACCATGTCCCGAAGGTGCTTTAATGACTGGCTTCCATCAGCCTGCTGCCTTGGGATCTGAAAATAACAACTTTGTTTTCATGTGGCTGCTGGCTGATGTGGGGGGGATCCCTCTTGCTCTTTGTCAGGACCCCTTGCTGGTGTTCTTTACCAAGACCCACCAAGCTCAGCATCTTCTCCAGGTAGACACCATGTACACATAGAAGAGAGCAGGAGACTACAGATGTGTCAAGTCTGTTATGAGAAAGCAAAACCTGGTCAGGAAAGTAAGTTTTCTGCTTCAAAAGTGTCTGCCGAGTGACTTTCTTCTTGCTATTCCTTTGTTTACAAAACCTTTTGTGTTTTGCAGCAGTGAAAGCTGAGGGAGTGGCTGCTGGGATGTAAAATGCTTTGCTTGTAGGTTGTTAGTTTGAATCTAAGGAAGACAGATCATGAGTTCCTGTCTTGTGCCTCTGGAGTGGACTGGAGACTGGTGGCAGAGCCAAGGACTTTGCCAGGACCACAGCTGCAGATGGAGCTGCCTGTGTGGGAAGAGGGTCTTCTCCTGATCTGATGGTGACTGCCACAGGGTGTCAGGGTTGAGGAGGAAATGCTTGTTGCTGTTGATGTCTTCTGTTCCTCAGGGAACAGGGTGTCAGATCTCTAGGACAGCCATTCTGGTACTTTCAAAAAGCGAAAGGTCCAAGTAGGGGCAGGAAGGGAGAGGGTGAGGGCACTTTGTTTTATTTTTTATTTTCTTTTATTCAGCATTTGCTGAAGAACTTGGTTGAAAGGCCAGCCTCTGATTCAGGGCTTCTTCAGCTTGCTGCAGGTGCTCGGGGCTGGGTGGGAATCCCCTTGTGATGACTAAGCTTCAACTGGAAATCAGCTGCTTCGAAGCTGCTGCCAGGACAGACATTTAACTAACCACTCTGCTGCATTTAGGGAAAACTTGTCAAACGTGCACTTTTATGTTGAACTAAAGTGTTTTGATGGTGTGGTTTTTAGTTTAAACTGGGCTGCTGGAAATACCGTTCGTTGTTTTGTGGTTTTGATCTGCGGAGTCAAACACCGAGTGTTGAGGGTGCTTCGCTGTTGCGCAGCTCTAGTCTGCTGGAGGAGAACAGCTGATGTGAACCAGCCAGTGGAAATCTCTAGAATACCTGTTTCAGAGCAAAAGAACTCCCCCCCACCTCCCCGGGGAAGGCACAGAAGCTGTGATTCCCTTCTGAGATCCTGTGTATTATGTATATAGCAGTCGAACTGCTTTGTGCAATACAATAGAAGAGAGCCAAAGTGGTCAAAGTGCCTGAGATTAAACGGTTAATTGCAGTTAAGTATGCTAATCTGCAAGCACGGAGAAAGGCAGAATCCTACTGTTCCTTAGTCAGATCTACCCGAGGGCTGAGCTGATCTCAGTGGAGACTGTTTGACTTTTAAACAAGGTGCAGCGCAGAACACTTGCTTACCTTTTGTAAATTAGTCGAGCGCTCTTGACAAGTTAGCAAAATACTTCGGGACGCTACCCTGACAGCCTTTTATTCTTAAATTTGCAATGAACGTTCTAGTTCCCAGCGCAGTGAATGTGCCGAGCGCTATCAGGGCGCTTGGGGCAGTTAATGGGGTGCAGATGCATTTCTTCTGCTTGCTGTATTTGCAAGTGACTCGGATCAGCTATCCATCTACTCATTGGTGTGGTGTTTAAGAAAAGAAATACCCAATAATTCCACCCCTGAACAAGCACCTTGTGGTTTGAGTAGATGTCTGAACTCTTGCTGCCTTTCCCTCCTCATCTACAAGCCAAGTGTTTTACAGAGATTATTTGCTGACCTGCCGGAGACCTCGTAATTCTGTGGCACCCCGTTTCAAGTGACTTTTAAAGCTGCTGTAGTAAATGGCCATGCAGTTTCTACAGAGAGCTCTGCCTGGAGGAAAGCGAAGGTTAATTCTCCTGGTTTAGTGGCTAAGCTGCGGACGTGCTGGGAATGAGATGCTTTGGCTGCCAGGCTGGCTGGAGCAAGATAGTAGCAAAGGCTGATGTTGAGTGGGAAATGTTGTATCCGCTGAAGTGCTTCATGATTGAATTGTACGATCTTATTCCTTGTATTAAGAGGTAAGACCTTGTAGGACATGTAATCAATCCTCCAGATAATTCAGGCTGACTCGCTGTGAAACGGTGAGTGCGGAGTTATTGCGGTTCAGTTAAGTAGAGCATGGAGCAGAAGGGTCAGATTTCCAGAGTTTCTAGTTTTCATTTTCAGCTTGTTGGACCTTAAATTCCCCTTTCTGTCTGGAACATTGCTGCCTGTAAATTCCGTCAAGGGATTTTTAGTAGCTGATTTTATTTGGGTTGAGGGTAGAAGAGGAGCCTACCTGGAACCAGAAGTGGGTTTTAGTATAAATGAAGTGATTTTTGTTATTACTGTGTTTCTTAGCTCGCACAGCAGCCATATGTCCAGGCTGAATGGCAAACCTGGCTTTTTAAAAATGAAATAGTGAATGTTCTCGTTAATGTTGCTGCCCTTGTGAGTCGTAAATAGTGCTGGCTGAACAAAGCTGCCTCTCAGCCCCTGCTTGGCTGGTGCTGCTCTGCCGGCTGGTTGCTAACAGTTGCATGTTGTCACTGCTGACGTCACCGCTTTATCTGTTTCTTTCTCATTTGTCTCGAAAAGGAGCCTGGCTCTGATTTCTGAAGGTGTCTCTTGTCTCATAAAACACTTGAGTGGAACAAGAAACCAGGGATCTGGTGCAGTTTTTTACAGGTTTTTACAATCCGGCTGTGATGGGATGAGCGATAACCGTGCCTTGCTTAGGAAGAATATTGCTCTTCAGCCCAGCCTGGGTTTTTTGTCTCGCTTTTTGACATACAGATTTTAAGATTTCTGAAGGACTTACAAGCTGGGCTGTGATACAATTTTTATTCCTTTGTACATTAAACCCAGTATTTGTAGGAGTTACTGAAATCCGCTTAAAGATCTGCGTAGCCTGTTGGTACTGGGGCTGTTCTGTTTCTGAGATGGGCTTTGCAGGTTCAGGATCAGCAGTGGATCCTGGTGCCTGTTAGAGCTCGTCTTAAGACACAGCTTGGTACCCTGGTGTAACCCGCTATCTTCTGTGCTGGCCTGGAAACCCGCCTTCATCTCAGGCGCGTGGGGTGACCTGGCAACGGCAGAATGGAGAAATGGAGATGGAAAGCAAGCAGATCGTGCTAAAGTCCTGCAAAGAGGCCAGAGTCGGTGCCGAGATCCGAGACGGGACCTTGCCTGCAAGACTCCTCACGGGATGGCCGCGGCAGGTGAATTCCTCTCCCTGCCCGCTGCGGGGACGGATGGCACCGCCTTCAGCCCCTCGCCGGGGGCCCCGCGGACACCCGTACCCCTCTGCCAGCGCTGTC
>VWZZ01008068.1:72927-108842 GCA_013399095.1 Psophia crepitans
CCCGCTCTTTGGCTTGGGGGGAAGAGCCAAGCGGCGGGGGTGCCGCCAGACGGGGCCCGTGGGGCGGCGGTGCGCTGCGGTCGGGGCTGACTCCGTGGTGTGCTGCGTTTGCATCAGGTTGGGGCCAATAATAAGGGCGGCCTAACTGGTGTAGAAATCCACCTGCACTTGAAAAGGTGGGTTTAACAACTTCCCGTGCTCCAGAGAAGAATCTCGCAGAAGAACATGGCCGGTGCCTGTGGTTCTCCCCAGCCTGCTCCCAGAGGCTGGGAAGTGGCTCTGTGTACTGTTGCTTCGTGTTTTTTCCATGTGCTGCCCTAGCACCGCAGCAGCAAGGGACTTGCTCCCACTGCCTGGCCAGCAGCGAGCCGTGGCTCGGCAGGGGAGGTCCCAAAGACCCAGTGATCCGTGCAGGATGGGTCTGCTGGTAGCTCTGATCTCAGGGGAATAGGTCCGTACAGGAAGGCGGCAAAGCAGATGTCTGACCCTTGATCATTGAGAGGACCATAACCAGCCTCTGCGATGGTTTTCATTGAAATTCAACCAAAATNTTAAATCTTGGAGACGGTGGTGGTGATGGGGGACGTAAACATCATCCCCTCTGGCAGGGAAGGCAGGAGTTTGTTCCGCTCAGGCCTCATGTGTTGCAGGGGTTAAGTTATGTTTTGCTTTGGGTAGGAAATGAAAAAATCTCTCCAAGCAATTAAGATGCTGATGCTAATGAACGGGTTTTCAAAGCTGGGGCTGTTGGGAATGGGGGGGCTTGATGGGAATCTCCTGTTGAATCAGTGACATTACAGCCTTAGGATTGATTCTGCAATTATTAGGCTGAAGTGATGTTGAACACGAAGTTAATCCTGTTATCTCGCAAATACTGAGCAAACTGCTTGCTCTGGATAACTCTATAATGGGATTATTCTAGTCAGTCTGGCACCCTCGAACACTCCCTATCTGTTCAGGGCCTTATTTTCCTGTTCATTATTGATCAGTCTTTCTAGAGTTAATTTTGGGAAGTGGTGTCTGGGCCACTGTTTTCTAGTGGTGCTGGATTTTTTTTTTTCTTTAAAAATGAGTTTGATAATGAGCACCCTGTTGCCTTATGAAGCCAAAGATCCCTTGAGCCCATCCCTAAATAAATGTTTGGGAAAAGGGCTGAAGAACAAGGACAAGTATAAAAGGAGACTTCCCTTCATCATGCGTTCCTGGCACCAAGAATCTGCAGTTCAGTGAGTTCCTGTGCCGGGGACTGTTCCCGGGCCATCATATTTGGAAAATATAATCAGTTCTGGATTGAAAGCTTAATTTTGCATCTGTGAGAGTCTGTAGCAATTGTTCTAAACAAAATTAACTGGCGGGGTTTTTAAAAGGATTGTCTTGAGTTTGTTTTTAAGCAGTCTGATAAATTGCAAGGTAATCAATGTCGGGAAAACACAAGAACCAGAATGGTAGTGTAGGAAGGAGGGGGAAAAGCCTTATTGCGTATTCAGTCACTTGACGATGTTTGCTATGGATGTGATTGCTTTTGCATTGGGCCCAGAGACCTCCGAATTTTAGTGGCCTGACGTTTCTGCAGGGTTTGTCATGAGCTGCTACACTGGCGGTGCTGCTTCCAGGTCAAGTTGTGCCCTTGGTTGCAGTGGGGCAAAACGTAGTGACTTACGGTTCTGTGGTTACAGACAAAAATGGGGCTACTGCCTATTGTGAGAGAGGTAAAGACCTACACCCTGTGAGAATTAGAATTTGAGTTTCAAAGCCAGGGCAAACAGAGTAGTTTTTCTCTTCTCTGTAGTCGAGAGGTTCAATTAAGATAAAACAGGTCTCTCTCTCTCTCAGCATCACTAGAGTAAAGAAGTGATTTCTACAACACCTGCTAAATGAGCAGATGTTTTTGTGCCAAACCAGAAATTTCCATAAATATGGGAAAGTTCCATTAAAAGATCATTCAGCTTTTAGTTTCCAAGCTTTGATTTTTTTTTTATTTTTTTTTTTAAGGCTGATCTGAGTCTTGTTAAGAACTGCAGATCTTTTTGGTGAGGTTTTAGTTGTGGGGGTGTTTTTCTTGCTCCTTGATAAAGGCGAGAATTGCTTTGGAAGCTCTGAGGAGCTCCCTTCGAGCAGAAATGGACTTCAGCGTTGCTAATGACTCATGTGCCTCGGCTGCCTCAAAGAAGGCAGGGAGGAGACATGAGCTGGTGTAGCCAAGGGGCCACCAAGGATTTTGGACCAGCTGGGGTTTCAGTTTAAGTGCCCAGCTAGCCTTGCTGTTGGTAAGGCGATGGATTTAGACAGTTCCTGTATTTCAGGAACCTTGAGGGAAGCCCAGGGATGGCATTCATGCAGCAAGGGAGAGCCAGTGCCTTCTGCGAGCTTCAGGTGGGAATCCAGCACAAGAACAAATTACCCATTTCAAACCTAAAGTGCATGGAGACATGGTTTAATGTTTGTTTCCACAGTCTACATTTTGTGCACCAATTCAAATGCTTGCTCTAACGTATCCTTGCTATAACTGCTGCTTGAAGAATATGCTTACCGGAGTAAGTTTTCAACTTTTCATTTGTGCACCTTTAAACAGTGTCTGATAGGAGGCACAGACCCTGCGAAGTTAATTCAGACATGCCTGCTTTTCTCAGCAGCTTCTCTTTGGAACCCTCAAAGATAGTTCTTGCTCATTTTTCCTGCAAGCTGAAAACCCCTGAACTTGAATTTTGGTGCCGCTCAGTCTTGCGTGCTGTGGATCTTGAGGTGGGAACTCTTTGGCGGATGCCATGGTAGGGACTTTGTGCTGATATTTCCCGATAAGATCTTTCTCCCTAATCAGCAGCATTGACCTCTTTGAGCACTGGGAAGCGTGTTGTAACCTCGTGGAGCCATGGGATGTAGCATGGAGCTTTGTGGCTGCCTGATCTCTACCACAGGATTCTTTGATTTGAGCCCCTACCTGAAAGTGTTTAATGTAGGTGTGAGGCTTACAAAGGTGATGGTGGCCAGGAGCAAGGTGCATCATGCTGCTCTGTTTAGCCCACCAACTTGGGGGTTATCTGCACTGCAAGTGAAGGTAGGTAGGACTGCAGTTCACATCAGGCTACCTGGGTTGGCTGTAAGCTTGTTAACTTACATACTTGAAATAGCACGCTGTAACTCTTCAGCTGCAAAATGTGTCTGAGGAGGTGAGTAAATATTTGAGTAGGTTGCCCTCTCAGAGCTCGTGGCTGTTGGCATTTGGTTGCTTTGTAGCCAGTCCTGATGGACTGCAGTGATCGTGCTGGGCTGCAGCCAGACCTCTTCCTGGCAGAAACAGTCCTGTTTCAATTTAACTGTGTTTCCTCTGGGCAGTGGTGCCTGTGGCAGTGCTCGGAGGCTGCCGGTAGCCCCATGTGCAGCCACTCCCAAGGTGAGTAGGTGGGAGTGTTATCTGATGGTGTCAGAAAGGGGTTTCAGCTGCTGATTCGTTGTGGTGCTACTTCTTTCTAAACAAGGTCACTGCTGGTGCTCTACAAATGCAAAATCAAGAAAATGATGTGAAATTAAGTGAAATGAGAATTCTGGGAATGTGTTCCTACAAGAGGGGGAACAACTGCAGGAGAAACAACTTCTTACAAGGTTGCCATTAGCTGTACCTCTGAACTGTTGGTGTTATCTCATCTTGTGACATTTCCTTGAATTATATGAAGTGGCCTTGACACTGTAAACAATTACCATGGCATTGTCTGTGCAGCTTGCGTGAGTCAATGCAATGTGTAAACAGCGCTTGGTTTGGGGGACCTGATCCGTGTGTGTCTTGGGACGTAAGCTACCTGTTTGCAATCGTCATGTCTGCTTTTTGTGCCTTGTTCTGGTGTCTGCCACCGTCTTGTTTTCACTAGAGCTATTGGTGCTGGCAGCAAAGAGGAACATCAGGGCAGGGGCTGGGATTTTAGGAGGAGCTTAAGGGGGCTAGATTAGGAGCTCAAATTTTGCTTTCAGCTCCATTGGGCCTCTATATAACTCCCTCCCCAGTGTGCTGGTTCAAAAAGGAGTAAGGAAGGGGATGATTCACAACACACAGCACTGCTTTAGTTAGGCTAGCAGCAATCTTTTGCTCGGTGTGTTTCGATCTTAAGCCTCGCTGCTGCTTGGAGACACCTTGGTGGTTGAGCAATAGTAAATATTTGGAGAGTTGAAGTTGCTGATGGCTCTTGTCTGGGTGTGACCCATGGTCTGGATGTGCCACTGTTGAGGGTGGTCCGTGGTAGATCTATAAAACATATTTGGCTAGATGAACTTCCTAAGTGTTATCTTGCTCTTTAAATAGAGAATAAAGCTTGTATCAAGATGAATCACAAAGCTGATAAACTGGAATGGTCCCTCTTGGGATTGTTGTCTTGTATTGGGCAAATATTTATTCACATTGTTTCAAAAGGCATATTTGTGCAATAGAGGGAGGTCAAACCTGGAATTACCTGTTAGATTCACTCTGGTAGAAGTGGCTTGTAAATCACAGTATGCTTGAAAGTAAGCTTTTAAACCAGATGTTTGTGCGTGAATCTAAAGTTGTGGTTTAAAACTTCAAATTTTCTGAGAGCTTTCAGCTGCATGGGTGCAAAAAGTATTTTTCTTGCTAAGTTTAAGTGCCTTAAACCCAATCTGTGTACCATTTCTTCTTTCCTTCTAATTTCTGAACAGTGGCAGGGAATTTAGGTTTCTCTTCCAAATGTATGTGCTCAAGATGATCAGAAGCTGAGATTGTGTGCCAAGCTTGCCTTGCATTTTAATAGGGAGTTTCAAGCCTAGTCAATAATTAAAGCAGAGCAGGTGCAGTGGGGAAGCTGGGTGTTCCCCAAAAGCTAAACCAAGGCGCTTTTGTAAGTGTCCCTGGGTATAGCTGAGTGAGTGAAGGATGGTAGGATGCCCTGGCACTGGCTGGCTTTGTGCAGTAATTTGGAAAAAAACGTAACTTCACACAGAGGTGTTGAAGGATAATTTGGCTTATTGGTGTGGCGTGCCTGCAAGGAGCCCTTGGGGTGGCAGAGGAAATACTAAAATGCTTTGCTGCAGTTTCATCTTCAGATATGAAGAGTGAGTGCTCTTGCCGAGATTTTTGTGAAATGTTAAAAGGAGGAAATGAGGCTTTTTTACAGGGAAATCTTGCTGCCTTTCTTTTCAGCTTGCACGTGGGCAGAGAGGCTTTCGGATCAAGGCATGGTTTGCCATCTTGAAGGATTAGGGGTAGGAAGAGTAATTTGGGATCATGAATCTTTCTGTGAATCAGAGCAGGGATACTAGCCTGTGGACCTTGACCTCTACATCAGACTAGCATCTAGAGTTAAATGCAGTGCTACCCTCTGAGGGTTAATTTCTATTTAATCTTATTTTAGAAGCTTAATATTTGCCGCTATTCTTGCTGTTAATTTGCAGTCTCCAGTGTAGTGCTTAAGAGAGTTTGTTCCATCAGTTTTATAGGTGACGTCCTCTCTGCCAAAGGACTCGGTGATTTTTGAATAATATCTGTATAAGGCTGTGAAGTCTTGTGTGAGAGTTAGGTTTGGCCAGTAAGGTAGTTAACACGGGGGGATGTGTCATCTGTGCTGCTGCCACTCGCTTAGGAGGAGCACTGTGCTGTGCCGGCCCTAAAAGCGCAGGCTGGGCAGCAGTTTGAAGGGGAGGAATATATTTTTGATTTGTGCTGAAGCTCTGTTAGTTTTATCATTCTTTAGCTCCAGTGTTCTGCAATGGGAAGCCTTAGGTGATGTCAGTTTATAGGTGGTTCTGAGTATCTTAGTTTTTGCTGTGGGAGAGGATTAAACAACAGTTAAGCTAAATGCCATGCCTGTTTCTTTCCTAAACAATGGAATAATTAATTAATTTTTCTTCTCTGTTTTTGCTTAATGTGTTCCTAATAATCTAGCTGGAAGTGGCAGATGGGTATCCTGCCTCTGACTGCTTCACGGTTGGGAATATGCATGCTTTGCCGATGCCTGATGCCTTGCTGGAATGTGTCCTATATCTATGCTTCCTTTGGCTTCTGACCAGCGTTTCTTTTAGTGCCGCTTCAAGGTACTCCAAAAAGTAGTTTGTCAGCTTTGGAGGTTCCCTTGTTTCAAGATGGCATAGCCATGAATCACCACGGTGATCGAATTAGCTAGGAGGTGACTGAATCTTTAATTTTGTCAGGATTACATTATTCCTTAGCATTCCCTCATTAGTAACCAAGAAAATATTTAGCATATGTTGTAATTATAGTGAATGGTGAGGAGGCATTGAAGATGATACGTTTTTAGTACTGGGTAAAATGTGCTCTCGTCAAAAATTGTACTTCCTCTGTTAGAAAACAAGGCTGGGGGCTCTTTTGGCCTTTAAGGTCCTCTTGGCCCCAAGACCTACTATGCAATTTTCTTTAGCCCAGTCCGTGTGACAATTAAGCAATTGCTTGTGTTCCAGCCATGCGCTGTGATCACAGGGCTTTCCAGGAGCGTGTCCTCAGCTTTATTTTCCCTTCCTAAACATGAGGTGGAACGTGCTGTCAGTCAGCTCGCTGGCAGAGGCTGCTGCTGATCCCACAGCAGTGTTCTTCCTCCAGCTGTGCTCCATCCTAGTCAACATCTGGGCTTCTGTAGGACATGGGTTGCTCACCTTCACCACCACCAACCTCTATGTGGTGGCACCAAGACAGGTGAAAGATTAGCACTGCTGAGATGGAGCAGCCGCTATTGCTGTGCCGACTAATTAGTGGGGACAAGGGGACTGGAATGCTCTGGAAAGTAGGAGTTTCCCTCTTGGAAATGTCACAGGAAGCACGGAGGAAATCATGTGGTTTAGGACCAGTTACCTCACTTTTCTGTCTCATCCAAACCAGCGCCCTTTCATCAAAGTACACAGAACCTGAACAATGCAATGCCAGCTGGCTTATAAATAAACCATTTTCCATTTCCACACCGGGTATCAGGCTGACTGTTAGGACCATGTGAGGAGAAAGGAAGAGCGTCATGTTGGCTTGTGACCTTTCAGATCGGCTGCCTGGCTTCCTACCCGCTTGTTTCCCCTTGGTTTGCTGTCATGGTTAATAACTCTTCCACATGCTCTGTTTCAGAGCATAACCCAGAAATGGTCATCTTTGTAGGCAGCAGGAGCTGTTCATGTATATATAATAGGTTTTTTTCATATTCTTGTTCTTCCGAAGCTGCTGAGGATTGCTAGCAAGCAGATTGTGGTGATGCCACTTTCTTCTCCCTACCAATCCTCCCAGCAGAACGGTACCATGGGCCTGTGTTAATGTTTCAGGTGGGTACATCTCCAGAGCCTATAAACATCCTGTAGCCGCTGTTGACTCTTTTCCTGATGGGCTTTGAAGGAAAACGCCCAGTATCACTGGTTTTAAACAGACAGCTCCGTCTGCATGCATGGGATAATGCAGGAGTCCTTTTTAATGTTCCTGTGGCTGAATCATGGAACATAAATGTCTGAGTCACTGCAGATGAATGTGGTGTTTCACGTTGGTGTGAACTGACATGTGCACAACAGCGTCTTTATTAGAGGAGCTAATATTTGTGATCATTATGGGTTTCATTAGATTTTAAAGTGAAACAATGCAGAAGAGGTTCTTTTACAGTGTACATAAACAGACTATTAGTATGTGAATGTTGGGTTTTTAATGGGATGCTGGTCTGGATGCAGGGGAAATGAAACTTCAGAGGAAAACGAAGTACCCCCCTTCTTGGGTGTTTAGTGCCCACAACCGGTCGCCTTGTTCTGTTTTAACCATCTGACTCTCCTGAAATCCTGTCAAATTCTCATGTAACTGGGATTTCTTAGTTACAACATTTTTAGAAGAAAATATTTCAGGGGCTATCGGCTGTATCCCTTTTCACTTTGCTGTAGAAAGCTCTTTGCTATTTTGAGCTCTTCCTTCTCATAAAGACCACCTGTCCCTGAGAAGTAAAGGTGTTACTCTGGTGTCTTCTGGTTGCAGCTATGTCAGATGGCTCTTCTGCATTATTATGGAAATTTGGGACATCTGTTCATAGAATGGTTTGGGTTGGAAGGGACCTCAAAGATCATCTAGTTCCAACCTCCATGCCATGGGCAGGGACACCTTCCCACTAGACCAGGTTGCCCAAAGCCCCATCCAACCTGGCCTTGAACACTTCCAGAGATGGGGCCTCCACAACCTCTCTGGGCAGCCTGTTCCAGTGTCTCACTACCCTCTCAGCAAATTTCTTCCGAATATCTCATGTAAATCTCCTCTCTTTTAGTTTAAAACCATTACCCCTTGTCCTGTCATTCCCTGTCCTGTAACCAGCCCCTCTCCAGCTTTCCTGTAGATCCCCTTTAGGTACTGGTAGGCTGCAATTAGGTCTCCCCAGAACCCTTCTCTTCTCCAGGCTGAACAAGCCCAACTCCCTCAGCCTGTCCTCAGCACAGAGGTGCTCCAGCCCTCGGATCAACTTTGTGGCCTCCTCTGGACTCGCTCCAGCAGCTCCATGCCTTTCCTGTACTGAGGACCCACCAGAGCTGGAGGCAGCACTGCAGGGGAGTCTCAGCAGAGCGGAGTAGAGGGGCAGAATCCCCTCCCTTGCCCTGCTGGTCACGCTGGTTTTGATGCAGCCCAGGACACACGTGGCTTTCTGGGCTGCCAGTGACAACTGCCGGCTCATGGTGAGCTTTTCATCAATCATCACCCCCAAGTTGTTCTCGGGGCTGCTCTCAACCCACTCTCTGCCCATCCTGTAGTTGTGCTTGGGATTGCCCTGACCCACGTGTAGGACCTTGCATTTGGCCTTATTGAACTTCGTGCAGTTCACACAGGCCCGCCTCTCCAGCCTGTCAAGGTCCCTCTGGATGGCATCTCCTTCCTCCAGTGTGTCGACTGCCCCACACAGCTTGGTGGTGTTGGCAAACTTGCTGAGGGTACACTCGTTCTCACTGCCCATGTTGCTGACAAAGATGTCAAACAGTGCCAGTCCCAGTACCAACCCCTGAGGAATGCCACTCGTCACTGATGTCCACTTGGACATCGAGCCATTGACCACAACTCTGAGTGTGGCCATTCAGCCAGCTCCTTATCCACCGAGTGGTCCATCCATCAAATCCATGCCTCTCCAATTTAGAGACAAGGATGTCGTGCAGGACAGTGTCAGATGCCTTGCACAAGTCCAGGTAGATGACATCAGTCGCTCTTCCCTTGTCCACTAGAGCTGTAACCCCATCATAGAATGGGTTACTTGTCCTTGCTTGAAATGTGGATTTTCCTTTACCCTAGATGTGCCATTGGATGTGGGTTGAGGTTCTGTCTTCTCACTGCTGTTTGTTAGGGCTGAAGCAACCTTACTAGATGGGACGCTAAACCCCAAGCGTGGGTGCTCTGTGCTCTTCCTGTGCTTTTGGCAGCGATCTTGGCCAGGTTGCTTTGTTCCCGTATTGGAACAAAGCACTTCAGATGCCAAGGGTTGCTTAACACAGCGTGGCTGCTCTTTACACTCTGTCCTCAGGCTGGAGTTGAGACAGCAATGCGTTAGATTTTTGTGTGTTGCTGCTGGTGCAGGATTTACACCTTTATTGCCAGAGGCTGAACTGAAGGATGGACTGGCAGGTTTTTCTGGCCAGGAATCCACCTTGAAAATAATGTTGTTGGTGTTCCTTTTGGTTTGGATTTCTACCATTCTCTGTGCTTTTGGTGGGGTTTTTCCTCTTTCTTCCCCAAAGAGGAGAGAGTTGTGGCTGATACTCCTTGAGCACCACAGCCGTGTGTTTTGGAAGCAAATATTAATGCTTCTGGTACAAATTTTATTACATGTGCCTTTGCCAAATAATCTTGTTATTCTCTTTGTGATGGTTCGAAGGCCTTATCAATGATACAGAAACAGGGAAGAACTTTTTTGCGGGGTTGTCTTTTCACAGCCTAGTGAGTTACTGTGCGGCACCAGAGCCTGAGTAACTGTTGCGCCTGCTCTTGGCCTGCGGCCGCTGTGAGTTTAAATGCGTTAGTTTAAATCTCTGGTGTTGAAATTTAAGCTAACGTTTTATGTTTTACTAATGTAGAAATAAGGGGTCAGGCATATGACTGTGCTGTTGTGCTTCAACAACCTACCGTGTGTTACCTGTTTTGCAGCAGAGCTTTGTGTGCTCTTAATTCACAGCAAATGCAGTATAAAATGCAATGGTTTGATATCCTTGGAAGTCAGGCAAGTCTAGATGCAGCGTTTAGCATTCTGTAGCATTCCCAGATAAAGGGATACTTTTTCCAGCCCTCCTTCCAAGCTGGACAGCTGATCTACAGACTTGGAGAAATCTTACATCCTCTATCTCCAAACCTTGTGGGTCTCTGCCAGATGGCAGCATTTTTAAATGGGTTTTAAATGACTTTTTCTTTGTTTCAAAGCAGAGAGTCATAAATGAGACGGAGCATGCCTGTGAATCAGTATGTTAATAGCCCACAATGAAAATCAGAAGTACTTGGAAGACTGGCTGCTGTGGCTGACCAGACAGAAATGCAGGCTCCTCTTTGGAGCACAGAGATGTCTGGTGGTGGGAGGCCGAGAAGAGCAACGCTTTCAGGAACGTTCATATCTTCTGCATGAGGGAGGAGAGTGCTATTTGCTCCTCCACCCCCACGTGTCTACTGATCCCTTCCTTCTCTGCCTGCTCTTGCTGCCTGTGGGGACAGTGGTCATCTCAGCTGTTGGGTTAAGGACTAGTGGGGTGCTGGTGTAGGTGGAGGAGGTGCAGAGGTGTCCTACTTCCTCCTGTGTTTTTACAGCTGTGCGTTTTGCAAGCTGTTCAATGGCATGCCTGGTGTGTTAGTGGAGGAACCAAGAGCATCAACATCTTCCAGGTGCGTTTGTGGCTTAGGTGGATTCTACCCCTTCGCCTTTTTGGGGTGTGTTGGCAGCAGAACTGCCTCCCACCACGATGCGCAGTTGTGAGCAGCGATCGCCGGTGCTGTGAAGCGGCGTTCGCTTCGGGTGTCTGTCCTGACTAATGTGCAGCATTGATTGTTCCCAGCTGCACCAGCCCAAATTGACAATCTTTGGATTTTGTTGTTTCCCAGAATAGAAGGTTTTCACTCTTGGGACAGCTGCAGTAGTGAACTTGTCCTGGACTCTTCCTGGCTGCCTGAGGAATATTCGGTGACGTTGAAGTACTGTGGCTGCTGGCCTGACAAGGACAGGGGCGTTGAGGGCTGCAGCAAATTTTGATGTGTTTACAAGTACATTTTCCTACAGTCCTTCCCACAATGGAGGGAACAAACTTGGATGTATTGGATGGGTTCAAGTTTGAGTATTCACTGGTGTGATGCTGTGGCAAATTGCTGTATTTTTTTGAAAATTATTTTCGTTTCCCCCTGAGTTAAGATTGAGCTTCAGGATGTTTAAAGGTTTTTCCACTCCTCTGTAGTGTGGTGTTCAGGGGTTGGAAATGATCTGCAGGTTCACTGAAGTTCTAACACAAATTCTGGTGAAAAATTAAAGACTCCAAGTGAACATACTTAAACTCTGGAAATCTGTGTTACTGCAATGCAAATGTTGAGGGGGGATATTTGTTACCTTAACCATCAAGATGTGACACATGAATAAAAAATAAACTCTTACTTTCCTTGTTAAATTTAAATTTTCCTTTGTTAAGTTTAAATTAAATGAGAAGACATGCTCCCTGCTCCTGCCTTCTTCCTGGTCACTTTAGTGGAGAGAGGAATTGCTATGAAATTGTATTTTTATTATACATGTGGCTAGATGCATATCAGCTCAGGCACTCTTTCTGAAATTCATTTTACTCTCAGGATAGTGTAGCTCCTACAACAGTTAGAGTACCGTGCTTTCTCATTCATCGCAGCCTGGTTTGTATTTTGCAGGCTCAGGTATGGTATTACCTCCTTGATCCCGTTTGGAAGGTGAAACCTCTCCATGTATTTGGCACGTATGCTTTCTCCAAGCTCTTCCTTGATCAAAACACCCAGTCTCCCTCTCTTCTTGCTCTTGGCTTTTCTCTCCTCTTGCTCAACTTGATGCGAGGGGTGTTGATGATTTGGATTATGCAGCTAAGTGGCTGGAGTGTGGCTGGCTGTCTCCTCCCCTTCCTGAGCTTCAGCCCTAGCCAGTTCGGCTCTGGAATGACAGGCATTCCTGCGTGAAGGGAGCTGGCACAGACGCCTATTTATGAGAATCAAGTGCCCGGCCATGGGGTACAAGGAGAACAGGACCTGCACTGGACCGTTGGACACTCATGCTGTTGCCTGAGAGTTGGCAGCTACTTCGCTCGTCGAACTCTTTCCCATTCCGAAGTGTGGATTTACCATTTTAAAGGAGTAAAGTGTTTTCTCAGGGTAGATTTTTTTTTTCTCCCTCTCTCTCCCCCTCCTGGAGAGCTGCTTAGAAAAGAATCTAATGGGGCAGCCGCACTTTTCGAGACCGGTAAATCCAGCTGCTTTTGGTGAGTAATGGAGGGCAAGGGAGATGGAGGAAACTTCGGGGCTGCGGCAGGGCAGGATTGCAGGTGAAACAGAGGAGTCAGGAGGAGTGGAATGCAGGGCTTGTGTAACCTGCGCCTGGCTTGGGAGCTGGGAGGAGAAACCAAAGAAATAACTCTGTTTCCTTCCTTTCTCTTACTCATGTCACATGCAATCGCTGTGCAACATGTTCTGCTGATCTTTGGACAGGCTCCGAGCTGCAGTTTTTAGGGATAGCAGGTTCAGGAACAGTAAGTGGTAAAATCCACCTGAGTGGGGTAGGAGCCAGCCCCAGTATTCTGCCTGGATCAAAACTGCCCAGAATTGCCTCCTTGTGTGTGATAACACCCAGCTTCTGGGGGCAGCTGTGGTGCTTGGCAGTCATCTTCCTGCTTGTTTTAGCTATTCTGTGAGGGTCTGAGTAACTGGCAGGCTGTAGCAAACACAACCTTGCTTTAAATCCTGGAAGCAGCACTACTTCCAGTGTAGGTCAGTGCGTTTTCCAGGTCTCTGTCTTCGGTGCTGTTCCAGCACTGGGACTGCCGTGCACCGACTACAGGAGGAGACTTTGTGCATCGTGCTGTTCCCTTTTATCTTGCTATCAGCTCTCTGGACTAAATTGCTTACTCTGATCTGTAAAGTGGAATTACCTGATTTTTAGAGAAACACTTGACACTTGCACATGGAGAGTTTCCTGAGATAGATTATTTTTTTCAGTCTTTTTCACTTTTATAATTTTGAACCTACAAGTATTTTTAGGGCTTAGATTAAACCAGTGATTCTCTTCTCCCCACCCCCAGTTCACTCCAGTCTTGTTCAAGAGCTGCTAAAAATAAGTGGTATTGAGAGTGTGGGAAGGAGAAGTAAAACTTCAATCATCTTTGTACTGCCGATGAAGATTAACAGCATCTTCTCCTTGGACTTACGTGCCGTCAGAAGCTGACCTATTCAGTCTTGCGCTTGTTCTGTCATCAAGCACCAGAGACAGTGGCAATTTTCAGGGGAGTGGGCTCACTTTGTGCAATGACATTGTCCTTTACCAGCAGACCTGGTGTTTCTGCAAATGGTCATTTACTAGCCGAAGTATTGTTCTCATGGCACAGCTTGCCATTTATTCAGTTCCTGCTGAATGAATTGTGAACTTGAAGAGATGGTTGTTGCATTAACTTTGGGGGGATGCTGTTGAAAAGTCTTGTGAAGATTATGGTGATTAGAAATGTACAAAAGACGGGGAAGCCAAGGGCTGGGACTGTTTAAGGCAGTTTTCTGTCCATGGTCTTTTAGTGCTTTAAGGTCAGGATTCACATCTTCTCTGGACCATTTAGGAAATGCATGTGAAGGTTTTAAAGCTGTTATAGGAAGCTAGAAGCATTTACCTAAAGTGCTTTTTTGATGCTTTAACCTTAACAGCATTTTCCTCAAAAGAGTATTGGTTTGCTTTTTGGATTGCAGCTGTTTGCTTCAAAGCTTTTTGGATTTTTAACTGCTCTGCCTGGCACAACAAAACCAAAGATGAGGGAGCTGAATTATTCACATCCACACTGTTGTGGCAACGGGGAGAGCTTGTTGGAGGGTTTGTTGCAGTCCCACTGTGTGAGCTAGTGAGGATACTCCGTGGGCTCGATGGTGCAAGGCAGTTGGTCCTGCTGCAGCCTTCGGCCCAGGCGGTGCTGCCAAACACGGTTCTGGAGGTCCAGTGATGTTAGTGTGGTGAGCTGCCACGTTCTTGGCAAAAGTTCCTGATGCACCTTCTGGGCTTGTGTGGTAGCAGAACTTCAGGTGCCTGCTTAGGAAAACAGAAGTGATTAAGCGGAACCGTTCAGAGTTGCTGCATGGCATTGAAGTGCCTCATTTGTCTGAGTGTTTTTAGCTCTCAGCTAAGGGTTTACACTGACTTTTGCTGTAGCGTAGTGTCACTGCTGCAACTCTGTCTGGATACCAGCCTTGAGGCTATGACACTGAGACAGAAATGCCCCGTGAGCTCCTTGTGAACCAAACATCGAGGGATTTCTGGAAATCCCGTAGTAACTACTATGATAAGAGATGGATTAGATTCTGGGTGAACTGTGGTTTGCAGATGGAAAGAATCTGGCTCCAGCTCATGGTTTACTTACTATGCAAGTCCTACTACAAAGCAAAACACCTATACTTTTCTTGTTTCTTTTGCAAGGATGTCTCTGAATTAACAACTTCAGTCTGCAAGTCCTGTCCTGGGGCTTCCTGACCCTTCATCCTTAAAGGATTGTGCCAGTTTCTTCATAAACACTGGAAATCAGTAGTTCCCTCACAGGCATATAGCAGTATAATGTGAATTGTCAGCATCTGGGATGCAATTCTTTGATTTCTTCGCAGCCTTCAGCCTTGCTTTGTTAGGGTCTCTAACTTGGATCTTGAAGTGATTTTTAGCTTATGTAATGGTGTGCCAGTTAAAACCAAAATAACCTCCCTCGTAGCTATGCTGGCTTTTGATGGTGTGTGGCCCGAGTTAAAATGGTTTAAAAATTCACCAGGACTAATTCTGCAATAACGTACACTAGATGCAGCTTGGATTTAATTTTTTTTTTAGCAGCAGCACCTCTGATGCACATTATCTCATGTACTGTTGCAGATATCTTCCCTCTGAGATGGTCCTTAATGAAGGAAAGTCTCTTTCTTTATTCACATTGGTACCCGAGGTCTCTGCTGTGCCTCTTTCTAGGCTGGCCGTGCAGTACTGTACAAAAGGGCATTCTGGGGCTTGATCTCTGAAGATGGGGTTTAACTGTGCTTGCTCACATAATGGCTTTTCATCCCTTAGCCCACAGTGTGACCATTAAACCGTTACACTTCCATGTTGGTATTTCCGAAAGGTCAGCTACATAGCCGCTTGCTCTTGCGAATGCGCTGTCTGCATGGCAATGGTGTGAACACCTGCAGCATTTCTAACTAACCCTGTGGATCCTGGCTCTGCTGGTTTGACCCACTGAGAGTAGTGGTAGAAGCGAAAGCTTTATCTTTAATAGAAATGGCTGTTCTAAGCCTGATAAAAGCTTTTGGGAGCAGATGACTCATGCAGAACCACTTGCTGACTGTGCAGTGAGCTTGGAGACCAACTGCATGTCTCCAGCTTCTTCTTCTTGACATTGTTTCTCTTCTCTGGAAAAACAAAAAACATTACAGCAGTAGCTCAACACCACCTATGTTCTTGCACAACAGCTGGCACCTAACACAGGGTGCAGTGGGAAAAGAGCTATTTTTTTCCACCTGTGTTTCAACGACAAGGCTTGAGTGTAAATATGTGTAGCAGTCTGCAGGGGAAGGGTTTGGAGGACCAGCTGGCCAGGCGTACTGATGGAGAATTGCATCCCTAGCTGCTTGGCACTGCTGGAGCATTCTGCTGCCTTGAGTGTCCCAGGCTGTGCCAATTTTATGATGTTTCCCTAGACTATTTCAGTCTAAACATTTTGGGATAACACAAATCTGCTGTTTAAACAGCTCAAATTCACCTGCTTGTTTAGTTGGAACGGGATCAGGAGATGGGAGGTGTTTCAGAGTGAAGATCTGAAATGGCAGCAGGCTCTCCAGGGAAGCTGGGCGATGGCAGCCAGGACCCAGCTCCCTCCCCAGGCCAGCTGGGTCCTGGGCTCTGGCTGAGGGCTTGGCAGGTCAGGCGCTCCAGAACGTTGGCTTGAGGGGAAGCACCCACACTTGCCTGCCGCAATGTGCGGAAGTCACAGTAGATGCTTTATTCTGGAGTTTTTTCTCAGGTGGGGCTGTGTTGCAGGGCAGAGCGTTCAGCATGGTGTGCTGGTGTCCGGGGGGGCTCCCCCACTTTTCGGAAGGGTAGTTTCATGTAGTTCTCATAGGTTAAACAAGGTCCTGCTTTGGCGTGGCGGTATGTTAGGGATTGGAAAGCTCTTGACCTTCTGATGTGGACTCCCCTGTGTTGACCTGTATGGCCTCATTTAACCTTTTTCATAAATTTTAAATGGGTTTTCCAGCCTGAGACCACAGTGGAGATGATGAGGCTAGTCTCTTGGACACAAATTTGCCACACAGGTAAGCAGCTGTGGTGCTGAGCAAGGGCCGGGTGGGGTGAGAGCATCAACTTCCTGATGGCTTCTCACCGTCCCCTAAAAGTCCAGTTCCTCTTTTTTTGGTCCTGTTTCTTTCCCTGAGCACTGCGATGTGGTTCCTCACCAGTTTACCCGGTGTGTGACTTGGATAAGGAGGGGTTTCTGCCTTGCGTTGCAAAGCACCTTCGGGACCCTCCTGTACCTTGTAGAGAAGAGCAAGAGGAGACACAGAGACTCCACCTTGCCAAGGTTCCCTTCACAGTGAAGGCAGCTTGGGCAAGAAATGTGAAATGCAGGAAATTTGAGCTGGAAATGGGCTGTGAATTGAAGGGAAGGCCCCTTTCTGAGGGAGTATGAGCACTATCTAATGTGAACAATCACTGAACAATGAGGTTATTTAAAATACACATCAGTAAAGCACACCTACAGCTGCTGATCCACCTGCTAATTAGCAGTAAATGTAATTCATAATTGCATCACAACAGACTTTTAAATGTCTTATGTCTGTGTGGTAATTATGGATGGGAAAAGGAAGAGTGCTGTGGAAGGGCTTTACCATCTCTCCCGTGAGCAGCCTGTGCCGCAGAACCGGATGGAATAAATCCCATTTTGTATCGGGGAGGGAAATCACTTTCTTGAAACAGCAGAGTGTTTTCATGTTGGACAAGACCTGATGCACAGCAGGCAGTTGGTAGGATAGCTGATGGAGCAGCGTGGCAGAGAAGCAAGAACTGAGTTATTGAATATCAATGCCGAATGTCATTGTGAAACCTAGCTTTTGTATTAACCTGCATGATTGCAATTAATGACAGTCAGGCATTTGGTGCAAAACTCCACCCTGAGATGGTATTTGATTTGACAGGCAGACCTGGACTGCAGAAGCTGCTGAGTTTCTTCTGCCTGGAGTAAAAAACACATGTGGGCTCTCCCCCACCTTCCCTGTGCTTTGCTGCTCCTGCTTTGGGGATATCATGTGTCTCCTGCAGTTTCAGCTCGTCCTTTCGTGTCCGCTGCTCAGAGGTGGCTGTGGCAGGGGAATGCTTGTCGCTCTCCCTCTAATTGGAAATGGAGACATCACAGCTTGCTGAGATCCCTGGTCATTAATCCACTGACCTGATGGTTGAGTTTTCTTTTCATAACTTATTTTGCTTAGCACAGCACTCTGACGCCTTGGGTGGCAGTTACATTCCTAAGAGTGGTTCAGGGAAGGGATATGTATGAAGAGAGCCTGGTACAACTGCCTTCGGTGCTGCTACTGCTCCTTGGAAAGGTGAGGGAAATGCATTTGCGTGGCACTTGGGATCCAAATTCAGTCCACATCTTGTGCCTGGCAAGCAGTCTCGCCTGCCTGGTAAACTTTGGGAACACTCTATTGAACAAAGTGAATACTGCTTTTTAAAATTACATGTACAACTCCAGGGCTAATGTTCTAGTGTCTGAAGAAAGTGCCTCTAAACATCCAGACATTTTGTTGTGCTCACTTCCACCCTCCCTCCCAGCGGAAAAATCACAGAATGGGAGCTGCAGAAAATCACAGATCCATGCTGACATCTTGTATGTTTCTTTTCCACACGAGTTCTCTCCTGTTATGAAGCCAGTTTTAATCTTTTTTTTTAAGCAGCAGCTCAAATGCTGAATTGATCTTGCATTTTCAAGTAAATATTGGCTTTCATCAGGTTTCTCACTGGCTCTGAGTACGCTTTCCGTTAGGGTACTGATTTAAAAAAAAAAAAACACGCAACCAAAACAAAAAAAAAAAAATCCCACACACAAAAAAAAACCCAAAAACCAACCAACCAAACAAAAAAACACAAACAAACCAACAAAAAAAAAACCCAACCCCAACAACCAAACAGAGAAACCTCATCAACTACCACTGTGAGATCTGGAGTCCTGCATGTGAGAGGAGAGAAACCTGTACAGAGCTGGAAGGTTCATGCATTTTTATATAAAGTCTAAACAGGCCACAATTAGCTTTGAAAAGGCTTTTTTTTTTTTTTTTTCCTGCTGCATAGCACAGTGGTGGTTCTTGCCATTCCAGCCTTTATGGTAAACCAGAGTCCTGGACTGGCTTTCCTTTTCCTCCATCATTTAGTTAAAGACTCTGCTTCTTGCATGTCATCTAGATCTGCCTCCTGAAATACTCTCCGATTTCCCTTGCTGCTAGCATGGTCTCTTCCCTTCCCTATTCTTTCATCATCTTCCATTTCATTTGTGGTCAGACTTAAAAAATTGAGATCCGTCTGTCCCACAGTGTTGCACAGTGAGCTCGGGAGGCCTGGATGCTTCCAGGGGTCTGAAATCTTGCTAGGAAACACTACAGGATGCAGGTAGAGCTCCACAAAAATTGTCTTTACTTTTTTTTTTTTAATCTCTGTGTCCTGAGAATTCTTCCCCATGTTGACAGGAATCTGCTTTTTCACATCTAGGTCTGTATCCTTGGTGGATGTTTACGTGGTAATAGCAGATAATGTTATTAGCTCTTTGTCCTATGTACAGAGTGGCTTTCCCCTAAAATTACTTTCCCAAACCTTTAGCCTCAGGAGATGGGATTCTTGGCTGAACTTTGTGTGGCCTACAGGGTATTGTCTTTTCTGCAGGCATGTTATACAGGCTTGTCTGAAGTTGACTAAAAGGTCTTTTGTGATCCCAGAAGGCTTTCAAACTCCAGAACTCTTGACTTAGAGGCTCAAAAATAAGACACGCAAGTGCAGTTTGTAACATGGCACCTCAGCCTGAGGTATGTGGTGTTTGACAGGACCGTGTTGTGGGGCTATAGGAAATATCAAGGCTCTGTTCTCGATATTGTGTGTTTTCACGGAGTTCTGCGATGCAGCTTGGGTGCTCCTGTCGTTTGCAGTGCTGAAGCCAAGGGATTCTCAGTCTATAAATTCAGAGCATGAAGCAGGCCACCAGCTGGCTTCACTTAAGTTGTGTGCGCTCTGAATTTTTCTTTTGTAAGCATTGCTAGATTCTGCTGATTGTAAGTGTTCCCTTATGTTTCCTCAAATACTCAGAAAACAGCAACACCAGGCAAGCCAGAATTGAGTCACCAGCTTAGTGTTTCGTGCTCTGGTTCTGCTTCACAAGTTGTTTCTTTATGAGCTGCTTTTTTATGTTGCAGCAAGTTGGGGTTTTTTGTGTGTCCCTTCCTGCCTCCCTGTCCCCCTTGTGGTGTTCTCCAGAGACTTTGAGTACAGTAGGTGGAGTGCAGGCCGGTATTGTGTTGCTTTCCTGTCTAGTTGTTGCTCTTGGACAGCTTCGTTGGCCTTATTTATAGAGGGAAAAATCACAGAGGCTAAGTTGTAGCACATACAGCTGGATCTGGTCATGGGTCTGGTAACTTCAGTGTGTGTAGACAGTCATGAAAGTCGGCTCTGTAGTCTGGAAGGTATTTGTGTTCATGTAATTACTTGTGTCTAGCACCAGTCGCTTCCAGCTGGAGATGAGAAACTGCAGCAAAGTGATTTGTGTTCCTTGGGTGAAGCTGCGATGCCACAAATTTAAACTAATCCTTGTTTTGTTAGAAAGCCTCTTATCGGTTACCCTTTGTGCTGTTAGCACTGGAAACCCCACTCTTGTCTCCCCAAGCTAATGTGAAATGCTGATGTGAAGGCATGGAGTCTTGCTACCTCCTTTGCATGAACGCGCACCACCGTTTTCCCTGTGTGCAAGGGACAGGCTGGTGGGGGATGGCAGCCGTGATCTGCCGCATGGAGGTAACTTCTTTATTCTTTCCTGTGCAGCTGAAGAGGTGGATCATCCCCCAACTGATGCTGGCATGGGGGTAGATGTTTTGGAATCGGGTGACACCACACCTCCTACAAAGAGAAAAAGCAAGTTCTCAAGCTTTGGCAAGATCTTCAAACCGTGGAAGTGGAGGAAAAAGAAAAGCAGTGACAAATTTAAGGAGACTTCGGAAGGTAAAGTGATCAGGGCTGGGTGGGAGTCCCTTCCTCTGCTTGGGAAACCTGCCATTAGCCATCTGGCTAGTGAGAAGGGCTTGCTGTCACAAGCCTGAGTGCTGACATGCGTAAAAAACAAAACGTGACTTTGGTGATGGGCTGGCACCTGTAACCTCTCCAGAAACACCTTGCCATGGAGCAGTAGTTTCAGACAAATTCCTTTCTTGCAAAGAACCTCCCCGAGCAGCTGTGGGAAAGGGAGGGTTTGCTCTGCAGTCACCAATGTAGTGTGAAGTGCAGGCCTGAACGTGCAGTCCCTCCTCCCTCCTCTTAATCCTTGCAAAAACAATGAAATTTGAAGCCTTTTTATTTCCTCCAGAGAATCCCTTTAAAAAAAAAAAGTATCATCTTCAACTTCTAGCGTACCCTGTTTCTGAGTGGGTTTTTTTTTGTTTTGTGTTTTTTGTTTGTTTGTTTTTGTGTTTTTTTTTTAATTAATACCAGTTTTAGAACGAAAGATTTCTATGCGAAAGCCAAGAGAGGAGCTGGTAAAAAGAGGGGTTCTGTTGGAAGACCCTGAGCAGGGTGAGTCTGCAAATGAACTTCTCCTCCTCCTGCTGTCTGTGTTCTGTGGAGCTGATCTTCCTCTAGCAAAACCTCATCCTTGCAACCATTCTTTTTGGGGAGACAAATTTGATGGCTCTGTGCTAACCTGGTTCCTGCCTGACTTACCCTTTTCAATTCTCTCTCTTATCTGACTTCTGCACCTGGTGAGGAAGGCAGCCTGTTTGGAAGGTGTTGCTAAGGCACAATACCTGTCTTGGACATCTTCCTGTCTGCTGCCAGTGGGGAGGGAAGGGGTGTTCTGTGTGTCCCCCTTGTTTGCGTCCTGCTCCAGTTGCCTTGTCTTGTCCTGCTAAGCTTCTCCATCACACTTGCGCTCACCACTTCTGCCTTGTTCTGATCGCACTCCGAACTGTACTCTGACCACTGCGGGAGAGCTGCTCACCTTGGAGCTCGGGTTCAAGGCCTTAAGCTCAGAAAATTAAACCAATTGATGACTTTTGAGCTGCCTGGGTAGGGGCATTTCCTCAAAGTGTTATGAGATGTTTCATGGTGGAGTTAGTCATGGCCGAGCTTACTGAAGCTTACCCTGCTGTCAAAGATGTCTTATCCCCTTTTCTGTCATCCCCGATGTCTCTGAGTTGGGGCCATCCTGTTAAATGAACTTTTCAGGCAGATCTTTTCACCATCTAGTTGCTTGGCTGCATGTTGGGTGATGTGGGTGCAAGGGAAGGAGGCGGAACATGTGGCTGGAGAGTAGCACACCTGCCTGGGTGGCAGCATGCTCTTTGGCTTAGGGCAATGTATAGCTGTACCTCAAAAGGCATACTGCAGCGACAGCCTTAACCTAATGCAAATTGTAGGGCTCTTCTAAGAAAGATGTAAAGTTGAAAAGCGGAAATGAGAGAGTGGTTTTCCGGCCAAACCACTGAAAGCAAAACTGAGAGGAAAAGCCTTAATGCAGTTGTTTGCAGCTACACTGTAATGAAAGCCATCTACAGCTACCCGAGGGTGTAAATGCTGGGCTGGAGGAAGAGTTCACTGTGGTACAAAAGTTTTATGAGGTCACAGGATGAAACTGTGGAAGAGAGATCAAAGGTTTTGGGTAACAGACTTCCAACTAGAGATGACAGAGGAGAGCTCTTCCAGACTGTAAGGATGTAACAGAAGCATGACTAAGAGGTGGAATTCTTCTCTGCTTTGAGTCATCTGATCTGACTTAAGAAACAGAAGATGGCTGTAATCTGGACAAAGTGCAAACCCAAGGTATGAGGGAGCAGTCAGTATTGGCAGGAGGGTTAGATTAGAAAGCTCATTATCTTGATCCCTTCTATGAGTTTAAGACACTTGGGCAGTCATAAGGTGGTGATGGTAAGTTCTTGTATTTATTTGCCTTTGAAAACCTGCTCTATTGAGGTTTTTTAGTTCATTTTCTTAGGTAAGTTCTTAGGGGAAAAAGTGCTGGAAACCCTGGGAGATGAGTGAGTGAGGAGGTAGGGAAGAGGTATAGCGGAGGTTTGAAACCCGCTGTAGCTGGAAGAGGAAGCCCTGCTGCTCTCTGGGCTGGTGGTCAGCAGGTCGTGTTGGGCTGACAGTAAGGAAAGAAGATAGTGTTGGACTGTTGTGACCTTGAAGGAGGTCGCTGGAATTGAAGTCAGGAGCAAGGTGGTGTGGGAATGCTGTTGGAAGCGTTCTGTAGGTGCTGCAGCTCCATGCCAGAGAAGGGCGTGCAAGGTTTGGTTGGTAAGGAAAACTAGATTGGACTGTCCCTGTCTCCCTCCCTGAAAACTTCAGCCAGAGGCAATTGCTGCTATAAAAAGCTCCGACTGATCTCTTGAGTTTCAGGCCTGGCTGGGGAGGAAACTCCCTCTTGTTGCTGTCTATTGTCCTGCGTTTCAGGGAAGGGCAGCTAAGCAAGTGAGGCAGAGCTGTTTTCCATCTCCTCTCAGGAGTCAAGGCTATCTTTTGCAAAAAGGAGAGCCTGGGGAGCTTCTGGCTTCTTGGTGTCTTTGCGTTCAGCTTCTGAGTAACAACAGGTTAGAGAAGGGCAGGTAGTACCTTGGGGAGAGAAGAGGTGAGGAGGGCAATCATCAAAAATCAGAACAACAGAGCGTGCTGGGGTCAGACGCCTGGGGGGCATGATGCCATACACTGCAATTGCTTGAGAGATAGTAAACTGAAAATGTTAAGGATTTTTTTAATCAACTTGGTGATGTACTTATTCAAGTTTTCTTGAGTTGAAAAGTAGTTAAAATGAGCAATGTCCCATTAGTAGATACTAAGTTTGATTTTGGGAGTAATATCAGGAAGAGTTTGCCCTTTTGGGGCAATTACAGAAGCAGAGAATGATTGAGTATTTCCCCATTGTGACTAGGGCTTTAAGTGCTCCTAAAAGTATGGGCTGAACAGAGGATTTATAACTTCTTTTTTTCCAAAAGAGGAATTGCTTCAAATATTTGGGAAGCTCCATCTGCAAAAGTAGAAATAGTCAAGATGAACTACATCAGATTCTGGAGATGTATCATTACATCTGATTAAAACAGAGGTAAAAAAAGTGAGGAAATACGCCTTGCTGTGGGACCTTTTGGGTAGAGCAGTGATTTTTGTGCCAAATTCAGGGTAGAAACAGAAGAACAGAGGTGCTTCAGCTAATTTTAGTACTTTATCAAAATCTATTATCGCATGTCCAGCAGATTACTTGGCTAGTGTTGGAATTTGTATTGCAACAGAGAATTTGTGAATGCTCTGTCGTGGTGGGTAGATACAAAAACTGCTGGAGGTTTTTAACTGCGATGGCAACTTCTTTGGGCTGTGGCACAGCATTGGGCATACTGGTCTTCAGTGCAGTAGCATTCTTTCTAACAAGGTGGTAGATTAAGAGGCTGCTGAAGAAGAAAAACACCTGATGGGATACAGTGCTCTACTGTTTTGCTTGTTGATAATGAAATCAAGGGCGCTCGGCTTCAGCTAGTTGGTGTTGCTCTGGCCTCCTCTGCAGAAGGTATACTGAAGACTAGCTGTTTCAGAAGCCAAAGAGAAGTTGGTGCAGATCGATGGTGGTTCAGCCACATCTCCTCCATCTCGTGCTTTCTGAATGTTTTCTGTTTGCCCCTCTCCCATCCCCTTGCAGATAGTGAAGAACCAGACAAACTGAACCCGCCTGCACTGAAGAATGGCCACACAGTCCCAATTGGTGGCCCTGGGTTTTGTAACCCAGAAGAAGAGGCCACAAAGCCACCCAACCTTAGGAAGCCTGTTCCAGCTGAGGAACCAAAGAAAAGGCAGGGTAAGAAACCAGATGTGTTCAGAATTGGTTGCTTCAGATTCTCCCAGGATGGGTTTTGAATTCTCACCTGATTCTTCCCACTCCCCCCCAGGCCCTGCAGAGACTCAAACCAAGCTGTCTCACTTTGCAGGCTCATCCAGTGGCCACTCTGGGCGTGAACTGGAACCACTTCAGGAGCTGTGTGTTCCCAGGCAACCTCTGCTTCCTCCAAAAAGACCTCCTTCCACTTCCCACGAAGCAAATGAAGCACAGGCAAAAGATCCAGTGCCTGCCAGCAGCACTGCAAAAACTGCACCTTCCACCACAACCCCCGTTGCGGCAAAGACAGTCAGTCCCACAGCTGCCCCTTTCCCAGCCCCCAGGACTCTGCCCCCTGCTCTTGTCAGTGCCAACACTACTGCTCCCACGAGTACAGCCAGCACGGCTCCTGCAAAACAGCCTCCCGTCCCTCCTCCCAAGCCTATCAACAGAAATAGCAACTCAGTAATAGGTAAGTGCCTCCATAAGCTGGTTTTTGTACCCTGCCGATGTTCTGGAGCCCTCGCTCTGGGAGTCTCTTCCCTTCATAAGGGAAGATTTTTAGTAGGATGGAGCAAACGTTGTATCCTGAACCCCTGACCATCTTTCCTGAATACAGTCCAGTTTAGACTGGGAAGATCTGCCAGTGTTTGGCCAGGGCATAGGTGTGCTAAGAACAGTGTAGTTACTGGAGTCTTCTGCCGTAAGCCATCCGATCTGTCAGGCGTACCTGTTTCCAACAGCTGCCTGCAGGCAGGAAAATCCCTGCCTGCTTTTTGGCAGGAGTAGCGGTGGTGCAAGGAGAAGGGAAGGCATTTCTCTGACAACTATCACACGGTGTCTTTGGATGTCGATGCTTCACTGAGGGCTGGGATTCAGCTGTGGGCAGCTGGGAGTGGTGGATGGTGGATGAGATTTTGCTTTGCGAGATTGATCAGTGAGAACTGATGCTTTCAGCTGGTCTTTAAAAAAAGATGTCAACCAAAAACCCCCAAATCTTTTGACTCTTGCTGCTGTGCTGGGCCATGTGGTTTCCACTTGGACTTCAGACTTCCCTGGTTATACTCGGGCACCTTCTCTGTGGTATGTGGTGTGGGTATTGCTGTATGAGTCTTGTCCTTAAGTCTTGTCCCATGGATAAATCAGCTCAACTATAATTTGAGCTAAATCTTCCTACTTAAAGAAGTAAATGTCTTTATCTCTGTAACTTCTCTAAACGGAAGATCTGGGGAAAGTTTCTTAAAGCTGAATGCGTCCCTGCTCTCCTTAGGAATTTTAGAGGTCTTAAAGATGCATCACTGCTGGGATAAATGAGACAGCTTCCTTCCAGTCGATGGCCAGCCTGTTCATATTTCACAGACCACCTGCTAATCTGTGGATTAAAGTAGCAGAGGCTAGTACAGATGAAGATCTTCCTGGGAAGATCCAGCAGGCAGGTCTGCACTGTTACCACAGAAACTGGAGGCGTTACCCCGGTGTGGTTTTGCAGAAGTGGTAGATCAGTTACTGTCTGGAGTAGCTGGGTCCACTGGGGCTTCTCCTTGCTCTAGCAGGTTTTGCAAGCAACCTTGCTATGGTGTTAAACGCTCCTGTACACCGGACCAGCTTGATTAGTCTGACCATGCCTGAGCACTTGATGAAATACCTTCTTGTTTTCTTTAAGCTGCTTGCACACATCACAGACGGCATTTGAAATGTTCCAGCACTAATTGCAGGAGGTTTTTGTGGAACAAAAAAAAATGTAGCTGGAGACAGTGGTCTATCAAACATATGTTCAGGCCCAGGCTGTGTCTCTCCCCAACAATACAGGGCTGGGCTGGATGCCTCTGGGGCTGCGGGGGTGGGGAAGGGAGGAGAGCAAAGCAGCCAGCCCCTCTTTTGTCTCCGGGATGAGAAAGCAAATGCAGAGAGAGGCTTTGCAGCTCTGCAGGGCCCTGCATCCAGCACGGTGCAGCTGTAACTGTGGCACATGTGCGGTTTTTGCTGGACAAGCCTTGGTTTGGTGCTGTGGGTAAACAGCAGCAGTGGACTTGGCTTCGCGAGCTCTCCATGTATCTTTGTGTTCTCTGACTCGGGCACGTGTGTGCTTTTGTGCTGCTATTGTAATCTAAGGCAGGGGAGAGCTGTTTGTGTGCAGACCACCCCTTTGTTCCCTTATGTTTGTTCTCTGAGCACTTCTGGTGTCTCTGATGCAGTAGCTGAAAATAAGGATTGGGAAGGGCTCTTGGGAGAGTGGGAGTTTAATAGGCATCAGCTTGAAAAAGCAAGCAGGGCAAACAGTGCTGGCCAGGAGCTTGGCGGCAGCCCTGGTGCTTGATGCTGCTGACAGGTTTCAGGAGCCACGGTTACTGTAGCCTGTGCTAGAGCACCAGATCCAGTTGCGGTGGCATGTCGCAAGAGGTGGTGCCATTCAGGTTTTTCACACTAAAGGAAGACTGGCTTGCTCGGGAAGATGCTTTGAGTGGCGCTCAGCCCTGCTCTGTCTCCTCTCCCTTCTGCCAGCTACTTGGTCCCTTTAAAAATCTGTCTGTGGCTGCCCAAGGGGGACTTGAGCTTGGTGCTGCCAGCCTTCAAGCACTGCTGAGGAGATACTGGAACCCCTCTGGGCTGAGGTTGATGGGAGCTGAGTGCACTCAGTGTTTTGCACAATCTGGCCCTTAATCTACAAGGGGGAAATCTAAAAATGCTAGACATCCCAAAAATGTGCCCACCTCGCTCCAGTTATGCAGCCTTATCTTCCTGAAATAGTCCCTGCTTGCAGCACCCTCTTGTGGTGTTTGGAACTGTGGATTCCTGCCAGCTCTGTCTGCGGCGACTGCTGTATGACCATCACCCGCTCCAGGTGAAACATGCAGTAAATCTGAGCCTCTTCAAGCAGGTGGGCAAAACCTTTCCAAGCCCAAGAAGCCATTGATAAGTGAAGGGTACAAACTCCTAAAGCAAGAGCGGTCCTCCCTGGTGCAGCTTCTTCCCTAGAAACCTGAGATTGCTGCAGGCATTTTCCATGCTATGACATGGTCCCCATTTCTCCCTCTCTCCTCCATCACACAGCAGACAAATTCTGTGTAGGCTCAAGGCTCTTAACTATTTTTGGACATTTTGCTATTTCATAGCTGCGGAGAAGCTTATGTGGGGCTTTGGGAGCAGAGTGCAGAGACAGCAGAGCAGAACCTCATCCCCAAACAGGCAGGAGCTGCTGTGGCAGCGAGGTGTTCTGGGCTGGGTCTGGCAGGTGAATGGAAAGGGAAAGAGTGAGCACACTGCTGCTTGCAGGTCTGACTTTTGCCTTTGAGTGAGACTGCCCACAAAGTTATTTTTTTAATGTGCAAGGGAGCTGTTAACACAACCGGAGTCTGGGGCATCCCGGATATATCAGATTCCTTTGCAAACTGAAGCTGTAAATATAGCCATAAACTGTCCTACATACCTGCATTCCTTGGCTGAGGCAGTGTGCTGCTCTGGGTGAGCTCCATCTGCTGTCACTTGAGGGCTGGTGCCATTTTTCTCTCTCCAAAGCAGCAGGATGCACGGACCTCTCCCAGCCTGCTTGTTTTTGGCTGCTCTCCCAGGTATTACCTTTGCTGCAGGAAGGACAAACTAGAGGCTTGCAACCTGGTTATTTCTGGCACTGTGTTCTAGCAGAAAAACAACAGAAGTTGCTTGGTCTGAGGCTCTGAGAGCTTTGCTGTGCTTCTTCCACACTGGTGAAGGATCTCCAGAAAATGCCCTGTTTAAATATAGTGGCTTTTGTGGGTTTTATTTTCAGCTGAACTTTCTCAAGCAATGAACAGTGGTACAGGCTTGTCCAAGCCTTCTCCTCCTCTCCCACCAAAGAGAGGCTTCCTGCCTAACAACACGTCAGAGGCAGCTATCTCTTCCAAGCCCCCGAACGACAGGACAGTGACAGCTAACCGCCCCGCACCAATACCGATGCATGTGGCCTCTGCTTACCCGCCACCCTCGCCTTCACCGCCGCTGCCCACGCACATACCCCCTGAACCTCCACGCATGCCCTTGCCTGCCTCCACCCCTGTCTTGGACCCTCCGCATTCCTTGGACCTGCCCCAAGAGACTCTTCCTCCTCCTCTTCCTCCGCCTCCTCCTGAAGACTTCTGGTCCTTGGAAGTGTTAAAGAGGACGGCAGAGCAAGGGTTTGGGGAACCTCATGTGCTGCCTCGTCTGCCCCAAATCCCGTTGCACATCCGTATCCAGCAGGCTCTGGCCAGCCCTCTACCTGTCACCCCGCCTGCCGAGGGGTCACACAGGGCTCACTCGCTGCTCTTCGAGAACGATGGCTTTGGAGAAGACAACAGCACTCTGGGCAGGACGAGGTCACTGCCTGTCACCATTGAGATGCTGAAAGTGTGAGTATCTCTTGTGTATGTGTGTAGTAAACCCCTAGGAGCAGTGTCGGTCACACTGGGCCCTGACTCGGTGGTGTACTCCCTGCTTCTGGCCGCGAAGTTGTGTTGATGAGGGTTGTGGGCCGGACTGGTTTCTTTGCTGCTTTTTGCAGCAGCCTGGAAACAGTTTTGTTTGGCTGAATCTGTATTTCAGCCTCTAAGGGAGCCAGTGCATCTTGCCATGAAATTAACCCTGGTTCTGAGATTTTGTTGCTCACAAAGGGAAATGGGTTCCAGATGATAAACACAGGCCTATGCCAGGAATCCAGGCCTGGCCTGTCTCTAATTACACCAAGACAAAACAAGGTCCTGGATTTCATCCATTTGTGGCCTTCCTTAGCCTTTCATTTTGCAAAAGAGAAGTGGAAAAAGGACTGCCTTGTAGTATTACGAAGTTGAACCTGCAAGTTCCAAAGTTGGGGTGGGGAGAGGACTGTTTGGTTCTGCAAAGAACCTCTGGTGTTTCCTCTGCCAGAGCTCCCTGTGCTTCGGAGAGAGGGATGGTGCAGGATCCTGGGGCTGGTCTTGCATCTCTGGTCCCTGGGCTACCCACAGACCTGCCTTCTACAGGCTGAGGAGAGCTAACAAGGCCCAGCCCCTGTGGATGTGTTAAGAGATATAATAGTGTGCTTCTCGTTAGTCCAGATGATGAGGAAGAAGAAGATGATGACCAGGAAGAGGAGCAGAATTCAGGCCCTTGTGTGTACATTGGAGATGTGCCATCTGTCACGGTCATCCCAAAACTGGTACCCCAGGTCCTGCCAGAGGAGCAGGAAGGAGATGAAGGGATGAGCGACTCTGACTCGGAGGGACCCATCCTGTACAAAGATGACGAGGATGAGGAAGATGATGAAAGCCATAACAGTAAGGCTTTGACATTGCAGCTGGCTTTTTTTTTTTTTTCCCCTCTGCTGAACTCATGCCTGGCTGTATTGAGATCTGGATCAATGAACTAGTTCACACAGTACTTGAAAGCAGCTGGTTCTTGGTTTTGTGATGTACCACACATTGTCTTCCTCACTTTTTCAAAGGCTCTACAGCCAAACCTGCAAGTTTGTCTGCTGAGACACACCCCCTCTGGTTGCAGATGGCTGCGGTAGCTTGTGCTGTCCCACCCCTTCAGGTGGGACAGAGTTAGGTGAACATGTAGGCGTCATGTAGAAGTGCCAGCTGTTGCTGGAGTGATTGGCTCTGCCTAGCTCTGGAGCTGTAGTGCAGAGTTTGGAAAGCATGCCTCAGGGGAGAGCACAAGTGCCAGGGTGTGTGGCTGATATCACCGTGCTCAGGCACTGCGGTCTTCAGTCACATCCCCTTGCTCTTCCTCCCCACAGGCACGCTGGCTAACAAGGTGAAGAGGAAAGATACGCTAGCTATAAAGCTGGGGAACACAACCACGCCACAGGAGGAGAAGATTGTCTTCCCGCGGAAGAGCAAGGAGGAGTGGAACGAAATTCGGCAGCAGATTGGGACAACGCTGATTAGGTACAAGGAACGGAGGATGGTGTTACGTTTGAGCCTTTGGTGCAGTGTGGGAAGGGTGGGACTGGACAAAGCCGTTGCCTTGTCTAAGCAGCCTGTGCTGGAATATTATGGGTGGTTGGGCACTGCTGCTGGATCAGGACTGGGAGGCTCTGCTTTTCCCCCTTGGTTATACCAGCTGGAAGTTCCTCCTGAAGCTGAACAGTATTCCCTGACAGGCCCCCATTTCCAGATGTTAAATGGACTGTGAGGAGAAAGTCTCAAGGACTGCAGAAATGTTATTGCAGTAATGGTTGGACTTGATTATCTTAAAGGTCTCTTCCAACTAAAACGACTCTCTGATTCTAAAATATGGATGGCGTGTGAGGATGTGGACGGATGCAGGCTGAGTGCTGATGCATTAGGTGGTGGATTAAGCTGGAGCTGTCGTTAGTCCAGGCTCTGCCATCTCCTTGAGTTTCCTGTGAAGTTGCCTCTGAGCTTTTGAGAGGTTGTAGCGCTTTCTTGTGGGTGAACAGCCATTTGGGTGGAGGAGAGTGTAAAACAGGACAGCGGTGAATGAGGGGTGTTGAGGAGGCTCTTCACTGCACTGAAACCAAGCAGTTGTGTTCTTCATCCCCAACTGATGCATGACCAGATAAAACAAATATGCACTTGTCACACTTTGCTTTAGGCGACTGAGTCAGAGACCGACAGCAGAAGAACTGGAGCAGAGGAACATACTTCAGCGTGAGTAATGCTTCTTTAGTGGTCCTAAGTAATGAAGCAGGTTTGTCTCTAGCATCTTAGTCCAGGTGTATCTGGAATCTGCCTTAAACGTAGCAGTGGGGGGGTGTGCTTTGGTTCTGTTGCTGTAGTAAAGCAGTTCCACTAATTTTTCCCAGTATTTCATTACTACCATAAACTGGCTCTGGATAAAATCAGCCCTTAGCTGTGGTACCAAGCAATGCAGTTCAAAGCATCATACTGTAGAAAAGCTGCCTGTCCCCTGCCTGCCACCTCAGGGCAAAGTGTCTGAGCTGTTTAAGACACTGATGTTACACAGCAAGGACTGTTAAAGGTGGTTTGGGCTGGGCTTTTATTTGTGGTCCAGACATTACAGCATTGTGTTGCATGATCCAAGAAGCAGCAGTCCAGTGCAGAGCCACTAAGATGATCAAGGGAGTGGAACATCTCCCTTATGAGGAAAGGCTGAGGGAACTGGGTCTCTTTAGCTTGGTTGAGGATGAGGGGTGACCTCATCAACGTTTATAAATATGTTAAGGGTGAGTGTCGGGAAGACGGAGCCAGGCTCTTCTCGGCCTCACTAAGCGATAGGACAAGGGGCAACGGGTGCAAATTGGAGCATAGGAGGTTCCGAGTTAATGGAAGGAAAAACTTTTTCACCGTGAGGGTGACAGAGCACTGGAACAGGCTGCCCAGAGAGGTTGTGGAGTCTCCTTCTCTGGAGACATTCAAAATGCGACTGGATGTGTTCCTGAGTGATGTGCTCTAGGTGGCCCTGCTTTGGCAGGGGGGGGTTGGACTAGATGATCTTTCGAGGTCCCTTCCAACCCTTGTGATTCTGTGAGTTTGTTGCTCAGTCGGTCGTCTTTCTCTTGGCCATACCTTGCTCTGCAAAAGCTTTAAACAAACATCTTGAGGAAAGAGAAATATCAGTTCAGGGAGCTTCCGTTCAAGATATTTATCTGTGCTGTTATTATCTTTAAACTATAATAGCTTTGAGGAGGGGCAATCTGCAAAGTGGCTGGGCTGTATTTTGACAGTATGGCCATTAATGTTTAACGTACCCAGGGCTGCAGAGAGTGACTCGTCTGTGCGGCGTAAAGGCCCATTCGCTCCTGTCAGTCAGAGGGCGCTCAGGGAGTGAGGGCATTGAGTCGGACTGCGCGCTCTGCCTGTAATAAGTGCAGGCATGCCAGGTCGGGCACTCAGATGTGTCAGTAATTGGATATAGCTTGATACGTACCTTCTTTGTTCAAGTCCAGAAAGCACTTTTTTTAAAAGCCTGTGATGCTTACAGGAAAAGTTCGGTTTTTCTTTTTCCCTTGGCAGCAAAAAATGAAGCTGATCGTCAAGCTGAGAAGCGAGAGATCAAACGCAGGCTCACCAGAAAGGTACTACTGGCCTCCGTGCTGTGATCGCCATCTGGCAGAGCTGTCAGGGATGGGGTGGCTATGAGCACCTTGCTGTGAGTGAAGTCATGGGGCTGTTGTGTAAGTGTCCCCAGTGCCCTCTGGCTGTTCTGACTTTGGAACGCAGACTGTCACTGATGGTGAGCCGTTGGCACTGTGACCACGTTTGTCAGCGGTAGATCTGAGTTGGTATTGAGCGTAACAAGCTAGCTGAGAAGTAAATTTTGGCACCTGGCACTGGAAAGGTTTGGTGGTGCTGGCCTGGGTGTTTAACGCAGTACTTCAGCGGCCATGACTTTTCACACCAGGCTCCCCAAAATCTATTTCTAAAGTAACAGCAGCGTTGGGAGAAGCTGAGCAGAGCAGCAGCTGCTTTTAGCTATTATGTCTGAGTTACCTGTGGTTGTTGCTCATGACTGGGAAGACCTTCCCCAGGACGTGGGGGGATGAAATGGGAATGTTGCCAGTGCCAAAGCAGGGTGTGGGTTTGCTTGGTTTAGGGGTGTTGCACAGGGTTTCCCCTTGCCATGGCTGTTCCCAAACACCTCGTAGTCTTCCTTCTACTCAGCAGCACGGCCTCAGTTCTGCCCTAGCCTGGCCTTGTGACCAAACCTGGTTACAAGAGGGTTCACAAGCTGCAAGCAGGACCTAGTTTTATCTCTGGATAAGTGAGAGAGCTGGGGTTTATTTCACTTAGGATGTTTAGTCCTGAACTGCTTTAAACAAGGCACAAACTAATTGTCTTTTGTTCTTGCTGCTGGTGTTCAGCTTAGCCAAAGGCCGACAGTGGCAGAGCTACAGGCCAGGAAGATCCTGAGGTTTAATGAATATGTGGAAGTAACAGATGCTCAAGACTACGACCGGCGAGCGGATAAACCCTGGACAAAGCTAACACCAGCTGATAAGGTGACAGGGTGGGCAGGGCAGCTAGATTGAGGTGTCTCACGCAAAAGGGTGTGAGCCAAGATTTGCTCTGTTTCTTTTGCTTCACCTCTTCATCGTTCCCTCTGCCACCCTGGTGTCCCTTCATGCACCTGTGCTGTACCCAGCCCTGCTTCTTGTCCCCCTCCACAGTGATGCGGACCTCAAGCGGGCACGGGCTACACGCCAGCGTGTGCTCTGCCTTGGCGTCTGAGCAATACAAGGTGCAGGGCGTTGGTGGGAGGAGTGCTGTTCCTGGCAGGCTGAGGCAGGCCTGGGCAAGAAGCTGTCAGGAAAGCCAGAACAGATGTTCTTGTCTTCCCTGACTGCTGGTGGGGAGGGGGTATGGTGGATCAAACTCAGCCTAGTGTGAACTGACTGCGAAAGCTGGGGTGGCTGCTGCAGTCTGAGCTGTGGGACTCAGCCCTGCGTATCAAACCTGCTCATAGTCTTCACTGGAGTGGTACAGATCAGCCCTGAGCAGGGGTGTTGAAGGTACAGAGTCTTCTTGCCACATCTGAGCTCACTTGAGATGGGAGAGAAGGTAATATAAAAAATAGATTTCTCCCTCTTTGTGTAGGCTGCCATCCGGAAGGAGCTGAATGAGTTTAAGAGCTGTGAAATGGAAGTGCACGAGGACAGCAAGCAGTTCACAAGGTGAGTGAGAATGTGTTGCCAGCTCAGAGCTCCCGTCTCGTCAGGAGAACTGTGCTGCCGGGGTCGTGCTGAGATGCAAAACGTTACAACCTTAAATACCCACAGCCTGTGCCACACACAGCTGCAGATGTAATGTCCCTTTTTGCCTTGGTATTCTTGGGTGACTGGAGGAGCACCAGTTGTGAAAGTGTGGTGAATCTGAAACCAGTGTGACTTTGCAGCTGGAGCGTGCTCTTCTGTGATGGAGATACCAGAAACTCTGGGGCAGTTAGCTCGGGTGTTCTCTATGAATTAACTTGCGGATTTTTTTTATCCCCAACTGTTGCTCTGTGTGGCCGAGTGTTTGCAGAGCGCAAGAACTGTAGAAGGCAGAGGTGAAATCGTGTGCTGTTAGCAGCTTCGCTGAGGGCTGGGAGTTCAGAGATGATCGGTTTACTCATTTTGGTCATCGGTAACCGTTTAACCAGAGTTCCAAGGATGACACTCAGATCTTTCATTTGGCTTTTAGGTACCATCGACCATAATCTTCCCAGAAGGGAGCAAGAGACCCAAGAGGACTGGAAGTTCTCTGCGTCCCTCTCCTGGGCAATACAGCGAGGGTGGAACCTCGGCTCTTCCAAGATTTGCCTTCAAAACATATCTAGACAAGGGCTTTCGGCCAGGGAAGGGGAATCCTGTCTGAATGTAGCATTTCACTGGAACTAATGCGTCTCGAGTGCCATCAGGCTGGAACTGAACACTATACCTCGCTCAGCTCAGCAATAAGCCTCTGCTCCAGCACCAGCATTCCTGCCAGGAGCCCGTGCACATGTGAATGAGCAGCTTGCTCCCTAGCTCCCTTTCTCAGCCTGGACAGGCCCAGTTCTCAGCTGTACGTACTCCTTTTTGGGGTGCAAGTCCTTTGTTTCCTCCTCTTTACCAAGAGGAGGGGGGAAAGAAAAAAAAAAAAAACCAACCACAAAACCTGGCAGCTCTGACGTTGGAAAGCTGAGGAACGGAGAGTGGATGTGCGAGGAAGCGCGCGTGTGTGTTAGCTGTGTGCAGAGAACCCTGCACGGATGCTGACCTGGCACAGACAACTGACATGTTGACTCATCATTGCTTGGTTTTGCTTCTGTCTCTGTCATGTTCTTAATGTCCTTGAATCACTACTGACCAATGGTTTGCTGTCCTGCAAGGGAATTGTGTAGATATTAACATATGCTGCATCTTTTTGTAAAAAAAAAAAAAAAAAAAAAAAAAAGAAAGAAAACAAACCCCACAGGTTAAATGTCTAAAACATTCCCTCCCCACTCTCACACTTGCTGTGATATTAACAGATCTGGAGGTGTCTAGGTTTGTTTAACAAATTACAGAACCAGGAGATGACTGTTGCCTTTTTAAAACTTTTTCATTTGGGGAAGCTGTGAGAATAGTCAGTTCTTCTTATTGCGGCTCCCTCCGAGATGTTTTTTACTCTCCCAAATCAGGGTGAAACTCACCTTTTCTCATTTTTACAGTTAAACCCGCTGGAACCCTGGTAATTTCACTGTGTGCTTGGAAGGGAGGAAAACGCTTAAAAAGTGACCTTAAGAGATTCTTTCTCTTCTAAGGATGATCTTGTGTGGGGTGCGTTTTAAAAAGAAAAACAGAAAGATGGTGTGGGGCCCTGCTGTCTGTCGGTGGGGTGCTGCTGAGGGGAAGGGGGTGTGGGGAGGGACCGGCCGCCCGCGCACAGGGCCCTCGCTCAGGGTGGGCTCTTCCCTCCCAGCTCCCCCCTGCAGTACGCCTGTCGACTACATCACTGTATATCAGTCTCCTCGTCAACAGATTTTAATTATTGAATAAAAGTATTTTAGGATTTTTTTTTAATTCCTTTTTTTTTCCTGGTCGGGGTCTGCAGCGCCTCAGGGCTTCCCGCCCGCGCACCGCGCGTGCGCCAACGGCCGCGCACCGCCTACGCCCTGCCACCGCCCGCGCCCTGCTGGCCCCGCCCCCCGCTGCGCATGCGCCTGTAGCCCCTCCCACCCGTTCAATAAATAGCGCGGCGCGCGGGCTCTCACTCTCTTTCTCCGCGGCGAAAGGCGGCGCGTGC
>VWZZ01008068.1:112246-133513 GCA_013399095.1 Psophia crepitans
GGGGGAGGGGCGGGAGACCGGGCTCGTGGGGCAGGGGCGCGCCGCGGGGCGCAGCTCGCGGGTCGCCCCCTCCCCCGTTCTTGCGCGGGGGCCCGAGCCCTCCCTCGCCGTGCCTGACGTCATTCGGGGGGGGTCTCATCTGCGCGAGAGCGGGGACCACGAATAAAACGAAACCCTCCGAACCCAACAGCCCGCGTTCCCCGGCGTGGGCCTGAGGGTGTGGGCCAAAGCCTCAGCCCAGCCGCCGGCCCCGCAGGTGGTCCGGGGTGACCCTGGAGCGGGGGGAACCCCAAAGGACTGGGAGCCCCGCGGGTGACCCCCTGACCGGAGCTGGGATCTGGGGCGCCATGCCAGGGAAACGCGCGGCCAAGAAGAGCCCGGTGCCGGAGGAAGGATCTCCCGGAAGGAAGAAGGTTAAAGGTAAGAAACCCCCTGGGGGTGTTGACTCCCAGGGACCAGCCATACAGGGGGGTTGTTCCCCCCCGGTGTGTTACGTGTCACATTGTTCCCCTTCTGCCTCAGTCTGCCACCCGTCCCACCGCACACAGCCTGGCCTGGTGCTGACGCTGGGACAGGGAGACGTCGGCCAGCTGGGCCTGGGTGAGGACATGATGGAGAGAAAGAAGCCGGCTTTGGTGCCGCTGCCAGAGATGGTGGTGCAGGTGGAAGCCGGAGGGATGCACACGGTGTGCCTCAGCCAGATGGGAAAAGTGAGTGTGGCTTGGGGGGGGAGGGTGTGGGGAGGCTGAGCCAGCCTTCTTTGCAAGCTCTGGGACCTGTCCTGGAGCAGGGAGGCCTAATCGGACCCCGCTCTGCCCAGACATATAGCTCACTCTGTCCCTGGGGGTTTGCGCAGTTTCCGTAGAACCCTAGAATCACAGAACGGTTTGGGTGGGAAGGGACCTCACAGCCCATCTAGTTCCCACCCCCTGCCATGGGCAGGGACACCCCCCCACCAGCCCAGGCTGCCCAAAGCCCCGTCCAACCTGGCCTTGGACACTGCCAGGGAGCCAGGGGCAGTCACAGCTTCTCGGGGCACCCTGTGCCAGGGCCTCAGCACCCTCCCAGGGAAGGATTGCTGCCTCCCAGCTCAGCTCCAGCTCCCCTCCTGCAGCTTCAGGCCCTTCCCCTTGGCCTGGCCCCCCCTGCCCTGGAACCAGCCCCTCTCCAGCTTTCCTGCAGCCCCTGCAGGCACTGGGAGGGGCTCCAAGGGCTCCCCGCAGCCTTCTCTGCTCCAGGCTGGACAAGCCCAGCTCCCTCAGCCTGTCTCCAGAGCAGAGGGGCTCCAGCCCTCGCAGCATCTCCGGGGCCTCCTCTGGCCTCGCTCCAGCAGCTCCATGGCCTCCTTGTGCTGGGGCCTCCCGAGCTGGAGGCAGCCCTGCAGGGGGGTCTCAGCAGAGCGGGGCAGAGGGGCAGAATCCCCTCCCTGGCCCTGCTGGTCCCGCTGCTGGGGATGCAGCCCAGGACACAGGGGGCTTTGTGGGCTGCCAGCACACACTGCTGGCTCATGCTGAGCTTTTCAGCCACCAGCACCATGCCACGGACCACAAAATTTTGGGGGGGTCAAAGGGATAATTCATCCTGCTGGGTTTCTGTCCCCTGTCTTCACGCTTAAGCCGTTGCCCCTCCAGGTTCCATCCTGACAGTCTCATTCTCTGTCTGCAGATCTATACCTTTGGCTGCAACGATGAAGGTGCCCTTGGGCGCGATACCTCAGCAGAAGGTTCAGAGACCAAACCAGGGCTGGTGGAGCTGCAGGAAAAGGTGGTGCAGGTTTCTGCGGGGGACAGTCACACAGCTGCACTGACAGAGGATGGCAGGGTCTTTGTCTGGGGCTCCTTCCGTGTACGTTGATTCCTTGGACACAGGAAGCTCTGCTGATGGTTGCTGCTTCAGTGACTTGACATCCTTGTGTCTGTCTCTCCCCTCAGGATAACAACGGAGTGATCGGTTTGCTGGAGCCCATGAAGACGAGCTCCGTTCCTGTGCTGCTCCAGCTCAGTGCACCCGTCGTTAAAATTGTCTCAGGTGAGCAAGGTCCTGGGGCGCACGTGGGCCAGGCTGGTGCATGAGGCTTTTGTAACCCTCAGGAGAAGGTGAAGGTCCAGAAGATCCATGGCCTTTTCCTCTCTATTGGCTGCTCTGAGCCAGGTACAAGGATGTGCTTGTTCTTCTATTGCTCTTGGGAGAACAGACCTGGTGTTTTCTCACCCCGAGGGTATCGTTAATATTTGACCTGATCGGGTGTAAAATGCCTTACAAGAGTGCCCTGAGTGTGACCCTGCAGGGTCAAAGCCCTCACCCTCTTCTATACTTGGGGAAGCTGAGCAGAGCAACCAAGGAACTTTTCCAGGGCCCAAGTGAAGTTGGGGAGAGCGTGTTCCCCTAAACTTTCTTGGAGAAACTTCTTTGGAGTTTCAGATGCAGAACTGGGATCAAGAAGAAGGAGATCCTGGTGTTTTAAGTTGTGCCAGGAGTTGGCATCAAGGATCCCCAAGGGATCCTTTCTAGAATCTCCCCTGAATTCTAGAAAGTTGGGACAGTTGCGGTGTGGGATCTCAGCCACTGGGTCTTGCTGGGTTCCTGAAGCATGACTCCTGCTTCGCTCATCTCCCTCGTCCCCTCCCAGGGAATGACCACTTAGTGATGCTGACGGCGGACGGTGACCTCTTCACGTGTGGCTGTGGCGAGCAAGGCCAGCTGGGGAGAGTGCCGGCACTCTTTGCCAACCGAGGAGGACGGAAAGGGCTGCGTGAGTTGTTTTGGTGCCTGGAGGCAGGTGGTGCTGTGTCTTTTGGCCCCAGCTCTGCACTTTGCAGAGGAGCAGAGGGGCCCCCAGTCTCTTCCCCTGCTGCTCAAGGGCTTGTGTGTAAATCGGTTGCTTGAATTCAGTGAGCTGGGTCTAAGGGGAAAGGAGAAGGATGTAAATCATTAATCCTTGTGTGACGCCTTGTCTCCTGCCCCCAGAGCGCCTACTGATCCCCCAGCGCGTCCCTGTCAGAGGCAAAGGGAACAGAGGCAAAATGCGCTTCCAGGACGCCTTTTGCGGGGCTTACTTCACCTTTGCTGTCACGCAGGAAGGACACATCTATGGATTTGGCCTCTCCAACTACCACCAGCTGGGTGAGCTTCGCTTCCTGCCTGCTTTGGTCTGGTTGTGGTTCCTTGTCCCGTGCTGCCCTGGCCTGGTGGGAGGATGCTGCTGAGCGGCCCACATCCTGAACACCAAGCACCCACTGGAGCTGGAAACTGGGGTGGGGGGTCATCCTGCATAGCTCTGGGTTTCAGTCCCAGACCCTGCAGCCAGAAATTTGGTTTTGGGGCTTTGGGGGGCTGTTGGTCTCTGGTGGCATGAGCCCTGGGGTGGATGGCTCAGTGCTAGTGCCTGGCCTGAGCTGTCAGTGCCTGCGGACCTGATCTGCCTGGGTTTGTGTGTCCTACCCCACAGGGACTCAGGGCACCGAGCCCTGCTTCTCCCCACAGAACCTGACATGCTTCAAGAACTCCACCAAGTCCTGGGTCGGGTTCTCCGGCGGGCAGCACCACACGGTGTGCGTCGACTCGGAGGGTGAGCGCCAATGCAATGGGCAGGCTGGGAGTCACACAAAATGGGATGGGGGGGCTCCCAGTGGTGAGGATGTGTTGGGTTGACGGTGACATGCTGGAGCCCTCCAAGTCCTTGGCGTTCAAGGCAGCCAAGGGTGGTGTGAATTTGCAGCAAAGGGCAGGGAGGATGTCAGGAACCTGGAGCCACTTGTGAACTCTGTTCTCACAGGCTCAACAGTCTGTCCAGGCACCCACCCACCCCGCTGGTTTCAGGGAGCTCAAGGGTCTCTATCCCACCCTGCACCTCCTAGTTGGGATCTAGGGTGCAGTAGGGAGGGGCGATGCTCCTCCAGGAGTCAGACCGGGGGAGAGGGTCCCTGCTGCGACCTTCTGCCCCCGCTCATCACCTCTCCTGTATGTCTGTTGTGCTGCAGGTAAAGCCTACAGCCTGGGCAGGGCAGAGTATGGCCGGCTGGGCCTCGGCGCAGGGGCAGAGGAGAAGAGCACACCCACGGTCATCCCGGAGCTCCCCAGCATCTCTTCTGTCACGTGCGGTGCATCAGTCGGCTACGCCGTCAGCAGTGACGGTGAGTGCCGGGGATCTTTGGGTTTGGGAATGCTGTGCTGTGCACCCTCCTCACCCTTCGTCACACACTGGGTCAGGACTGGAGCCAGGTCCTGACACCAACGCAGCTCCTGCCAGGCACCCGACCTGCAGGCAGCTGGGCAGCAGCTGCTCAAGTATTTTTGTGAGGCCTTGGCAGCAAGGTTCATAACAGGGTGCTGATCAGAGGGGATCGTTAGCCTGCCGGTCCTTTCTCCGCACCCTGAATTCCACCGCTTGCGAGACCTCTGTGCTCTGGGGCTGTGCATGCTTGTGCACGGGATCTGCAGCCCACGGCTGTGGGAAGGGGGAGTTGTAGTGGGCTGATGGGGCTGGTTTGCTCCCCGATGACGAATACCTGCCTTGGCTGTGTGAAGAAATGCCTCTTTGAGTTGCCAAGTGCTGCTCCTCTTCCCCCTGCCTGCATGTGGCCCTCGGTGTGGAGTGCCCTTGGGTTTGGCTGCTGGGTCCCCTTCCCTCCCCATCCTGCAGCCTCTTTGATGTCAAAAATTACATTGCTCTCCGTCGTAGGACGAGCGTTTGCCTGGGGCATGGGCACCAACTACCAGCTGGGCACAGGGGAGGAGGACGATGTGTGGAGCCCTGTGGAGATGACAGGCAAGCAGTTGGAAAACCGCGTGGTGCTGGCCGTGTCCAGTGGTGGCCAACACACTGTGCTGCTGGTCAAGGACAAGGAGCAGAGTTGATGAAGCGATGCCGCGCAGCTGAGCCCAGCGGGATCATGGGACCTGCACACCCCCCCCACACAGGCCAGTGGGGAGGGCAGGAGGCTCCCAGAGCTGGGCCCTGGCAGGGTCTTTGTGGCTGGAGCAGGGCTTTTCAGGGATGCTTGTGTCTTTTCTTGTGGTGCTTGGTGCTCTTGTCAGCTCCCCTGGGTCAGCTTGGTCCTAAACTGATCTCGTGCTGCGGCTGGATGGGTTTTCCACTTCTCATTTGGTTCTTTTTTTTTTTTTTTTTTTTTTTTTATAATATTTCCTGGCCCAGCAAAGCTGAGGGCTTTGTGCTTCACTGCACAAAAGGGTTTGGGCATCGCGCTTTCTGAGGTCTCTGCATACCCCCAGTCTTTGGGTGCTCGCCCCATCTCAATAACCTGCACGTATTTTGCCTCTCCAACCCGGATTTTTCTGCTGCCACCTGCCAAACCCCTGTGGGCGTGCTCCGGGTGAGATCTCAGCCCAGCAGCAATGTTCCTGGAGAGCGCTCTCCTCTCCCACCAGTACTTGTGGCTGTGGGGGGGACGCTGCTGCTGGGTGGCTGGGAGCCTGTGAGGGCGAAACACTGCTGGGTGATGCCTGGCCCACAGTGCACACAGAGCTGTGGCTGCTGGAGAAGGGAAGGGGGCTCCTGCCTCCCATGCGCTTCAGGGTCTGAGCCAAAACCCTGCAGGCTCCCCTGCCAGGGGACCCTGTTCCCTCCGCTCTGCAGTGGGCACCTCCCGCGCCGCTTTTTGCGGTCCCAGCCGCTCTTGCTCTTTCACGTTGCCTTTGGAAACTCTTAACAAAATCCATCCCACGGTGGGGCCTTTGTTATTTTAATTTCCTCTCTTCCCTTTGCTGAGGAAGGAGCTTTGTTTGCTGTTAGGGCCTCGCTGAGAAGACACAACCAAAACCCAGCTATGCATCCAATCACTCAAAATGACAGGATTCCCTCCCCCCCCATTGCCACTGGCCTCGCTCCCTGCGCCCAGCCCATCTTCTCTTTCCATGTTGCCTTCCAGGTACCTGGACTGAGGAGGAGGTCTGTGAAGATTAGTTTTATATGTTAAGTTATAGCAATACAGCAAAACGGGGAGTGTGCAGGGTGGGGGGCTGGGACTTGTACAACGGCTTGGGATGGGTTGAACTTTTTTAAAAGAAAATGTAAAGTATTTTGATTGATTAATTGAGGAAGAGAGGAAAAAAAAAACCTGTAATCTTTTAATGTTTGGAATAAACTGAGTTTTGATAAACCCTGGATTTTCTGGTGCTATGGAGGGGTGGGCAGCCCCCCCACTGTGGGCACCGGCCTGTTCTGGGTGGTGGGGCCAGGAAGGGCTGCTCGCATGCCCCCCGGCACCTCGCCATAAACCCTGCTGCCATCCTGTCCCTGGGCTGTGCTGGGGCCCGTGCTGCCTGCTGAGCTTTGGGATCTGCGCTGAGGTGTCCCCTGGGATGGGAAGCCCAGGGCTGAGCAGAGAGGTTCAGCATCCTCTGGCTGCATCAGGGACGGACTGAGGACACCTCGGTCTCCAGCCACCCCTGGGCAAGGGGCCGTGGTGGTGCGGGACCAGTCCTCTGCAGCCGCGGCACTCGGGGATGGGTTGAGGTGGGTGCCTGATGATAGGGGTGCGGGGCCACCCTTGGGTGCTGCTGTGGTCCCACTCGTGTGCGGAGTGCAGTTGTGGGATACGGCTGCAGGATGGCAGCAGGGGAAGGCGTGGGGATGGCTGTGCTGGGGGACGTGATGCAGGGAGAAGGGATTGTCCCCATGGGACCCTCCCTGTCCCCATGGGGCCCCTCTTCCTGGCATCTTTGGGCCTCCAGAGACACGGCTGAGCCCCGTGGCACGGCTGGAAGGTGTCTTGGCATGTCCCTACCCCAGGCTGGGCCCTCAGCAGCTGGAGCCAGGCTGGATGCATGTGTGTGCTCCAGCACAGAGACTGGCACCCACGAAGCAAACTTCTGGATCCTGGTATAACCGGAGTCCCCGGTGTCTGTTTACTCTTAATTAGTTTGAGAGAGAGCAGGTTCTTTAATGAGCCTCCGGCCAAGGGATGGGCTTTGGGCAGGTGTTTGGTGGGTGCTGGGAGCAGCTTGGGCCGCCAGCTGCTTCCTGACTTTGCTACTCCAGTGTCTTTTGGGCTGGGGAAAGATGAGCTTTGTCTTTGCAATTAGGAGTGGCCTCAGCGTAGAGCGAGTGGGGGTCCAGCACGAGGCTGGGGGTGCTGCAGGCACCCACCTCTCCCACTGCTAAAGACAGCATTTGTGTTTGGTGTGGTGCCAGGCTTGGAAAGGGCTCAGGTTTTTTTCTGTGTAAGCCTGAAGTTGGGACCCATGGGAAGTGTTTTATTGCCAAGGATGGAGCCTGTAACTTGCCGTCATTGCGGGCTGAGCCATGGGTGAGTGTTCACTAATATGGTGGCTAATGCTGCTCCCCAGGGACTGTCATCCTCCGTTTGATGCTTCTCTATCAGTTGTGACCTGCTGGTGCTGGATACCTGATGGGGAAGTTGCTTGTTGTCTTGGCCCTGATTCCCAGCGACAAGTTTGATGGTAATGTCTGGTTTCCAAACGCAGCACCGGTATTTTTATATCCCTTCCGGGGAAAATCCCCTCCCCACTCTGAGTTACTTTGCCACCTTTTTTTCCAAGCCCATCGAAGCCGCTGTGGCACAGACGGCCGTGCCAGCCTCTGCAAAGACCCACTTCGGTGGCTGCTTTACATGCGTCTTCATGTGCTTTGCTTTGAACCTTGTCAATCTGTTTATAGCTAAGAAATGCAGAGAGACGTAATAAAGGGAGACGTGGGACTCCTCCAGCGTTGGGGCGATGCTGACAAGCCACGGTGGCTGCTGGGGCTGGAAGAGCAGCTTCTCGCTCTGTGGGGCTCCTGGCACCCGGGTGGGAGGAGGCGGCCGTGGCCCCAGCTGTGTTGGGCTTGGATGCAGATGCATTAAATCGCCAGTTAAACTGGGTTTGGGGTATGGGCTGTGGGCTTCGGTGCAATTCCTGAGTGGTGTAAACATCTAAAGGAAGTCAGGACTCTGTAGAGGTGATGTCCTGTTCCAAACTCTGTGGAAAGTGATTTTTAGGAAGGACAAAACTCACTCTACCAAGGGCTGGAGCCCCTCCAAAGGCATTGCTGGCAGCCTGGAGGGGAAGGGGACAGGCAGAGCAGCTGGGGAGGGACCTGTGGGACTGGACCAGCCTGGCTGAGGCACCACGGCACAGTGGCTGCCCTGTTGGCAGCAAAGTGGTTTGCTGTGCAACCTGGGGCTGGCTGTGTTTGGTTCTCCCCGCCTCATCGCCCCTTTGGCTGCCGATCCTTGCAGCCAGCTGGTGTCCGTGGTGGGTCCAGCTCTGCTTCCAGCTTCTCTCTCACAGTCAGCTCAGGGCAGCTTGTCTTGATCCCTCCTTCTCAGTCCCATCCCTGGGCAGAGAAGAGTTTTATGATGCAGAACTGAATGAAGAAAAGCTGGTGGAAGGGGCCAAGCTGGTACCTGGGGAGGCTTTTCCCCAGGGAGCCTGGCCTGGTTGCTCTGGTTGGTCCATGAAGCTCCCATCCCCCTGAACCGGGATGTCCCCATCGGGGTGCAGCACCTTCAGGCACTGGGCAAAACGCTGGCTGGGTGGACAGAATTCCTCCTGCCTTCTGCAGAGCAGGATTTTCCTTATTTCCTGGGCCGCGAGTGCTGTCAAAAGCCTCCTCCTTGATCACTTCGTATTGCCTTAGCTGCTGGGGTGACCAGGCTCCGCTTCCTGAACATGGTCTGAGAGCAAACACCTGCCCGGTTTCTCAGCTGAGGGCTGGTTTGTCCCTTCTTGGTAACACTGACCCCAGGGCAGGGACACCCTCACTGAGGGGTCAGCTTGCGATGGTCCTGCCCGACCTCCACCTCCTCCCTGAATTTCCTAAGCTAGAAGCCCCCATCCCAGTGCTCCCAGTGGCTCCCCATTCCCTTAGCATGGACAGGCTTTTGCATCCATCCCCTTGCTTTGGGCAATTTCTTGCAACACAGGCAGGACCAACCTGGTGGTACCATCCTCTGTGTTCCACCCAGGGCTGGATCCTGCCAGGAACCGATGAGATTCCCTCCTGCATCTCCTGAACCCCTGATCGCTCCAAAATGGGTCGGGATCATTCCCATCCACCCATCCTGGAGGGGCTGGTTCTGCTCCAGGGAAGGGGAAAACGTCCCCTTGTGAGTAGGGAATCTGTTGGTATTTTCAAGAAAGAAGAGAAAACAGGGCTGGGGAGAGCAATAGAGTTTAAAATATTCAGAGCTGATGAATCAGCCAGTGTTGTCTTGGGAGCTGGAGTGACACTTCAATGGGAAGTTGCTGGAAATCGGGGGAAGGATAAGCCTACACGCAGGGGGAGAGGGTGGGTGAAGGAAAACAGTTTAATTGAGGAACGGGAAATGTCTCATTAACAAGGTTTTGCACAGGTGGAGCAAGGCGGTGGCATCTTCGGGATGAGGAGGAGCAATCTGGGTCCTGTGGTGGGGTTTGGGGGAGGACCCTGGCTGTGCCGGGGTCTGGGCTTGGTGCACAGCAGAGTTTTCCCACCAGCAGCACAGCCAGACCCTTTCTCATTGCTGGGGGTCCCTGGTCGGCAACTCCGATCCCACAGTCTCATTCCCCATCTGTTGTTACTTGAAGTGCATAAAAGGCTTTTAATTTACAGACAAAAGACGGGAACGTGGGATTTGGGGTTTTTAGCATCTGCGGATGATGAGCTCTGTTGTTGTGAGGCTCTTTTGTCTCCAGAATAAAAGCACTTGGTGTGTTGTTTGAGCAATGGGTGGGTCGGTTGGTTTTGGGTTTTTTTTTCTCTTGTTTTTTAACATGGTGCTTTTTTGGAAGAAAAAAATTCTACCTGTGCAAGGCTCCTACAGGATCTGCTGGGAGGGAATTGCATGTTTGAGATAATTTGGGGGATACTGAGTTGATCTCTTGTCCTCCTTTTCCTGCCTTGAAGAGGAAATGAGCTTTAATTATTGCCAAGTGGCAAGGCTGTGTGGTTTTCCCTGGGCTTTGGGAGCCAGCTAATTAAACCACCTTCTGCAGCATGTCAGGTCACACGGGTCTTTAATGATGGGTCTGCAAGCGAAGGAGAAAGTTTGGTCCTTGCACTGTGAGGTCTTGCCTCCCTGAGTCTTGTCGTTAAGGCCAAGAACCTGGCCAGTATATCCTAGTGGAACTGGGGTGTGCAGTGGTTTGGTGTGGCTCCTGGTAACGTGTTCGGTCTCTTGGGGACGTGAACTGGGTTGAAAGAGGGATGCATGGAACACTGCTCCCTCCGAAAACTGCTGAAATCCTGGTTCATCTCCTTTAACAACAGGCCAAAAATAGAGACAACTTCTCAGCCAGCTCAGGACATCCCTCCAGAGCTGGGGAACGGGAGCCCAGCTCCTTCCCTGCCTGGGGGAGCCCTGCTGCTCCCACGGGACACCAACCACCCTCCCACAGCCAGACCCCAGACTCACAGAATCACAGAACGGTTTGAGTTGGAAGGGACCTCAAAGCCCATCTAGTTCCCACCCCCTGCCATGGGCAGGGACACCCCCCACTATCTCAGGGTACCCAAAGCCTCATCCAGGCTCATTCCAGGGATGGGACAGCCACAGCTTCTCGGGGCACCCTGTGCCAGGGCCTCACCACCCTCCCAGGGAAGGATTTCTTTCTAATATCTGATCTAAATCTCCTCTCTTTTAGTTTAAACCCATCCTCCTTGGCCTGTCCCCCCCTGCCCTGCAACCAGCCCCTCCCCAGCTTTCCTGCAGCCCCTGCAGGCACTGGGAGGGGTTCCAAGGGCTCCCCGCAGCCTTCTCTGCTCCAGGCTGGACAAGCCCAGCTCCCTCAGCCTGTCTCCAGAGCAGAGGGGCTCCAGCTCTCGCAGCATCTCCGGGGCCTCCTCTGGACTCACTCCAGCAGCTCCGTGTCCTTCCTGTCCTGGGCCCCCCCGAGCTGGAGGCAGCACTGCAGGGGGGTCTCAGCAGAGCGGGGCAGAGGGGCAGAATCCCCTCCCTGGCCCTGCTGGTCCCACTGCTGGGGATGCAGCCCAGGACACAGGGGGCTTTGTGGGCTGCCAGCGCACACTGCTGGCTCGTGTCGAGCCTTTCAGCCACCAGCACCCCCAAGTCCTTTTCCCCAGGGCAGCTCTCAATCCTGCTTGCTGCTTGCCCAAGGGCATGAGTTTGGCAGAATTTTTAACTATGAAAAGAAAAAAAAAAAAGCCCTAGTAATTATTCATTGTGGGGTTTTTTCTTTTTAAATGATGGATTGCAAGTCAAGAAGCATCTCAGGGCTGAGAGCCTGAATCCACCCCAGGCTGCTCTGCAGCAAGGGTGGTGGGAGCTATTGCCCACATCCTCACCAGGAAAACCAGATTTACTCATTTCCATGTGCATAATAATGTGATTACAAAGTCAGCCTAAACCTGCGGTGCAGACAAAGAAACAGGCAGCTTCGTAATTAATCACACGTGTAAGAATAAAGCCTGTTACGTTAGGGTTCATTATTTGGTGGATTAATTAAAAAAAAACCAAAAACCCCACAAAACTTTTTCAGCAGTAGCAAATGTGTTATTAGACTGCAAGGGCAGTCCCTGGAAATGGCTTGGAGGTGTGTGGCAGGTCTCGTGTGCTGGCACATGGTGCTGCATTGTTCAGCTGAGCTGGCTGCTGGTTTAACTGGGCTGTGAAATCGCTGGTGTCGGTTCCTGGCTTTGTTTTCCAAGGGCCCTGGATGGCGGAGAGGGGGGTCATGGGACAGTGCTGGAGCAGCGATGCCCCCACTGGAAATCACCTCCAGGATGGAAATGCAGGGTTCGAATCCACCCCATGTTCCTTAACAGTTTTCCCATTCTTCAGGAACTCATGAAACACTTAGCAAATTGACACGGCAGAAGTGATAAATACTGTAAAATCCAAAGTCTTGTTAAGTGGGAGTGGAGTTACAGGCTCCAACACCCCTTTCTGTTGCATTTTCACTAAATTCTCATTTGCATTTGAATTACAAACCTAATTTGGCCTGGAGTTTGAGCTGCTGGGCTGTTAAAATAAAACTGTATCTTGATGACCAGCAGCAGAGGGACGCCTTGAATGTGGCCAGTGCCATGCAAAGGCTTTTGGTTACCAGGGCTTGCAAAATAACCTCAGCTAAAGGAGATCAGGGTTTCAGTATGGTAGAGTTTTTAAAACTTGAATTTTGAGGTAGTTCTTCCCCCATCACTCCCTAAAACACCACCCCGAGCAGGACCCTGCTCATTTCAGTGCCTGAGAGTCAAGGGAGAGCTGGAAACTGATTGCTATCTCTTATTATATTTATTTTTATTAGACAGCACAGTTCCTATACAGAAATGCCATCAAAAGCCCAAAATCATGAGGGCTGGAGGTCCCAGTCGGTGCTGCGGACCCAGCAGATTTGGGCAAGAGCTCAAGCTCCATCACACACAGAATAGCAGGGGGCTGCTGTAGCGAGGGGTGGGATGGGGTGACCTGGGACCACTTCTGTTTCATACAGCTATGGACAGAGATATACACGTATATATTTACATACAAAAATGTATCCAGAGAGTGCCCTCCGAGCATCCCAGCTGCGGCATGGCTCTGCACGGGCAGGTACATGCTCCCAGCAAAGTTTCCCTGGGTCAGGATTCGACCCTGGCTTCCCAGCCCAAACGAGGGGCTGGTGGGGCTGGTTTTTGGGTGGATGCCATTGTGGGAAGAAGCTTGATCAACCCCCAGCCACCTGCCGGGATGCCACTGTGAGTGAGTGATGCTCTAGGCCTGTGTCATCGCAAGGGTTCTGGTGTGGTTTTTGCCACTAGCGTCCGCTTTTCCCCTGGAATATTTTTTTTTTTTTAAATTCAGCAAAATGTAAGCTGAGAAAAGCCATGATCCTCACTGTGTCCAGGGCGCTCAGCTCTGCCCAAGCATGGCTGCATTTAAAAAATAATGACTTGAAGCCTTTTAACCCACTTTAAGGCCATTGCAGGCACATGTCCTAACAAGGCTGGGAATTTGGCAGGGCTTCCCCAGATGGAAAGATCCCTCCTGTGGGGATGGGAAATGGGGTGGTTGAGCTTTGTGGGGTTGCCAAGCTGCCCAGGGAGTCCCGAGCCAACCCACAGCCACCGGCACTTGCAGCTCGGTTCCCCCCCAACACAATGACGTGTCCTCAAAGGGGCTGTGTTGGGATAGAGATGCCCCATCCACAGGTAATGGGGTTCACCTCCCCTGTGTCCCCCAGGTTCTTTTCTGCCCTCTCAGCAGCTGCTGGTGCTGTGGTTGGAAACTCTGCTCTCTTCTGTGCCTTTACCAGCCTCAGTCATGGGGTCGGTATTTCTAGGGGACACTGAGGCATTGGCTCGGGTGGGTCAGAGAGATCAGTGATTTTGGGTCATCACATTGGGGATTAACCCCCAAATTGAGTTATCAAGCTGGAATTCAGCCTGGAGCAAAACCGAAGATGTCCTGGTCCACAGCATGGAACATCCCACCCCTGCTGGGATATCCCACCTTGCCAGGACCTCACCATGACCTGGCGTCAAACCTTTCCCATGACATGGCAGTGAGGGCTTTGCCCCCAGGTTGGGTGGAGGTGGTCTCCAACTCCTTCTGGAGTCTCTCTTCTCATGGAGCTGAAGCTCAGCCTCCTGGGACCCCGGGGGTTTTCCCCAAATTCCTGCCCTGTAGCCGATCCTGTTCGTCCTCCTGCACCCGACGCTCCATGAACAGCTGGACTTGCAGTGGCAGGAGATGAGGAGACCGAACATGGTTCTGCCGATGGTCCAGGACTCCATCTGTGCCTGCAAAGGGATTCCAAGGAGCCCTGGGTGAGAGCTGGAGATGTCTGAACTAATGCAACGCTGAGTGAGAGGTTTTGCTCAGGGCAAGGGGACATGGTACAGCCAGATGAGGCGGATTGTTTGTGCGCTTTGGCAGTGACTGATCTGAGATCCAACTGGGGAATTTCACCCTATTTGGTTCCTTTGAAAAAGAAATTGGGTTTGGCTGCCTCATTGGCTCTGCCTTCCTAACAGGGAGGCTGCAATTTCCACAAGCTCCAGAGAAAGGTAGGGCTGGTAAGGAGAGGTAATGACCTTGATTAGGCTAAATTGATGCAGCTGGAAAAATCAGAGACGCAACCCAGCCTCTCCATCCAGCCTACGAGCCCCAGGTGCACCCGGGTGCTCTCCTGCTTCCTCCAGCTGCATCAATTTGTCCACTAAATGCTATTACTGCCCTCTTCAAGCCTCTGCCACCTCCTCCTCCTCTGCCTTTTTGACCTCCCAGCTGCAGCCATGGTGGCGGGAGGGTGAGAGGAAGGAAAAATCATGGCTCCCAGACTCTGCTCGCAGCCAGTGCAGGGCTGGCAGGGGTGATTCAGGGACCGGAAGGCTGGGAGGACCCACTGGTCATCATTTAGTGGCAGATAATGTGCTCCAGAGGTCCCTGGCTGGTGGCTCCTGCAGGATGTGCTGCCTTGGAGCTTGGCTGCCTCAGGGGAGGAATGGCTGCTCCATCCTGGTAAGTGCTGAGCCTGAAATCCCAAAATCTCTGCCTTTTGTGGGCTGTGTGTCCTTTCTCAGTCCTTGTGTGGTCTCTGTTCCTGCTTGGGGAACTATGGAATGATGGTGGTATTTTTCCTATCTACTACTAAAAAAAAAATTATAAGTCCTATCTTTTCTGGCTTTGCTAAAGGAAATCTGGGCAGTGCTGCTGCTCACCCTTCACCCAACAGGCAGGGGAGGTTGAACCCTTGCAGTGCTGCCTGTTAGTCCATCCTAATTGCTTTAGCACTGTGAGAAACTCCTTGAGTTCCAACAAGTTGCTCCCTTAATGAGATCTTTCTGGGGCTTAATGTCTTCAGAGGCGGATGGGTGAGGAGTGGTTCCCTGTCACCCTGAGGGATGCTGGGCCAGGGGAATTTGGCATCGGTGCACGGACATGGGGTGAGGTTGGGATGTTCCCTGCCCTGTTCCCCCACCCGTCCACTGGACGTATCCATATTCTCAAGCATCAGATTCGTGTCTAGGGCTGCCCTGGCTGCAGTCAGAGGTCTCTGAATAATACAGTAACGACATCAACAGTAGAAAGTCAACCTCCAGGGGCAGTCACAGTTTGAAGGACTCCAGTAAAATTTTTACTATGGATCTGGAGCTCTTTGTTAACACTGTCTCTGGAGCAGCATCACTTTCTCTTCCCAGCTCTGGCATTTGTTTGGATGCAGCTCAGACGGGGATGGCGTGAGGCCCCATGATGTGATATCATCCCCCAGCATAGTGCCCTCTTGCCATGTGCTGTGGTGCCATTTTGGAGGAGAAGCGCTGGTCACTGTCACCATGGTGTCTCAGGATACTTAAGCTTTGCCAACAGCCATGTGTTGGAGAGTGACAGACCTCGTTGGGTGTATGGGCCTGTTGGCTGTCCCCACGCATGGTAGGAGCAGCAGCAGAGCAGCTCTCCCCACGTTGCCTCTTGTTTTGGTCATCTCCCTACGTTGCTTCATGAGTCCTGATTTCCCCCATCCTGGCTTCTCCAGGATGAAAAAAAGTCTTTGCAGTCACTTGCTTTCAGTCTGAAACAAATCCCAGCGGCATTATCGAGCAGCGCCTCGGCCACTGCTCTGCTAGAGCTCTGTGGTGGTGACCTGGGTCACTTCTGAGCGCAGGTCGTCTCCTCCGTGGCCCTGGCAGCCCCGCTGGAGGCTGCCCATGTCTAGTCATGCCGGCTTGTTGCGGGCTTCAGAAGGGGTGCAGGTGGAGACATGCTCCCGCGTGGTGTTTCTGGCACGGGAGAAGCTGTTCTGGTCCATGCGGGCTCGGAAAGGCAGGCAAAACTCTCGGAAACACCTCTTGAAGTTTTCATCCAGGAAAGCGTAAAGGACGGGATTGAGGCTGCTGTTGGTATAACCCAGGGCGATGCAGAAATGCAGGCTGGCCACCACATAGGGGTTCTTCTTGTCTATGTCCGCCAGCGTCCAGACGATGACGAAGATGTGGATGGGTGTCCAGCAGATGATGAAGGCTGCCACCACCACCAGCACCATGCGCGTGATGCGCCGCAAGTTGCGATCTTTCTCCTTGGAGCCTGAGAGGAGGCGGACACTCTTCAGGCGAAGGATCATCAGCCCGTAGCAGATGGTGATGACCAAGATGGGGACCATGAAGGCGAAGATGAAGACACAGATCTTGGTCACGGTGTCCCAGTAGATGGGAGGGTCAGGAAACTGGAGTGTGCACAGCACCATCCCATCTGTAGGAGAGAGGATGATCAAAGAGGGAGCTGGTGGAGTGTCTGCTATGAATACTGTCTGCTTGGTCATGGCTGAGCATTTCTATGATTGTTAAAAACACAATGAGATGCATGCCCCCCTGCCAGCTCTTTGCAGAGACTCCCTGTGAGCTTTGCACCACCAGCCCCCTGCCCTTGGAGTGCAGTGGGTGCAGCAATCCAGGGACTTGTTCCCTGCAGCGCCTCCTGGGCCATCCCAGGGCCTGTGTCCTCCCAATCCCTGTGATAGACATGTCTCAATGTCACCTTCCACTGAAACCTGTCCACTTCCTCAAGATGCCCAGAGCTCTCCTAGCAGCCAAGGGTTGCTGTCCTCACACAGGAGCTGTGGATCTTGGTGTGGGCCAGCTGGGGACTTCGCAATACCATTATGGGTGGGTTTAGGCACCTGATTTGCACCCCCTGAGCTGGGGAGCAGGATCAGGTGGCTTGGGTTTGCCAGGTCATCCCTATGATGGACAGATGGGACGGGAGGGGACCTTTCCCCAGATGCCACTTGCCTTTTGACTTGGTCACCGCCATGGCCATGATGGGCACCCCAATGAGAGAGGACAGCACCCAAATACAGACATTGATGATCTTGGCCTTGGCTGGCGTGCGGAAGTCCAGAGCCTTAACCGGGTGGCACACAGCGATGTAGCGGTCCACACTCATCATGGTGAGGGTGAAGATACTAGTGAACATGTTGTAGTAGTCAATGGAGAGCACAACTTTGCAGAGCAGCTCCCCAAAAGGCCAGGTGTCCATCAGGTACTTGGCACTCTGGAAGGGCAGCGTGCTGGTGGCCAGCGCATCTGCCAGGGCCAGGTTGAAGATGTAGATATTGGTGGCTGTCTTCATCTTGGTGTACCTGGGGGTGGCAGAGAAGGGAGCTGTTAGAGGTGGTCAGGGCTGGCTTACCATGCCCAAGTATGTGTGTGCATGCTCAACGTGATGAGAAGGGGACACAGCCTGGCTTCCCCTGGCTGCTCACAAGGTGCCATCACTCTTGGTGGGCGAAGGTATGTGCTTGTGTCATGCCCTTATGCATCACTGATGTGCTCAGCACCTTTCCAGATGGACCAGGGAGCACGCTGAGAAAATAGAATAGAATCATTAAGGTTGGAAGTGACCTCAAGGATCATCTAGTCCAATCATCCCCCCACCACCTATTACCCACTAAACCACGTCCCTAAGTACCACATCTAACCTTTCCTTAAACACCCTCAGGGATGGTGACTCCACCACCTCCCTGGGCAACCCGTTCCAATGCCCGACCACCCTTTCTGAGAAGAATTTTCTCCTCATCTCCAACCTGAACGTTCCCTGGCGCAACTTGCAGCCATTGCCCCTTGTCCTGTCACTAGTTATCTGCGAGAAGAGGCCGATCCCCAGCTCACCACAGCTCCCTTTCAGGTAGTTGTAGAGGGCAATAAGGTCTGCCCTGAGCCTCCTCTTCTCCAGACTAAACAAGCTCAGTTCATGCATGGTTTGGGTGTGTGTTGAAGTCTTGGTACCTGAGCACGGGATTGTTCTCACACATGAGACCTTATCCAGCACCTGCAGAACATGGCTTAGACCCTGCTAAAGTGGTTATTCCTTACCTGACCAGGGAGCTGACACTCATTCACATGGCTGACTTTATTCAAAGGAAATCTGAAGAAATTTTCAGAGAAGTCGCTTCTCCAATTAAATTGATTTACTCCGTTTCCCTGAATCAGTTGCACAATGTCCTTTACCTCCCATTATCTGATTTTCCACTCAATAAATTGTGATTATCTAGCTTGCTTCCCTGTCGAGATTACTTGCAGAAATTGGATCGATTACCCCCGGAAACAGGCCATCTGGCAGCAGCCCAATTACACAGGCTGGAGCTCCAGAGCCTTTGGGGAAACCTGACTGCCTCGGCTACGGCACATGGCTCCGGGGCATGGTGCTGCTTCCCCTGGAGCATTCGTCTCTGATCACATCAGCTCTGGTCCTTGTCACATCACGGTAAGAGAAACACCGAGTCCCGAGTGCTGAAACCTTTCCTGGAGGGATGAGGCATCATTCTGGTGGGTGCTGGGGCTGGTGAGGATGGGTGTGTGTCCTTGGACCATCAAGCCCAGCAGCTGTTCCCCAAGGTGATGCCTGGAATGGTGCAGTTGGTTAGAAATGGATACACATCCCGGCTGCTGAGAGGGCTCTCAGGGGCCCCCAAAGAGCGAGGCAGCCCTGCAGCAGCCCCTGGGTTGTTTGCTAGGCTGAAGTCAGGGCTACGCCAGCAGCTTGATCCCTCCCCATGAGCTCCCTTCCAGCAAGTCTCTGCTGCTCAGAGCATCCTCCACAGCCCTGAGCTCACTTAGATGCACCCTAATTAATTAACAAAAGTGTCAGTTTGAACAGAAGCATCTCTGTGCATGGCTAAACCTGCCTGTAGCATCCCTGGGGTGGGGTTTGGCCCTAGATAGAAGAGGGGCTGAATCCAGCTCTGGTGCATGAGGTGGGGACAACCCTTGGTTGCCAGATGAAGACACTTGCACAACTCATAGAATAACTCCGTCATGTGATGGAAAAAAATGAGGTGAGGGGCTTGAGTAGCTCCCAGCTCAGATGGTTGTTGCTCTGCTGCCCTAGCTAGAGCCCAGGAGAGCTGGCTGGTGTAGGAAAGAAGTTCCTGAGCTTGATGGTAATATCAATTCCCTTCACTTTATCAATTTTTCCATCTCAGCAGGGTCAGGAGAGCATGCTGACAGGGGCAGAGACCCACCAGGTTATGCTGTCAGTAGAGCCAGGAGATGGAGGCTGCAAAAAACATTTCTCTCTGAGAAAATAGCAGCTCGGACCAGCTCCCAGCCCCAGTGGCGTTCCCTTTCCGTTTGCCTTGGCTGCAAATGCCAGCCCCTTGCCCAAAGGTAGAAACATCTGAGTTGAACTTTTCTTTTTTTAAATTCTAAATACAGGAAAAAAGTGTCTTTTCCTTGAAAAGTCCTTTTCAGGTCTCTATAGTGTTATTTTTTCCAAGCTCTTTTGCAAATGCATCTCCTAGGAAAGTTTCCTTCCAGGTGTAAACAAAAAGCTGAGAATTTGTGTTATTGTCAGGTTTTGTCTCACCTAGCTTAAAAAATAGTCGTTTCAGGTAGATGCATACTTCTTTGATCTCTGCTCTTTGAGTACGGTGGAAAAAAATCAGTTATTCACGCCATGCTCTGCCAGGCGTGCTCGGCTGTGCTGGATCAGCACTTCCCCAACCCCCCTGCCAGATGTGCTAGGGCTGGGGGGGGCTAGGACTGTAGCCCCCTCCCTGGGCAGGATGGGGGCTGGTGAGGGCAAAGCAGCGATTGGGATGATGGGGGTGACTGGGATATGGGGGTGACTCTATTTATCCCCTGGAGCTGGGGTGCTGGGTTTAAACTAAAAGATGGGGGATTTAGATTGGACATTAGGAAAAAATCCTTCCCTGGGAGGGTGCTGAGGCCCTGGCACAGGGTGCCCCAAAAGGCTGTGGCTGCCCCTGGATCCCTGGCAGTGCCCAAGGCTGGGCTGGATGGGACTTTGGGCAGCCTGGGCTGGTGGGGGTGTCCCTGCCCATGGCAAGGGTTTGGAACCAGGTGATCCTTGTGGTCCCTTCCAATCCAAACCACTCTATGATTCAGCCCCCTCCAGGACTGGGCTGAGGGTCAAACCCACTGCATGAGGTGGGGGGGTCCATTGTAGTGACACCCCCCCCAGAGCTGCAAAAGAAGCTGCTGCTCCAGGAAAGAGGGTTATCCCCTGTAGCAGTGAACCAGCTGCTTCTGCTGATGGAGCTCCCTGGGCTGCCAAACCCATCGCAATTAAGCGAGTGCCTTGATTGAGAAGTTGCACACTTGAATGAAACAATCTGGAAGGTGCTGACGGAGAGATGAGGGCTGGGGAGGATGGAGCATGCACAGGGGCAGCTCTGCCTTCCAGCAGTGATGCTGGCAATTTGGACTCTCAGGTAGGGACCCCTTAGCTCTCCAAACCTCTCAGAAAATAAGTGAAAGAAACAACTTGCAAAACTCCTTGGGCTTAAAGAGCCTGGCTAAACAAACCCTGTGCCCAGCAAAGGGATGCCCTTGCAGCCTGTATGGGAGCTGGTGGGGGGGTTGATGGGCTCTGCAGGAACATGGGCACTCGCAAGCCTGAGCTCGCAGCTGCAATTTGTTTCCAGGGGTATTTTTAAAAGCGCCTGACAATACAGTGGTAATTGCAATGCTGATTGCTGTCAGAGCTGTTGGCCACACTGCTGTCAGGGCGTGCTGGGCAGGCTGAGCTCCCTCCAGGCATGTGGCTGGGTTTTGGCTGCTCTGGGAAAGGAGTACTTTGGGTTTCGGCTGTGCTCAGCTTTCTGGGGTGCTGGGTGCCCATTCAGGAAGATCAACAGACTCTGTGGCACCCTCAGCTCTGCGTCCCCAGGGACTCCGAGGTCCCTGAGCCCCTCAGGATGTGCTCCAGCTGTGCTTCCAGGCTTCCAGGAGCTCTGCGTGGGCCCAAGGCCAGTGGGAGGTGACAGGGGGGAGAGTAGAGGTCAATGGCTCTATGTCCAGGTGGAGGCTGGTGACAAGCAGTGTCCCTCAGGGGTCTATCTTGGGACCGGTGCTTTTCAATATCTTTATCAATGACATAGACAATGGCATCGAGCGCACCCTCAGCAAGTCTGCCGACAACACTGAGCTGAGTGGTGCTATTGACACAGAAGGAGGAAGTGATGCCATTCAAAGGGACCTGGACAGGCTGGAGGAGTGGGCCCATGTGAACCGAATGAGGTTCAACAAGGCCAAGTTGCTCCATGTTGGCAGGGTTTAGGCCAGGACTAATTAAGGCTTCACTGGGTGGACGAAAGTCTTGACATGAGCCAGCAGTGTGCGCTGGCAGCCCAGAAAGCCACCCATGTCCTGGACTGCATCACAAGAGAGGTGACCAGCAGGGTGAGGGAGGGGATTGTCCCCCTCTACTCCGCCCTCGTGAGACCCCACCTGCAGTGCTGCCTCCAACTCTGGGGCCCCCAGCATAAGAAAGATGTGGGCCTGTTGGAGCGAGTCCAGAAGAGGCCATGGAGATGATCCGAGGGCTGGAGCACTTCTATGAGGAAAGGCTGAGAGAGCTGGGA
>VWZZ01008069.1:30878-41510 GCA_013399095.1 Psophia crepitans
CCATGAGCTCTGTCCTCAGCCTCCTCTTCTCCAGGCTGAACCAGCCCAGGGCCTTCAGCCTCTCCTCACACGCCTGCCCCTCCAGACCCTTCCCCACCTTTGCTGCCCTAAAGATGTGCACTATCGATGGATAAACGATACGCACATACAGCTGAAGGTGTGGTGTTTTCACCCTGCCCCCTCCAGACTGCCTTGTGCCCCCGCTTCGGAGAGAGCTGCTTTAGAGGACAGGCAGGACCCTGGCCCCTGTGTGCCCACCTTGCCCGTGCCAGCCCTGGGGAGAAGAACCACGGGGCCCCACCCCGGGGACCCACGGCTTGACAGGACCCAGAGGAATCCCCGGATCCCAGACTGGTTTGGGTGGGACAGGACCCCCAGGCTGGAGGCAGCACTGCAGGGGGGTCTCAGCAGAGCGGGGCAGAGGGGCAGAATCCCCTCCCTGGCCCTGCTGGTCCCGCTGCTGGGGATGCAGCGCGGAGGGGAGCTGGAACGGTGCGTTGGAGAGAGTGGCCAGGGGCACGGGCCAGCAGAGATGGTACCTGAGTAGCCCACACCATACCCAAATTGCTGCCCTGCTCTGGTCCTGGTGACCCCCCCGGTGCTCCCACCGCACACTCAGCACCCTGTCCCCCCCGTGGCTGGTGCATGACGGACACCACGGGCACAGGGAGGGACGTGTTGTGGGGTTTGCCCAGGCGTAGCGGGGCGTGCGAGAGCGGAGCAGTGCCGAGCCACAGCCGAGCTGAAGCCGTAAGGGAGAGGATGTGACTCGCTTCAGCGAGAGGGTCAAGGCCAGGAGGGTGAGCAGCAGCACCCGTGGGAGGGGAGGGGGGGCTGCAGCCGGCGAAGTGTGGCCTTGGGAGGGGATGAGGCAGAGGAGGGGACTCAGGGGACCGCTCCAGAAGGACAGCGGCACTCAGGCCCAGGCGCAGGCAGGCAGGGAGAGGTGGCTGTGCTGGGAGGCACAGCAGGACCTGCTGCAGCAAAGGGGGGGCCCGACATCTCCAAGGCGAGTTTGGGGGCCCCAGAAAGGCACACTAGGCAGCAATGGGGTGCGTGCCCAGCCCTAACACTCACAGAAGGGCTGCTGTGCTTGCACCTCCCCGCTCCAGCCCAGACGCAGCAACAAGGGGCTGGGGGGTGCAGCAGGATGAGGCCACCGCTCTCCCGGGGGATGTGGTGGCCTTGGGCACGTAACCAGGCAGCCTCCGGGGTCAGCCAGACCCCAGCCACGCCGCTCTCGCTGCGTCACACGCTCCTGCCCGCTGCCGGGACGTGCCTAAAATAGCTGCGATGGATGGAACTGGGAATGGGGGGGCAGTCAGGCCCCCACGGAGGGCACGGCCGCGGGGTGCAGGCAGCCTGCCAGCCCGGGAGCCAAGCAGGCAGCACGCCCTCCCTGCCATCCGTCCTCGGTCCCCAGCCCCGCGCACGCTGCATCCGCGAGACCCGAGAGCACCGTCAGGCATCGTGGCAAAGCCACGGCGACCCCCTCCTCCCAAAGCTCTTATTTTAGCTCTTCCTCACCCTTTCTCCCTGCTCTAAAATAGGAACGGTTTATTGGGGCAGGCTTGGCAAAAAAAGCAAACCAGCCGGAGGAGCAGCCCTCTGCCGAGGCTGGCTTCAGCACCGCGTGCCGCACAGGGACCGGGGCGAGCCGGCGGCAGCGCCGAGCCCGAGCCCTTCGCCTGCTGCGGAGCAAACCCAGCCCAGGGCGCCGCGGGGGCCAGCCCAGCTGGAAAAGCCATCGCGCCGCTCACCTCGCTCATCGCAGCGAAAAAACAGGCAACTTCAAAGCCGAGAGCTCGCGAGGTGCTGGCACCGCACGGCGGCCCCGGCATCACCCGGTTTCGTAACCGTGCTGGCCCGTGGGGGAGAAGGAGCCTTTCCAAACAACCCGGCCCTCCAGCAAGCAGGAGAAAAAAAAGGAAAAACAAAACACAGGAGTGTTATTCCTCTTGGCTAAGCGAGCCCTGAGCAAACTTCCAGAGGATTTATGGCATTTTAAAGTTTTCCCCTTCAGCACAGTTCTTCTCCAAGACTAAACATCTTCATCAATTCTCAGCCGGCCCGGCTCGGGGCTGCGGCGCGGCAGCGCTCGGCCGCGGCAGCGAAGGTGCATATTTCTCTTGGCAAACGCCAAGCGCCGGCCCCGGGCTGGATCAGACGGCAGCGGAGGGAAGTGAGCTGCCTGCTTTGAACAGCCACCATCATTCACACGTTATTTTTAATAGCTCAGCGAGACAGAGTCCACCCTCCCCGGGAGACTTGGCTCGAGCCCATCGCGCTCGCAGCTTCGCCGAAACGCCGTTGTAGAAGCCGACGGGTCTGGCAGGGGGAGAAGCGGGGGGCAGGCGCGGAGGGGAGCGGCGGCGGGGCTGGCGGCAGATCGGTGCAGGGTCAGCTGAGACGGGCACCTTCCAGCCCTGCTGAGCGGGACCCGGAGCAGGGCAGCGTCACAGGGGCCACCCCAGGGCCGGGAGCACTTTGCCCTGGCTCACTTGCACGTGTAACCGCTGGGTTTATATTTAAATGTTGCGGTGCTGGATTTACAAGGCTGCCTGAAGGGTCGGGGCACCGCTTGTACCTGCAGAAAGCACCCAGGGGCAGCCGGCGGCAGGGCAGTCCCGGCGCTGCGGAGCACCGGCTCCCTCCCGTCGGTGCCTGAGCACGGGCACCGGGGGCCGTCGGCTTCCAAACCCCTCGGGCACGTGTGCGGCGGCAGCAGGACAGGCGCAAGGAGCAGCAGAACCCGCTGCAGCCGTCTCGCCCTGCTCGCGAGGCCGTCCCTCCCCTCCCAAAGGCTTCCAGCCCCCTCCGCGGCCCGGGACAGCGGCCCTCCGGCAGCCAGAGCCCCCAAGCCACAGGAAACCTCTAATAAGAGGCTGTTTAAACTCCACGTCAGGGCTTAAGTCCTCTACTCATTTCCTAATCGCTGTTATTTGCTGAGCTGTGCGGATCCAGCCGCCCAGCCCTCGCCCTTGGCAGGTCCTTGTCCCCAAGAGCTTTTCGCCCAGCTCCCATACGGCGGCACAGCGCCCGGGACCCCACAGCCCCGCCGCAGCCCTTGCGCCCACAAGGCTGGGGGTCACTGGGCGCAGGCAGACAGCCCCAGCGTGCCGGTGCACCAGGGGAGCTCGCCGGCACGCGGGAGGGCAGCGATCCCCTGTGCCGAACCCCACCGGGGCCAAGGAGGAGCTTGCCCGTTCCCCCTCCTGCCCTCAGCCCGTGCTGTTGCCTCTCCCAGGCCGTGCCAGGGCTGGGACAGCTCGGGGCACCAAGCCCACCCCGCGGCAGGCAGCGGGCACCCCCGTTGGGCAGGGCTGCCCGTACCACGTCACCCAGCACACCCGCGAGGGATGGTACCTGGAAGGCAGCTGGGCTGGCTCGGGGGTCAAAGAGCCGCAGTTTCTTGTCCTGTTGAGATAAAAAGAAAACAGAGGAGGGTTAAGGACCCCGAGGCCGGCGGGGTGCGAGGCCGTGCTAGGCAGAAGGCTGGAGCGAGCAGCCCCCCTCCTTCCTGCCCATCACCCTCCTGCCTGCAGTGCCTGCCCCCATGGATGGCTTGCACAGTGTCCTCCAGGCCTAGGGGTGCACCCCCAGGACCCCCAGCCTCACCAGGACCCCCACACCCTCAAAACTGCTCCCCTAGAAGGGGGAAGCCTCCAAAGCGGAGCCAGGGCTGGAGCCCGACCTCTCGGATGCCACCCTGCCAGCACCCCCCAGCATCCTGCAGCCAGTGGAGTGAGCCCCCTCCTGCCCAGCACCCCGCAGCCAAACGGGGCGCAGAACGCCCCTCGGAAAGGGCTGGCTGGGGCGTGGAGGCAGCAGCGAGGCGGCCTGGTGCCAGGACGTGCCAGCCAGACCAGCATGGCACAGCACGGTGGTGCTGCGGACCTCGGGGGCCACACAGCACAGCTTGGGGGCTGACCCCCCGGCATGGCTCAGGGTCTTCTCCTCTGCGCTCGCTCTTGCACGCTTGGTCTCGCACGCTCAGCCAGCCCCCGTGCCCCACCTCGGGCCCACCTGCTCGCTCAGCCCGCACGCCCGCTCTGCACGCTCAGCCGGGGCTTGCGCACCGCGTCCTGCTCCCCCGGCCGGGGGGCTGGCAGCCCCCTTGGCCCGCACGCTCAGCGCAGAGGGGGGCTGCTGGCTCAGGCCACCCGCGTGCTCTGCCCGCACGCTTGGCCTCCATGCCTGCGCACAGCCGCACGCTGGCGTGTCCGGCAGCGCACGGGCAGCGCGCGCCAGGCGCCATCTAGTGCTCCCGTGCTCCTCGCCTCCGTGTCTGCTTGCTGACTCCCGTTTCTGCTCTTTTCTCCCCAAAAGAGGATCAGCGTGTACCCCGCACCGCAGGAGCGGGGCGCAGCCCGCAGCCAGCCCGGCTGTGCCGTGCCGCGGGGCGGCCGCCCGTGCGAGCGGCTCACCTTGCAGGAGGTGCCGAGGAGGCGGCCGTCTTGCTTCCAGGCCAGGCTCTGCAGCTGGTCCCCGTGGGAGTCCAGGGCTGGGGGAGGAAAGCAGGCCCCGGCGGGATCAGGCAGGGTCCTCCCGCAGACGAGGCAGGAACACGGCCAGGAGCTATCGCTCCCCCACCCGTGAGCACCGGAGCACTTCTCACGGCAGCGCAGCGACAGCCCGCGGCACCCACCTCTACCCACACGCCGGGACACCAGGGAGGGGGACCCACCACCCCAGGGGATCCCCAGCAAAGCTGCTATAGACACCCTGGGCAGCACAGGAGCCTCTTACACGGCTCCATCAGGGTGCGAGGAGGCTGTGCACACACGCACGAGGGGACGTGGTGCTCCCTGTCCGAAAAGCCACCCACGCTGCCCGTCCGGTGACACGGGGGCCCAGGCTTGAGCCCATTGCTCGAGCCCCGGCAACGGCACAGCAGAGACACGTGTCGCAGGCAGGAGCCGGCAGGCGCGGCCATACCTACCTGTCAGCGTCTGCTGCTGCCCCACGTCCCAGACGGTGACTCGTTTCCCCGCACCGCTGGCCAGGACGCCGTCCGCCGTGGGGTGGAACTGCAGCACATCCACCGGGCCCCCTCCGGACCTCAGGGTCAGCCCCGCGCTGCCGGGCATGTCCTGGCCGCTCTCGGGCAGGCGCCACACCTTCACCTGCAGCCCCAGGGGGAGGAGGGTCAGTCCCGGAGCCGGCTGGGTGCCGGCGGCACTCCACCTGGGCTCACTGCTCTTCCAGGTTTGGGTCCCCGAGGAGAGCGGGTCACCCCTCCCTGCGGCTGGGTGGGAACAGAGCTGCGGGCACCCCAGGTCGGAGAGGGCTGACCCATCTGCCCTGTCCCCACAGCTTGGGGACATCCCACACCGCTTCCCAAGGCTGGCACCCCCCGCCCCAGGCTCCTCTTACTCCCATTGCTCCGGCTCCACCTCCTCAGGCTCTGCAGTGAATCCCGGGGACACGCTGGGGGACACAGGGTGCTCTTTTGGGACCCCCGGCACCGAGCACTCACCGTCTCATCCGCTGAGCCTGTAGCCAGCAGGAGCTGATCGAAGGGGGAGAAGTCAAAGTCCGACAGCACATCTGGAAAGCGAAGGGCAGAGCTTCATCCCCACATCACCCTGCAGACAGCGCGTCCGCCCGCCTTCGCGCTTCCCCAGCCTCAGACCCTTCTCACACGCACAGGTCTGCGGGCAGGCGTGGGCAGGGGGGTCACATCCAGCCCCACCGAGGTATTTTGGAGCAGCTCAGCTGCGCTGCGAGAGCCTGAGCCCCTCCACACTGTCCGTTGGGATCCTGCACCCCTTCTCGGAGGGACGGGACCCCTGAAGGGCAGCACCACGCAACTGCACCTCTCCATCTCACCCACCACCACCCTGTTTTGGCTTCACTTCAGGACAGACATCCCCAGGAGGCGCAGGGAGAAGCAGGAACAGCACAAGGGTGTCTGCGCCGGCCCAGATGCCGGCGAGCCAGGCCGTGGCCAACTGGGGCCGTGCTGGTAACAAGGCTCCCTTTGTAACGCCCCGGCTCGGCGCGCTGGCGGCTGGGACGCTGCTCGCGGCTCCGGCAGCAGGGCCCTGCGGGAGAAAGGCTGCGGCACCATCAGCGGCAGCCCCTCGGATGCGTTTGGCACGCTTGGGAAAGTAGGTCACCGTGTACTTTTCCGCTTCCAGGAGGCTGCGGAGAGACAGGCCCGGGAGGCCCGAAAAGCGAGCAGCTCGCTCGGCTGCCTTTGCCCTGGGAGGAGAGAAAAATCCCTTCCCCGCTTTGGAAGTGTTGCTCTGGCACGGCCGGCTTCAAAGGGCTCACGCTAAGACTCATTAAGGAGCTATTCACGTCTCACTGGCTCCCCGTGCACGCCTCCAGCGCTTCCCGGGAGCACCGGAGCTCGCCGGCCCCCCTCGCCAGCGCGGCGCAGCTCACCGCGCCAGCGCCACGCCGCAGCGATGCCAAGCCACCGCACGCAGGATGGCGGCGCTGCGACCGGCTCCCGTCTTGCTGCTCTGGTGCGGTGTTTTTGGGTAAATGGGCGATTGGCGTCCCCCAGGCTGGCACTGCTGCTCCGACACCACCGCGGGGTACCCCGGGCTCCCCAACGCTCTGTCCCCGTGCCCCGGCAGAAGGCAGAGCCCCTCGCCCCCGCAGCGCGTGCTCCTCTGCCGGTGGCAATGCTGCCAGCCAGCTCTTCCCCTGCGGCACCCGCTCTGCCCACATCAGAGCGGCTCAGGGCCACGTGGCCACCAGTCTGGCCTGTTCCTCCCGTTGCTGGAGCCGGGTACACCCGCGGTGATGCCGTCCCCAGCTCCTCTGCCAGCCTGGCACTGGGTGTACTGGGAACTTCAGGGTGTGCAATGAGTAACACGGGGTGTGCTAGAAGAAGAGTGTGAGCAAGAGCTGCGTGTTCAGACCTCGCTGCGGCTCGAGAGATGAAGGGACGTGGATGAATCTGGCTCCTCAGCAAAAGCCCAGCCCGGCAGAGCCTCCCGCGGCCGGTGCGGCTGCAGTTGGCTTGTGCCTCGCAGGGGGTGGGAACAAGATGATCTTTAAGGTCCCTTCCAACCCAACCCATTCTATGACTCTGGGATTGTTCAGGGTCGCCCTGCTCATGGGTGGGGGGCCCTGGGGGCTCCAGCAGCTCCCCCACCCCCCGCCCTGGAGATGGCCCACCATGGTACCCCAGGCTGGGACTCAGCACTGGCGCCCCTCCGCAGAGCCCACGCTGGGCCAAATGCCCCCCGCAGAGGTGGGAGGTGGCACCAGCTCCTCAGCGCGTAGCGGAGGCACAGGACAAGCCAGAGCAGGGCCAGCAGGCACCCAGCTCACCTGAGTGGCAGCAGAGCTGAGACACGGTCCTCTTGCCTCCGTCCTCGCACTCCAGCGGCACGATGCCCAGCACACCTGCAGAAAAGGACACAGGAGCAGGTCACCAGCCTGCCCAGCACCCACAGGATGCCCCCAGGAACCCCCCCTGCCTGGGATATGGGGACACCACCCAGCTTTGCAATGCAAGGCAAGAGGTGCGGGACTGCCAGCACCTTTGGGGGAACTTGGGGAAAACCTCTTCCAACCTGCCCTCGTGCCTCCTGAGGTCTGTGGGGCTGACCCAGCAACTAGTCCCGCAGGGACCACAGTGTCAGATCCATCCCACCCTCCCAGCCCCTTTCATAGAACCCCAGACTGGTTTGGGTGGGAAGGGACCTCCCAGCCCACCCAGTGCCACCCCTGCCATGGGCAGGGACACCCCCCACCAGCCCAGGCTGCCCAAAGCCCCATCCAACCTGGCCTTGGGCACTGCCAGGGAGCCAGGGGCAGCCACAGCTTCTCGGGGCACCCTGGGCCAGGGCCTCAGCACCCTCCCAGGGAAGGATTGCTGCCTCCCAGCTCAGCTCCAGCTCCCCTCCTGCAGCTTCAGGCCCTTCCCCTTGACCTGGCCCCCCCTGCCCTGCAACCAGCCCCTCTCCAGCTTTCCTGCAGCCCCTGCAGGCACTGGGAGGGGCTCCAAGGGCTCCCCGCAGCCTTCTCTGCTCCAGGCTGGACAAGCCCAGCTCCCTCAGCCTGGCTCCAGAGCAGAGGGGCTCCAGCCCCCCTTGTGCCTCACCTGCTGCCTCGGCACTGAACGCGATCCAGCGGCAGCTGGCCTTCACGTGGTTCCCGCAGGACGTGACGGAGCCCGCTCGGATACCCCCGATCCAGGCCTGGGATGGAGAGGGAAAACCCACATCAGGAAATGTCTCTGTTCTGGAGGGGCCCGATGCTGTGGTCAGGGCACGGCTGGAGAGGACGCCGGGAGCTATCGGCACAGCACGGCGAGAGGCCCTCAGCTCCAATGGAGCTCCAACACCAGTGGAGCCGGCACTACCAGGAGGCTGCCAACGCCAATGGAGCCATGCCGGAGGCACCTCTATAGTTCTGTGCTCCGGGAGAGCCGGGACCAGGCGGCTGCTAACGCTCCCTGCTCAGAAGCGCAGCCCCTCGCTGGGGCTGGGGGCTTCGGGGCCAGCTCTGCTGCTGGCTCTGCGCAGGAACAAGGGACGGGAGCATCCCGGCTCCCACTGCTGCCTCTCCCCAACACTGCCCCAGCCCTGGGCTCCCCCACAGCAGGAAGGGCTCGGAGGACCTTGCGATAAACTGACGTCAGGGAATTTGGGATGGGATAAAGGCTCTCGGGCTGCGAAGCACCACAAGGTCAGGCTGTGGCTGACTAAGGCAGGTAAACACCTCTGGCAGCATGCTTCCCGCGTGGACACGCAGCCAAGGAACTTCACTACAGCTCCAGAATTAAAATCTCACTTTGCAGCACTTCCCACCACTATTCCACGGCCGAGCACCGCACCCGTGGGGCAGCGGGACGCCCTGCGCCAGCCTGACCCGCTCCGGGTGTCACAGACACCCGACCTCAAGTGGCCACTGGGACCAGGAGCTCCCTGGCACACCCAGGGCCAAGTCCAACCCTCGAGCCGAGGTGTTTTACGGCTGCCACCGTGCCGGCAGAGTGGCTGGTGGCCGCTGGCATCCCCGAGCAGGTGGCCGGAGCGGTGGGGACCCTGCCAGCAGGGCAGAGCCCTCTGCAGAGCAGGGAGCTGCACACGCAGCCCCAGAATGATCGAGCCCCTGATTTCCTCTCCTTGCACGGCTTCCTTTTGAGGCCTGGCAGAGAGCAGCAGTTCCTGCAGCACTTCCTCTGGTCCCTGTCACAGCAGCCTGCGGGGTGGCAGACCCGTTAACCCTTCTCCTGCCGAAGGGAGGGTCCTCGCCCTGCACCCAGCAGGCGGGCCGGGGTCCACAGCGGGGCCGGGGAACAGGCCTGGAGCACGAACAAGACGTGGGAGAAAGGGTCCCACAGCCTGCACCCTGTCACCCTGCACTGCTCCCTCGGTGAGGGGGATCACGAGCTCCATCTGGCCCCCAGCACCCGGGGGTGCCATGCAGGACCCTTCCAGCGAGGGGTCACAGAGGGACAGTCCCTCCCGTCCCCGCAGGCAGGCGGGAGCCCTGGGGGAAGCGGCCCTTCCTGCGGCAGCGGGCCAGGGCAGCTGGTAAAGGACGTGGCACGGTGCTGGCTACATCCCTGAGACAAACTGCAAGCTCTGAGGGCGCCTCGGCCAGAAGCGCCCTGCAGACGCTGCCCGGGGGGGAGAAGCCGCTCGGATGGGATCCTTCGTCTTCACACTGCGCTTCCTGATCCGGCCAGGTCAAGTGTCTGCCCTCGCCTCTGTAAACAGGCTGCTCCGCTCAGCCGGGGACCGAACAGCGTTTTCCACTGTGACACCCGAGATGGGTTTGGGGACGAGACGTCCACCTCCCACCTCCTGCCCCACAGAACTGGGTGACGCGGCCTCGTTTCACGCCTGGATGAGAAATGCCTCTCAGAAAGGCTGCCCTCCACGTGCCGAGCCCGGTGTGGGCTGCCAGAGCACGCTGTCCCTCGGCGTGCCGCAGAGCTCCCCCACCACAGCCACCCACGCCAGGGCAGCACTGAAGCGATGTCCATGCCTGGAGAATGCCCTAACCCCCCACGGCCAGGGGGCCCAGCACCCACACCGCACAGACACCCACGCTCCCCGGGCCAGCCGCTGGCAGCAGCTCATCCGCACCCTGCGGTTCGCAGCCAAACACTCAGCTGGCCAAGATCTCAGTGGCCTGCTGCCTGCTCCGCAGATGCACCGAGGCTGGCACACCATGGTGATGCTGGAGGCCAGGCACAACGGCAGGGGCCACCACGTCCCCTCCTACAGCCAAAGCTCAGGGGGACGTTTCGGGTGCTCCCCGGGTCTGCAGACGCGTTCCAGCGCAGGGCAGGCCAGCCTGGCGCAGGGACAGCTTGGCCGGGAAGTTACAGGGAAGGAGAGCGCTGATGTCCAAGGGCTGGGAGACGAATGTTTTGGTGTGCTAGGGGCCACCAAATTCTTTTCAATGGCAGCAAGATGCAATGATTTTCGGCAGCTTCACCTCTCCAGCCTGAGCCCTCCACTTCTGGCCAGACGGTCTACGCCGCAGGGTACCAGCTTCCCGCACCTGCGTGCCACCCCGGCATGACTGGCAACCGGAGCAGTTTGTGCCACCCGGCTGGCGCGCAGCGTTCCTTCCCACGTGGGACCGGCCCCAGCAGGGACCCTGCTCCAGCTGCGCCAGCTCCCCTCCACCCCCCGGGCTGGGGCCCCC
>VWZZ01008069.1:43544-59255 GCA_013399095.1 Psophia crepitans
CCCTCACCCCTCCTCTCTCGCAGGGACGAAACGCGCCGCCGCCGCCTTCCACAGCAGCGCGGCGGCCGGCGCCAAGGAGGACTATTACCAGGTGCTGGGGGTGCCGCGCTCCGCCACCCAGAAGGAGATCAAGAAGGCCTACTACCAGGCACGTCCGCCGCGGGGGCGCTGGGCGGGGGTCCGCGGGCGGGTGCAGGGGCCCGAGCCGCCCGCCTCGGGTGCAAACCGCCTTGGAGACCCCGAGACGAAGGGCGGGTGGCGGTGGCAGCTCGGCGGGCCGGCCTGGGGCCCTCACCGTAAGCGGGGCCATCGCAGGCCTCTTTCCAGAAGGTGCTGGAATTGCCGAGCGGCTCGGGAACGGCTCCGGTGGTCCCGTGTGTCGGGGTGGTGGGAAAAGGAAGGCTGTCAGCTCCCCAGCGCGCAGATCACGAGCGCCCAGCTCGGCCTGATGGCTTTTTCCTGGCACATGAGGTGTGCTAAAGTGCATCAGTTCTGTCTGTCGCTAACAGCTTTGATTTTTGTTGTCTAGCTGGCGAAGAAATACCACCCCGATACCAATAAGGATGACCCTAAGGCTAAAGAGAAGTTCTCTCAGCTGGCAGAAGCCTATGAGGTAATACGCAGGATTTTACCATCGTGACAGGGAGGAAAGACTGGGGGGTAGATGGAGGGAAACATTCCTTGTGTGCGTTTCCTGTAAAACCATGGATGTGTTTTGATGTCCTCAGGCGTGAGTGCCTCTGCCCCAGCGGTGTCTCCGGGAAATTGCTTAGCCCAGGCATTTGATTTAGCTGGGGGTGTTTTGGGCTCTTTCAGGTTTTGCTCTTTCTTAGCAGTGACTGGCATGGGTGCAGTGGTCACTGCCGTGGAGCTGTTGATAGTGCTTAAACAGACAAACAGAAAAAGCTGTCAGCAGGCACTAGCTGTTGGAGACACAGGTACCCTGCGCTGTGCGCCCCCAGCCCCGTTTCTGCCTGCTCTTCAGCTTGACCAGAAATCTTCCTGTGCTTGTTTTTGCTCTCTTGAGTTTTCCAATTTACCCCGGCACTCTTACCACCGGCTCCTACCCACTCTGTTAATGACTCTCTATATAATGTAAGTTATTCTTGCTTATTATAAATTAGTAAGATCTTGTTATTTTCCTGATAACAAGCTGAGAGATACCAGGGAAGAAGCAGCTTTTCATTAATTCACAGCCCTCCTGATGACAAGAAAGTTTGAGAACATCCAGTCGCTCGGGATCTGTACCGTGTCCTGACGGCATCGTTCTTTTGCCTCAAAGGTGTTAAGTGATGAAGTGAAGCGGAAGCAGTATGACGCGTACGGCACGGCTAGTTTTGATGCTGGCGCAGCGGGCGCCGGCGCTGGGCGGCAGTACTGGAGCAGCGGTCCGTCGCTTGATCCAGAGGAGCTTTTCAGAAAAATCTTCGGAGAGTTTTCGGGATCCTCTTTCGGTGACTTTCAGAATGTCTTTGACCAGCCACAGGAGGTATGAAGTCCGTTTATTTTCTGAGTAGTGAAATGGAAATGAGAAATTGAAAAACTCAACAGCTGCAGAGGGACACTGGTCTGTCCGGACCGCTCCGGGAGTGAGCTTAAGCAAATAATTTGCGCCTGGGAGCGTCAGCATGTGAGCATCTCATCATACGTGTGGGAGAGCTGTGTATTTTTGATAAGCTGTGTGGATACGTTCTCCACACCTCCATACAGAGCATTTTTTTTAGTTCAGCTCCTTCATCTGATGTTTACCGACACCAGTTGGTGCTGCCAAACAATTCCCTTGTTGTAGAGGCATCTTTTTCACTCTGCGTTGATTTACATATGCCTGCTTTGATCTGTAATGCTAAAACCCACAAAATACCTTCTAACTATAAAACAAGCCTTCCAGCGTTAGGTTTGACTGCTTAATTGGCTTAATTTTGCAACTTAATTGGCTTAACTTTGCAGTGGAGCCTATAATAAAACCTCTGTCTTGTTCTTTGTACTGTAGCTAAACGGTCTTTCGAGTACTGACAGTGTCGGTTCTTGTGCTGCCTCCAGAAATGCTTGGTATCCAGTACTTCAGGCTTTACTAAAAATGACCTTTCCTAGAAATGACCAAATTTCCTATTTTGTGCAGTCATCTTTGCTGATATAAAGAGTTTTTTGAGGAAGAGCTTGGGGTTCATCAGGATTGAAAGCCTTCTCCCTCACCTATTGCTGCGTTCCTGTTAAAGCCTTTAGGAGTATTAAGCGTTTTCCGGAGGGCAGAAAAGATGCTTGGCTTCTATTTTTACTTCTCTTACATTTTTAAATCTCGTTTCTGCTGCACAACTGCTCATCAGAGTGGTGTAATCATCATCCCTGTAATGTTTGCTATCCTTCTGTACCCTTTTTTATTTATGAGGGACAGATGATTGCTCCCTCAAGCGAGGCAGAACCCTTCTGAATCTGTTTCTTCCCCCCCCCTCTACTACCTGGCCGTATTTTAAGCATTGTTTGATATTTGACCTAAACCAATTTCAGTCTGTTTAAGACCCCATCGCACGTCAGCTGTAGATTGATGTCCATGTTTCCCGTACAGTATATCATGGAACTGACCTTCACCCAAGCTGCGAAAGGAGTTAACAAGGAGATCGTGGTGAACATCAACGACTCCTGCGAGCGTTGCAACGGTAAAGGGCACGAGCCTGGTACCAAAGCGCAGCGCTGTCACTACTGCAGTGGCACTGGCATGGTAAGTGCTTTTTAAGACAGATTCTGCTGTGCTTTTCCTTGTTGGGGCAAGTCCGTCCCTTGCGCCGTGAAAAACTCTGACTGTGGTCATCAGCTTCTCTTGGGTGAAGCCGAGTTAACGCGGACTCGACGGCAGCATGTGCTGGGAAGATTTTCTCTGTGTTAAAGCGGAAAGCAGTAGCCCTCAGGGGCATCATCTGGGCGTGCACATCCAGCAAACCGTATTTATGTAGCGTAACGGTTCTGAAATTACTTGGGCATTAAATGGGATATGTTGAATTGAGGGGCGGAGGGAGGAGGAAGGTGACGACAGCCTAGGGGTAATCATGACATAAGATGATGTGTGAACCAGGGCAGCACGTTACTTACGTAAAGGAAGTAAAGATCAAGCTTCAGGCTTTCAATTTCCGCACGTCAGAATGGGTACCAGCAATCCGCCTGTCACCGGAGTACCTTTCTGTGCCGAACAGGCGTTGGTCAGCGGAGGCTGTGGGCTCTTTCCACTGTTTCCTCACGTGCCTCAGTCTGGCGGGTGGCTCTCACGGTTCAGTCCATAGCTTGGTCTCTGTAACTTTTTCCTGGACACTGGCAATAAATCACGCAAATGTGTTGTCCTTGGATTCCTTGAAGTGCAGACATTTGTAGTTCCCTGTGAAACAGCGCTGTAAGGAGCTTTGCTCCTGCTCGCACATTAAATCCCAGAGATGAAGCGTTACATTTCCCCTCGTCATGACATACTTGCTCGTAGTCACGACGATATTCAGTGGAAATCGGAATGCAGTGGCAGTTGAATCTGATCCAGCTCCTCACAAGTCCATCCCCTCTGGACTTCCGAGCCAGTTTCCTGCTCTGCCCCTCGCTAAAGGGCCTCGCTGTCCCGTCAGGCTGCACCGGCAGTTAGAGGGACTGGGATGTGCCGCGCCAGTCACCAGCAGTGTTTTGTGGAAGTGAAAAGCACTGGCTCAGCACCAAATATTTGTACGATCTGTGTTTTCTTCACTAGGAGACAATAAATACCGGCCCTTTTGTAATGCGGTCTACGTGCCGACGATGCGGCGGTCGCGGTACCATCATTACAACGCCATGCGTAGTATGTCGAGGAACGGGACAAACCAAGCAAAAGAAGACAGTGGTGGTTCCAGTGCCAGCTGGTTAGTGATGTCCTTGTGTGCTATTCCCTCTTAAATAACCACAGTTATTTCCTTCCACCTGGCCGACAGCAGGGCACTTGCCTCCAAAGCACGGCCAGTCCCTGCCAGGTAGGAATGCGAGAGCATCCTAAGAAGTTTTGCTGCAGACAAGTTATCTCGAGAGCAAAGCAGGCCGGTAGTTTGGCAATTGCAAGGGCTAGTGATGAGGTGAACTTTCTGGCCACGGGTATGATCGTTTGCTTTGCCCTTCCTGAGCTGAGGTTTTGGTTCTTGCATGGATCCTTCTGGGCAGCTTTTGAAGAGTGAAAAGGGAGGGTGGGAATCTTGAAAGCTTTAGTTTGGCTCAGGAAAGTGTGCTGATGGCCTTCCGGAGAGGATAAAATGAGTGGTGGGGCTTCGAGACTGCCCTGGGTGAGCAGCCTAGCCTAGAGTTGTCCTGCAGCTTGGGGAGGCTGCCCAGCGTTCCTTGGTCTGATGCGTTTCCTAAAGAATTCTGTCAGGGATTGAAGTAACGAGCCTGCTTGTGGTGCAGTGACCACCGCAGAGGTATAAACATGTGCTGACAACACCTTCCTTCGGCCGCAGCTCCTGGGCTCCTGTGGAGAGCGTTGCTGTGCTGCGTGCTGGTAGGTCTTGTGCCTCGTGCTCCTGGATCCGTGGGTGCTGCGGTGCTGGCCCGTTTTGGGGACGGCAAGAGTTGTAGGTGTTCCAGTACCATGTGGATTACAACGCAAGGTAACATTCCCTAATTTTTTTTCTCCTTGCAGGTGTTGAGGATGGGCAGACAGTTCGGATGCCTGTGGGGAAGAAAGAAATTTTCATTACGTTCAGGGTACGTATCGCTACGCTGGTGGCTGTTTTCGGTATTTAACTTGGTTTCTTGTTCCCTTTGCAACTGCCTGGGAATTGTGACTGAATGGGGGACGGAGGAGGAAGGGCGCGTGATCCTTTGGAACAGCTGAGGTAACGTGATCCAGGTGAACTTTCTGAGACAGCAGAAGATCTGCATTGTAATAAGTGGTGTAACGTGACGTCTGCTCGCAAAGAATTGCGCCTCATGTTCCAGGACGAGGCCCTTAGCAGCGTGCATCAGAATGCAGAGTAGGTTCTTGATGCCTCGAGTCTTTGGCTCGGAAATGCCCAGGAGCTGTCTGCTCGCGCGGTGGGAGTGTCCGCGGGAGGCGTCCTGCAGCTACAGGATGCTTTGCACAGGGTTTGTAGCCGGGGCCCTCTTCTCCTGAGGGGATCCTGTCACACGCGTCTCTGTCAAGGAGAATGTTTTATTTTCAGCGCCTTCTTTGGAGTGCAGGAGGATTTAATTTTCTTGCAGCTTGTGAGGCTGCTGCAGAGCTGCTTGTCTGTCTCTGCTCTTCTGGCTCTTGCCTGTTCGGGGTACTGGACAAGGCAGCGTCTTCTGTGCCTCCACAGAATCGTGCTGACAGTGATAAATGCACAACAGGATTAGGGGAGGGAGTTGCTGAGATAGGAAGCAGGCATCTGCCTAAGCCTCTGGCTAATTACCGTTATGTCAAGATCAGTGTTTTTCTGAAAGACTGAACATTAACTTGGACTTCTTAGCCGTGTGGTTTGTGGATGGTGAAGGGTCTGACGGCAGCATGCTGATAAGTTTTCTTCTGAGAACCTTCGAAGCAGTTTACTGCGAGAACTTTGTGGTGGGGTGCTCACTTCTCTTTGGAACTGCCTGCCTTTTAGGTTCAAAAAAGTTCCGTGTTCAGAAGAAATGGAGCAGATATCCATTCGGACCTGCTTATTTCAATAGCACAGGCTGTTCTGGGAGGCACAGCCAGATGTCAAGGCTTGTACGAGACAATCAATATCACGGTAAGTACCATCGTGTGGAAGACCTTGGGCATAAATCGATGCGGGACAGCAGAGACCTCTCCTTTGCTGTAGAGGTGGTGCAAATCTCCCAAATCTGCCAGCATCGCTTTTCAGACTTCTCCAGCGTTGAGCGTTGGGTAGTTTGTGACCTGCTTGGTCAGCCCTCCTTTCCAGATCTCTCCCATCCTGCTCTGAAGCTTGCTGGAGGAGTAGTTAATTTTTGTAAACATGTAATGTAATTGCTATGTAAATGGTTAAACTGGAGTAATAAAGGTGACACCTCTGTGTTCATAGATACCCCCTGGTATTCAGCCAGACCAGAGAATTCGAATGAGTGGGAAAGGCATTCCCAAGGTTAACAGTTACGGCTACGGAGACCACTACATTCACATAAAGATAAAAGTTCCTCAGTAAGTAGAGCTAATACAAGTTTCTGTGAAATCTTGAACTTTTTGCAAAAACCGTTGTTCAGAAAAACTCTGTGAAAATTGCTTACTGCTTTATCAAGATCACTGATTTCTCGCTCTGCTTTTGATTCTAATGTGAGGCAGACTCTTTTCGTGCTGCTGCTGTTAATAATACCCTGTGGCTCTAAAATAGTAACTAAAAAATAATACCCAGCTCTAAAAATCCTAAACCCTGGATCCTGCGGCAAAGGAAACTTTGCAGCTTGTATTGCAGCACTCGGCGAGGGAGCCCTTTCCCTGAGGTCTCCCCACCAGGCGTGCGTTCTGTCATGACTCCACACTTCTCAGCGCTTCAAAATCTTGTGGCTGTTCGCTGCAGTTTGGTGAAACGCAGTGGGTTGTACCTCTCCCCTTCCACTGGAGCTTATTCTTTATAGATTGCCCGTTTGAAGAGCACCGCAGGGATTCGCAGTGTGTTAATCTCATACTTCCAGTAGCTGCCTCTCGTGCGAGCTGCTGGAGAAGGTTGAGGAGGTCTGTAGATACATCCGTCCCTAAAGACAGCTGTAACCAGCGCCTCTGTCTTCGACCTGCAGGAGGCTGACGGATCGCCAGAGAGCCTTAATGATGAGCTACGCCGAGGACGAGGCCGACGTGGATGGCACGGTGAACGGGGTCACAAACACAGCGTCAGGTGAGTGGGGGGGATTAGTGCTCCTTCCTTGTGGAGCTAGCAGGAGCACCAAGCGTTTCCTGAGGGTTCCTGGGCAGGAAGGTGACCCAGGGGCACTTGGAGACAGCGTGCCAGCACAACCTGCCAAGCACGTTACTTTGGAAGTAGTTTTAGTGGGATGTTAAAAGCTTTGCTGGAATACTGACTGGGGAAATCTGTGCTTGAACAGAGAGCAGGTATTGAGATACTCCAGGGTCCTGACAAGGCGTGGTGAGTCTCGCTGTGGTGATGAGTGCCTTCCGCTCCCTGCGTCTGCCCCTCTGCCAGAAGCGACTTGTCTTAGTAGCAGAGGTGGAAGAAGAGAACGTGCTTCGGGCCAGTTTTCTGTGAGAGCTAATCCCTTGTGCCGCTGAGCACAGCGGGCGTGTTTCTCCTTGAAAGCCAAAGGGGAGCGCCGCTGTCAGGGCTGCTCTGAGCCCTCCCCTGTGCGCGTGGGGGAGCCTGGGATAGCAGTGTTCGTCGGCAGGCAGCGTCCAGCGTGATGGAGGGAGCGAACTCAGCTGGGAGCTCGGTAAAGCTGCTCTTTCAGCTCCACATGAAAAATGTCGATTCAGCAATTACGTGTTTTAAGTTTCAGGATTGAGGTACCTGGCATCAGCAGCAGCTGAAGGCAAAGCGCGTGGTAAAACAGTAAGGCGAGAGCTTTGCCTTGCGCCGTTGGAAAACAATTCTTCCTTTTCTCATATTGGAACAAGGAACTTCCTCAAGCTGGCTGGATTTCTTTTTATGCTTGAAACCAAAAAGGGCATTTATGACTGCGTACAGCTAGGCAGAGGCGAGAGTGCTTCAAAGCTGCTAAACGATCCCAGGAACTCGGGTCCTCTCCACTACACAGGGCAAAGCCCGAGGAGTACGGGCTGAGGCGCAGGGTGCGTGAGGCGGTACGTGCCGAATGCTCACCGGTGGTATGTTTATAGTGCTATTGCACCACAGAAGTCATGTCGTTCCCACTGAGGGTCAGCCTTGGGGGGGAAAGGGAGACACCTCTAGGCACAAAACTTTCATTCTGGCTTTTTAAAGACATTTATGTGCCATGGGGGGGAAAAAAAAAGCCTTCTCCAAATGCAATTTTTAAAAAGCAAACCTGCCAGGTTTTACCACAGTTAAGCTGGATTAAAACCGACACCGGTAGTTTGCAGTGTGGAGACAGGCTGTCGCTGAAAGCGTGTCCTTGCTCTGGGAAGCAGAAATACCCTGAGTGGCACGTTCTGCCGCAGGCCTCGGTGTTGCACACCATTGCATCAGTCTGAGCTCGGCAGTCAGCCGTGGGAGGACGGGGAGGACTGGACTTTGTGTTCTCTGTGCGCAAAGAAAGCTTGAGGAGGGTTTGGGGGTCGTCTTGCTGACCTGTTTTTTGGTAGAAAAAGCAGATTAGCAAAGTCTCCTGTGTGCTTGCTGTAGCCACTCCTTTAGGGACGAATAACTTCTGGGGACCTGTTTATACATGAAAATTATGCTCGTTGCTGCCAGTAGGGCTCCTTCTCTGGACACTTGTTCTGAAATACTTGCAGCCTTTTTCATTCTAGCCCGAGTTCGTTTTCTCCTTGCAAACTGAGCATTGTTTGACATTGCCTGAACCAGGCTCCCGGAATGATTTTGCACTGCTTTGCTCTAAAGGCTCATGACACGACCGCGAAACACGAAGAGATACTGTTCCAAGCACCACCGCTACAGCTCCCCTCCCATAAAGTCATGGCCGACTGTGGTTGACAGCTTTTCTTAGTGGCAGACTCTCAATTCCAAGTGTTTGTTTCCAAAGCGTGTGGGGTCCCTGACTCGATTATGCAGCGGGAGAGTTCCCTTGCCAGTCGGAGGGCTGGGCAGAGGGGAAGGGAAGGATGTTACCTTGGGCTCACGGTCTTCTCTTCCACTTCTGGGGTCTGGGCTCTCCGGTGCTTCCATGGCAAGTGGTCCAGTACTGCGGCTCGCTGCCAGGTGCGGCCCTGGGCAACAGGCAGAGCTGCCTGTACATGAAGCTGCTGGCAAAACCAGTTGACTTGACCGTTGCCCATCTAAAATAACGCTCTCGCTTCATCAGGGGTGCTGGCTACTGGGGGAGATGTATCTGACTGCAGCCCTTTGCTGTTTGTGTCCAGGTGGCAGGGCCACGGCTAGCGCTGACGCAGGCGGGGATAGGGCTGAGGCTGAGGAGAACAAGGAGGGATTCCTTTCCAAACTTAAGAAAATGTTTAGTTCCTGACACCCCATCCGAGGTAGGAGGCCTCTCATGTTTTATTGTCGTCTTTCCCCCACGATAAGCAGAATTTGTACTTCTTGGGAGGTAGAAGCAGCGAAAAAGTGCAGCATTGCTTCTCACTTAGCCTCAGGCCTTCCAGACACTGGTGGGAAAAGCCCTAGCCCTGCCCTGTGACCTGGAGCAAAAAGCCAGGGACTAAATTGCATTGTTGCTGCACCAAAAAGCAGCAAAAATGCTGCATAAGTCTTCAGGGCGGTTGCTGGCCACCCCTGCGGCTCTGCTTCCTTGTCCGCTCAGCGGCTGTATCCAACCCAAAGCACCGAGGCAGTTCCCGTTAGCTGGTAGAGCTGGGACCGGGCAGCTCTGCTGCCACTGCAGAGCTGGGCTGGCCGGGAGGCACGGGCGGGCCTGCAGAGCCGCCGGTACCAGTATGCTTGGGCTGAGCTCGCCCCACCACGCGCTTACAGCACCAGGAAGGAATCGGTTTTGGTCATAAAGCACGGCAAAGCGCCCCCGCCCCGCACAAACGAGTACAGCGTGCCGTTTAGTCGGTGTTGGCCTGCTGTGAGGGAGCGCTGCAGACTTGAAATCGTTGTGTCTTGGGTTCCTCAGCTTGTCTGAGGCTTCGAAGTTGCCTGTTCTGCACGGCTGACAAAGCGCGACAGCAGGTTGGCCGCAAAGCAGGCAGCCGGAGCGGCGCACCGTAGGCCCGTTTGGGCAGGAAACGTGAAACTTCTCTCTTGCTTCAACCACAGGGAAGTGTTCTGCTGGAAACTGAGCCAGCCGCAGCACGTCACCTTTGCAGTTGGGGATGAATCGTTCTGGCAGCGGGCTCTGGAGAGCGAAGGATGTCAGTCAGCAGAGAGAACCCCAGCTGGAGAGGCTACGAACCACTGAGGCACCAACGATCATGTTAAAGACCCACCCACCGTCCCAGGAAATGGTATGAAGGCACACGCCAGCTTTGCAGAACTGTGGTGCTCTTGCGAGGTTGCTCCGCAGCCCCTGCTGTTGCTGGAAGCGTATTTGGTTAAAAGCTGAAGTATTATTTAGAATCCAAAACAGTGGAAACGTGAAATAAAAGTCCTTCCAAGCACAGAGCGGAGCAGCTTGCTGCATGGAGGCAGAGATGGCTGCTGCTCGCTCAGGTGCCCTTCTGAACGCTGGATGTGCTCGGTGATGTATCACCGCTGATCTGCTCCCAGGAGCCTTGGTGGGCCAGTGAGTTTTAACCCATCTTTACGACGGCCCTCCTAGCTGTCCTGCACATCTCGCGTGGGACACCTCCCTGGGGCTGGGACTCGTGCAAGCCCAGTGGCCCCAGCCCCCTCAGCAGCCGTGGGGTTTCATAGTCCTGCTGATTTCCTGCACAAAGGGCAGCGATGGAATCTGCACTTTGTCTCAGGTTTCCCTTTCCCCTCCCTTCCCCCAAATTATCTAAAGTTACAACACAAATGCTGTTGCTTCTGAGTGGGTACAAGTTTTATCACCAAGCCCTTTGCCAGTTTGGGACAAAGTCTTTTATTACATTAGCGCAACGTCCGTAGCATAAGCGATTGGTCTCAGAGTAATTGTTCCTACATGTGTGAGAATACAAGTGAAGTGGATCGCTCCTTCCAGGGGAGTTGGACTCTTGCAGTGAGTATTTTCATGGTTACTTGTAGCCCGCTGTTGTTAGTTACACCGTGCAGGTACCATCAGCCCACATACTAATTGACCAGTTAAATGAGGATGTGTAGTCTTGCCCTTCTTAATTTGCTGAAATAAAGCACGCGTTGCCTCTTGATTAAACTGTCTGTAAAGTGCTTCTGTATCCATGTAAATAAGATTGACTTCATAAAGATATTTAACACCTGCTGTGCCTTGCCTACTCTTCCAGCCTTGGCCGTCGCCCCTTTTCCCTCCCCCAGGAACAAAGGTCTCGGACAAGGAGAGGACAGGGATAGATGGCTGGAGCAGCTCTTCGGCAGCTGCGACTGAATTTAAGCACAGGCAGAGACTGCCAGATGCCCTGGAACTCTCTGAACACATGGTGGTGTGGGGGAAGGAGCTTTTTAAGTGAGTCTTAAATCCTGAGGTTGGACAGACTTGCAAAGGCTTAACTCACAGAGGCAGTGATTGAAATTAGCTCTGGGAGCCCAAAGGCCAGGGCACAGCCACCTGACTGGAGGGGTCTGGTTCAGCTTACAGGTAACGCAGTGCAGGAGGTCACTGTGGGGTCCCCCAGGAGCTGCGGCACCTCTTTAGGCATGTCTCCAGGCACGCTGGCTTACCTGCGGTGCCCAAACCCCGTCCATGCACAAACCCCCATGTTTTGTGGGCTTAGGAGCCTGTGCCAGCGCTGGCTGTGGGCCGGCCGCCGGTGCCTGCGGAGAAGGCGCTGGGCCCAGAGGTACTGCAAGTTCAGCATGGTGCTGTGTGCTCAGAGCCACCTGGAAAGGGGGCGATCCTGGGAAAGGAGAGCCACCACCACCACCACCCCCCTACAACCGTGAAAACGCCCAGAATCACTAAACAAATGCCTTCCCTGAAGATAGCGTGCAAAGGTAGCGCTTCCCCCCCCCGCAGCTGTGCAGCCCTTCCTCTTGTTCTAGTCACACTGCTCTACACAGTCCCAACCAAGTTGGGGGAGCGCCCAGGAGCACCCAGCTCATCCCAGGGAGCCAGTGGAAAGCCACTGTGGCTGAGCACAGCTCACCTTCACCAGTTCCTACTGCAGAAGCTCAGGAGGAAGAAGGGGCTGCGGGGTAGGGGAGTGGTTAGAAGGCAGCCTTATTGTCTGCCACCCACTGACTGAAGGTGCGGGCCTTGGGGTTGAGTTTCATGGTCAGGTCCACGTTGCGGTCTGGCTTCATGGCATAAAAACAGAACATGGCGGCCATTTCCTTGGCCCCGGGGAAGCCACGCTTCCCATACTCCTCTGGTGAGATCTGCAAAATAGAATTTAGCGAAAAAAACCCCGTGTTGTCACTGGTTTGAGGCTGCTGGGGCCTTTCCCTTACGCCATGCAGGGAAGCCAAAGAGAGCTGCCATGTTATTTCCACTGGTGAGGAGGGACCTGCTGCTCTGCAAGACATTTTGCTTGGGTCTGCGTACAGGAAGCAGGAGCCCCACAGCGTGAGGGCAAGGCGGAGGAAAGCCATCGTGGCGGGATGAAGCAAACTGCCATCTCTTGGATGGTGCTGACCCAGGAGCTTGTCCCAGTCCAACCCTTCCCTCCCAGCTCAGCGTGAAAAAGGGGGGTGGTGGGGAAATGGTGCTGCACAGCTGCTCAGGAGCTGCTTCTGGATCTGTCCCGAGCCAGCTGCCCCCGAAGTGACAGCCACAGGCAGGGCCTTGCCACTGAGTGACCTGCAGCCCTGCCTGGCAGGGAACAGCCCAGCATGGGGTCAGCACCCGGCTCTGGCACACAGCCAGCGTGGGCTCAGGCATGCAACCCACTCTGCACCGCGGCCGAGGCCTGGAGCAGCTCCAGAGGAGCCCTTCCCTGCACCGGAGTCCGAGCCATGGCGGGGCCATCTCAAAACACGGGCTTGGGGGACACAGGAGAGCTTAAGAGCGCCAAAGCAGCCCTGACCCTCCCTGCATCAAAGGGTAGAACGCTACTTCCGCACTGTGCTGGGGCCCTGGGAAGGGGAGAGATGCTTATTTGTTGTTGGCAGAGCAGAACCGGCAGAGATCATGAGAGGTACTTTGTTCTCAAAGCGGAGGGCCACCGCACCCCGCGTCCATTGTACTGGCTGCCCGCAGGGAGCAGCGCAGCCGAACGCAAACAGACCAGTGAGTCACGGCGCACAGAGGCCAGGAGCACTGTAACGGTGACACAGCACGCACCATGACACAGCATGGCCCGCGGGGAAGACTTGCTGAAGGGAGGGGCACAGAGCAAAGACCTGTTCTGTGGGTGCCCAGCCCCACTAGCAACTGCCGGGTCCCCGGGTCTCCTGGAGACTTCCCGCTTCAGTTATCCCTCAGAGCCGGCACAGACCTGCCCGGGCACACTCTCACGTTCCGTCAGCCCGAGTTGTCTCCGTGACAATGCCAACAAGGCAGTTCTGGTGCCAATGTGCACTCCAGCTGCACGCGAGGGGTGGCAGGACTAATCCTGGCCCCAAGGTTGTACCGAGCCCATACACTGAGCTTACGAGGGCCCTCCACCCTGGCAGCTCCTGACCTTGCTGCTGGGACAGGACAGCACTCATTTTGCCACCGTTGTCCATGCTCAGCCTCCATACAGGGCCCGGGCAGGGACCTGCAGCACATCTAGCTGTTGGGAAGGGGCAAGGATCTTCCACCCACTGCCCCACCCCACCTCAAGGTGGGCTGCAGGGCACTGAGCCAGCTTCCCCCTACCTCAAAAGCATCACATACACCAAAGGACTCTTCCTACCTTGCTGGCTTCCACGGTCTTGCCCGTCTGCTGGGAGAGGACAGCAGCATACTCTGCCTCAGTGAGCTTGCCAGTGCTGAGCCCAATCACTTGGCCGATGTAGTTCTCCGGGGACTTCAGCAGGCAAAGCACAATAGGCCCGAGGTCCTCCACCGCCATCCCGTCCATGGGGACGTCCCCCATGGGCAGTGCTGTATGGGAGAGATGGAGCCCAGTCAGAGCGCGGCCCTGCCTGAGGGAGCCCAGCTCCGAGGAGGTACAGCTAGAGCTTTTGGCACCCAGCCTCTGAACACGAGGTGAGGAAGAGCCGAGAGCACCCATCAGCGTGGCAAGCCATGAGACCACCTGCAGGGCTTGGCTAAGAGATCGTGAGCAGCACCATGACTCACCTAGATCTGCAGCTCCACCTCTGGCACCCCAGCTCCCCACAGTTAGGGCATGCAGAGACATCCTGGCATCTGCAGAGCAGCCCTCAGCACCAGAAACAGGACCAGGATCCCACATTTCTCACAGGCCACCAAACAGGTCTGAAGGACCATAATGCAGCTGCAACTTGCTGAGGTCAAGCTGGCACAGGCCTCTTTTCCTCATCAGTCTGCATCCCTGGTGGTTTTGCCACCTCGCAGTGAGCCTACACACAGCGGGAGCGGATAACTACAGGACAGCAACCTGGAAAGCAAGAGGTCCCATCTTACCCAGGACAAAGTTATCTCCCTGCGGGGCCTTCTGTGGCTTGAAGATGGACAGAAAATTCTCAAAGTAGAACGGCAGTCGGATGGTCGTAGTGGGAACACCAATTTTCTTGAAGTACTCCTCCACCACACCTTTACCATCAAAGTGGAGCACCTCCAGCCGGCCCCCCGTCAGCTGCTTCACATTCTCCAGGCCGCTGTACACAACATGGCGCACGCCGAGGCGCTTCGACAGATCAGCAAGCCGCTTTCCCTGGGTGAAGGGTGAAGCTGGCCGTAAAGAGGGGCACGGAACACACAGGGACTCTCACCATTCCCTGCATGCCCCCTCCCCTTCATTGCACTGTGTCCAAGGGCAGGATTCAACACATGCCAGCTGAGCAAGCTCCTCAGCATCTGGCAGCCCTCAGCTGGAACAGGGCTGAGAAGACCCAGGAGCCCTGTGAGTTGCCCAGGTGCAGTACTCTGCCTACACCATCCTGCATGAGGAAGGCCACACACTTCGCAGCTTTGGTGTTAGCTCCTCCACCAAGCACACAAACAACAGCCCTAAAGATCTGCCAGGCCCAACATACCTGCCCTAACATATCTTATCTTTTGTTTGCTGCCATCCAGGCGTGGCAATCGTGCCTGCCACCTTGTGAAATCTGTCCTGGGGTGAACACCACCCTTGAGGAAGGCCCTGGGATTCCTAACACCACAACACATTTTGAGAACTACAAGACTGCAGGCAGCAACAGTCCCAACTGAGCCCTGGGAAAGCTCTGTGGAGCAGTCTTCCCACTCCTACTACTCGGACTCCCAGGCAGTGCTCTCCACTATGCCAAGTCTCGTGGCATTTAATGACTCCGGGAAGACACCAGATTCTGGAGCCACATGACCACACGGGAACAAGTTCTGGATTTGCAAAAACTGGGACCTGGTTTGTTTGCGTGGCCTGAGGACTTTTCTGGACTGACCACCTGAACCATCAGGGCTGCCAAGGCTGCGCTAAGAGCTGTCCCACGACCCCCACACCGATGCCTCGCGGCTGTTCCTCAATCCACCCCCTCCCAGGCCATTCTGCATGTGGTCCCGGTTAGAGCAAGCACCAGTACCTGGGCGATTTCTTTCTCTTTGCTGCAGTGCTCCCAGAAGTTGGTTACAATGAAGGCTCCGTAAGCACCTGACAGGGCCAGCTCCAGTGATGGCTCATCGTCCTGATCCGCCTTCACAACCTCAGCTCCCCTCTGCTTCAGCTCCTCGGCCTCCTTCTTCGTGGGGCTCCGTGTCACCGCACGCACCTTGAAGGTCCCATCTTCCAGCAGCGCCCGGGCCACGTAGCCCCCCTGAGCCCCTGTAGGTGCAGGCCTGTTCAGAGACCCGGCCTCCCGCAGGGCTCTGCTCACAAAGGGAGCAGGGACGGCGAGACGGAGCTGGCTGACCCCCAGGTCCCCAGACATCCCAGGTCCCTCCAAGCCTGCCAGCCCCACCGCCTTTCCCTGTGCTGCTGCTCCCGCCAGGCAGCTGCTTTCCAGACCTCCCAACCTCCGCAGGGCTCCCGAGCCCAGACTTTGGGTAAGTTACTGGCACACCCCCCCCCGC
>VWZZ01008069.1:59621-79193 GCA_013399095.1 Psophia crepitans
CGGCCATGGCGGCCCCTCCGCTGGCCCGGCCGCCCGCTCCCCCCGCGGGCACTGCCCGCTCCGCACCCGAGAGCAGCCGTGCAGCCCCCCGAGGGGTCGTTCGGGGTTGTATCCCTTCGAGGCTTGCAGGCCCCGCAGTGCCGTGGCAGGAGGGGCCTGCGGTGAGGTGGTTCCCTCGGGCTGGAAACCCGCGGGCACCCCCCGCTCCCTCCGGGCCGCCGCGGGGCCGGCCGAGCGCATCCCGCTGGGAGCTCGGTGCGCTGGGCCTGGGACGGGCGTTGGGGAATTTGGGGCTGAATCGAGTAAACAGCCTGGAAGGTCCCCGGGGAGGTGTTACCTGCCTGCGCACACAAATGATTCGGAGCCGCTCGTTAGCGCACGCGGACGGTTTTGGAAGCAGCAGGCCCAGCCCCGGCCGGGCACCGGCATTGCTGGTGTGGGGCATCCTCAGCGCAGCGTGCCAGGGAGGCGGCAGCTGCTGGGGCTCCCCAGGCGCCATCTCCTCCTGACACCAGCCCCCGACGGGGCAGGACGCCACCGACAGACCTCACTCTTCCTTATCCCCTCACCGGGCGCAGCCCTGGGACCGGCAGAGAGAATTCCTGGGCGATGCACAGCCCGGGGCGGTGGCTGGAGGTACAAACTCCTGCTCGCCCCCACCTCTCCTCCCCAAACACAGTTCACCGCATGCAGATGATCTGGGTGTGAGCCCACCCAGTCCCGCACCAGCTCTCCACTGTGGGAGCTCCATCAGCCACCATCATCTCCACCTTATCCCCACCATCACCTCCACCATCATCCCTGCCATCAGCTCCACCACCGTCCCTATCGTCATCCCCATCATCATCCCTACCTGATCTCTGCCATCATCTCCACCATCATCCCCACCATCATCCCCACCATTATCCTCACCATCATCTCCACCATTATCCTCACCATCATCTCCACCATCATCCCCACCTCATCTCCACCACCAATCATCAACCACCTCTCAGCCGGATTCGGGGGAGGGAAAGATATGTAATTATAGATTTAGATGCAGCTTCATTACAGCTACCTGCTAGATCTCAAGGGACCCCACCAGGGCAGGGCTCCTAACAGGATGTGCTATTTTCATCTGTTTTCATCACTGACTCCTGCTTACTCTGAGCTCTCCCAAACCACCCCAGCAGCAGGAGCTTTTATCCCAAAAAACAAGCAGCTGGGCATAAAGCAGGCAGCAAACCCCACTGTGGCGTGGGATTATCCCATTATTTTGGTGAGATGTGCTTCCTCCCATTCCCTGGGCTCTGCCGCTCTGCCCCGGGACTCACGGCAAGTAGAATTTGCCTTGGGTCTCTGTGCTGCTGTGCCACCCTGCCCACCTGCCTTCAGGGGACCTCTGCTCAGCATCTCAGAATTAATAGGATTTACCTAAATGCCAGCAAAACCTGTTATAGGATTTATAAATTAAGGTTTTTGTAGAACAAAAGTGCAAAATAATGATCAACTCCACTCGGGGAGGGGAGCTCCTGCTGGTCCCGCTGCCGCCAGCGGCCCTGGCTCCTCGGGAGCGGATGCAGCGTTCCTTGGTGCCATGCGATCCACCTCTTCAGAGATAAACTCATAATTCAAGAAAACATTCAGCACTGGCAGAGAAATGGCTTTGAAGGAAGGGGAGATTATTTCGGCCCCTTTATTCTGCTCTTTCAAGATACAGCTTGAATTTACTCCTGGAAATGTCACCCGGCGCGGCCCAGCAAAGGGCAGAGCTGCTGCGACACCAGCTTCTTCCACGGGATCTCCCCAGCGTTCCTGGCTAGCGAGGGGGTTATGGAGCAAAAACCCGCTGCTCTCCCTGGCCAGGGTGAGCTCGTGGTTTTGATTTGAGGGAATTGAGTGTCATTTGGCTGGTGGTCAGCCTGGTTTTGTGGGTCTCCCGGCAGAAAGCAGCCGGGGCTGGGGAACTGGCTGTGCGCGAGCGTCCCACTGGGGCAGACCCCACGCCTCCACTGTGTGTGGGGGGGTTAACAGGCTATGGGCAGTTACCACACGCTGCTGTTCTGAAGCAAATAACTTGCACCGATTTGCACAGCATTAGCCCTGCGCTGACAGGAAGAAAGATCAAGCGAGACCTACAGCACAGGAAGCGTTGAGGAGCAAACTGAAAGAGAGAAAAAGCCACCGGACTGGAAACAGTGCTGGTGGGTGGCTGGGGAAGGTGGGCCCAGCTTCTCCACGTGCTGCCCAGAGCATCGTCCCGGCCGCTGGGTCCCATCGCCTCTGCGGGTCCCCCAGGGCAGGGCCACCAACTGGAGGGGCTTCCATTTTCTACCTTGAACTTGAGCATCCGGGCAAGGAGGAAGAAAATCTCTGGCGATACAGGGCTGAGCGAGGGCACGGAGGGGCGGCATCCGCCCGCTGTGATGAGGATGCCCTCTCTGCTCTCCTGCTCCCATGCAGACCTGGGGAAGGCGGCACAAGGCCAAGGTAAGGTTTTGGTGGGGCTGGTTTTGCTTTGGAGGGGTATGGTGAGCCGGGGAGGGCAGCGCTCGGCTCTCCTGTGTGTGGGTGAGCTGCTGCAGACTTCTCGCTGCAACGTCCACGTGAAATGGAGTCGCTGGGCCAACACGAGGCAGGGCCAGGAGGTGTTGGGCCGAGGTCCTGGGGGTGGGCAAGATGTGGCCCACAGCACCCGGCAAAGCAGGCTGGCATGGCACGGCCACCGGTGCTGGCAGGAGCAGGTGCTGTGGTGCACGGTGCTGAGCTCTGAGTGATGGAGAGGCATGGGGGACCTCGTGGGGGACCCAGCACTTGTCACAAATTCCATCCCCTTGCCTACTGCTGCGTGCCCAGATGTGGAGGGAGCCGCAGCCAGGCTGTCCTGCCTGCGCAAAGCCTCTGTGCCATGTGCAGCCTCAGCTGCTGCCTCCATGTTAATGTCATTTACTGAATCAATTCCACTTAAAAACCATCAAAAAAAATCTGCAATACTTACTGCCAATAGAAAAGGATGAGATTAGCGACATATTCGCCCCTGGCACGATGCAAAACCGCACCAAAGAGCGAGGCAGGGTCCTGGGGTGGTCGGTAGTCCAAGACTGATGGACCGCGAAACCCAGAGCTGCACCCCCCGTGTCCCCCTTTGGGGGGGTGCACACCTTCCCGGAGCTCACCCGGAGGGAACAGCAACACCGAGGTCTCCAAAGCTGCGGCTGGTACCTCCTTCAGCCATTGTCACTGCAGGGGATCCCCCAGCACTGTGCAGGGAGCAGTGATGGAGCTCAGCAGGGGACGTGTGGCTGTGCACGCAGGTGCCTGCGTGGGCAGGGAGCCCGAGGCGCTGCGCCAGTGCATTACACTTAATCCTGCTGGTTTTAAGCACTCTAAGGGCATTAGGGGCACTACGTGTCCTATAGGTCTGGGGCTGCTGGGGAGAGGAGCAGCTGGGTGCTGTCACCCACTGAGGTGTCACCGGTGCCTGGCGTTTGGCTGCTGTGTGGAAGGGTCACCCAAGGCCAGAAACACATCGATCGGGGCAGCCCGGGCAGAGCTGGGCCCAAAGGATGTCCACCTTGCACGAGAGTTTCTTTCTTGAGAGCTGGTGGATGCTTTTCACGACGCTCTGCAGCCCCAAAAACTGGGGCTGACCCTGAGCACGAAACCCCGTCTGGGGTGTTGGCGTGGTTAGCGCAGCCGTCAGCACCCCCGCACCCCGGCCGAGGCTGGCGGAGGGGGCTGCGCTGGGGAGGGAGGCAGGGCGGCAGGGCTGCAGGCTGTCACGCTGGTGGGATCTGGTAGGCGGGAAGGGCAGAAGCTGTTTGCGGGGAGAGGATCTGCTTCTCAATCAGCTCTGTGCACGTCCGCGGTAAGGTGTCCCGGGGCCACCATCAGCTTGGGGAACACATCGTTCTTCATTTCGCAGCTTGTGAGGTGTAGCAGCACCCTGAGAAAGACATCCTCTCTGAAATTAGCTTCATTTTCAGCTGTTTGGAGTTACCTGGAGGTTGGTCTGTGCTTTCTCCTGGTGAGGTTTGGTGTTGGGGCTGCTGGCAGTCAGCCCCGGGGTGCTCCTGGCTCCCGGCATCCACAGCTCCCCGTTTAACTCCCGCCCTGTCTGGGCCCTGTTATTCTGGTTGGGGGGCTGGAAAAAGCCCCAACAAATTGTCAGGGGTTAGGCTGTGCATAGGGGGTCGCTCCGTATGTGCAGTAAATTTTGCTAAATCCAGACCAAAATGAGTAAGACCACATCTGAAAGTCAGATGTAAACTTAGACAAGTGAATTACCTGCGAATCCGCAAGTTTCGTAGTTGGGTGTAACGCAGAAGGTACTTCACGGCTTTGCTTAATTAACATAAATTAATAATGTGAAATCTTTTTGGTTCTGCCAAAAGGTGGCAGCCTGCATCCTGGCTTCGGGATCTGCTCGGCTGAAGGGGAATAGCTGGAGACCTTGGCTTGGCAAAGTTTTTGCGTGCCGGGATCAGTTCGGGGTGGATATATGGCAGGAGAAATAAAACCAAGCTCTGACGGCACGTTAGTAAATGTGCCGGAGGAAACTCAGCAAGCCAGGAAGTGGTGGAAGGTCTCACACGGCTGGTTGCTCTCCGTTCCCTTGTCTGGGGGAGGGAGAGCGGCGGTGAGATGGGTGCTGTGCTGCTGGGGCTTGAACTGCACCCAGACAGCGTTGCTCCAAACTGGGGATCTTTGAGCAACCGGCTGCATTACAAACCCTGCGGAGGCGGGGTGGGAAGAAGGCGACGTCCAGGCTGAGGGTTTCTGGGGTGTGGGGGCACGGAGCCGCACTGGCCCAGGCATTTCTCTGCTCCTTCAGGCGCCTGGTGAACGATGCAGTTATTAGTTCGTAGAAAAAGCTTTAAACCTACCTAAAGACTGCAGACCAGCCCATGTCCTGAGGTTTTCCGTATGTGGGTCCCTGCAGCCACCCAGGAGCTCTTGCCCAGCATCTTGGTGCCCATCCCGGCCAGGCACAGCCCTGTCCCCATCTCATCACAGCAGGTCAGGGCCCTGAGGCTCTGCTGGCTGGAAAGCCTTGCCTGAGGTTCCCTGACGCTGCCGGTGAACCTGCCCACGAACCCCCATGGGGTGATGACCACAGATTTCCGACTGATGAGCATCACAGCCTGACATAGCCCCAGTGCTGCTGGTGGCTGCTGCAACAGCTCCTGGCGTGGGCTGGTCCCGAGTCCTTAGCAGATTCCCAAAGCACAGGGTGATGGATCTGTTGGGGGCGTGGGGGTGGTGGCTGCCATATGGCGCAAGGATTGGAGAGGTCGGGTAGAACATAGGGGCCATAAATATCTGTTGTCTCCAGCCACCTTCCTGCTGTGACCATCCCAGGACTGTCCCTGCATCTCAAATCCCCTGGCAAGCTGCTGTTGGTCCATATTGGACTTCCAGGAGCAAAAGAACATGTACGTAGAGTCAGAAATGAGCAGAGGCTGCTGCCTTTAGGTCCATGTTTTCTGATGTTGATGCCAGGCAGTTTGGATCTTGGAACAGGGCCCACACAGTGAGAAACACAGCCGCCGTTTGGTAGAGGGTTGTCTCTGCACGTGGTCAGGGACCTTCCAGCACGGTGGTTGTGTCTCCCAGGTACTGATGGGTTTTGGGCATGGATCCTCTGCTAACAGGTGTGGTGGGACGTGGGGATGGTGGGACGTGGGGATGGTGGGACATGGGATTGAAGCTGCTAGAAGAACACATCAGCATGGAGTGGACATCCTCACGTGGGAAGATTTTCCCCTAGGCTGCGCTCTTGAACGACACCAGGAGAAAAAAGCGTTAATGCTGAGTTCTTGCCAACAAAATCGGCCATTTTCCTTCCTGGGGCTCGCAGACATCATCCATCATTTTGGCTGGGCAGCCTCCCACCCTCCAGCTTCTTATCCCGGCACGCCTGGGGACGCAGGCAGACACAAACCCTCCCCAGATCGCCGCTTCTCCGAGCACGCATCCCTGCACGGTTTCCAGCAGTGGGATCACATTTTGAAGCAGCATCAGAAGACACCATCAAATAATCTCTGGTGTTAGAGCAGGCTTCCCCCGTCAAAGGGCTTTTTCTCGCCAGCCGCGGTTCAGAGGAAGGGCTGCGGGGAACGGTGCTGTGAGCAGCAAAAGCCCCTTGCACTTTGACTGTGTTCTTGGTTGCACGGCGAAGATGAGAGACCTGGGGACTGCTGCGTGCAAAGACTTAATCGAACTTTCCAGGCCAGTTAGAGACAAGAAGACATCAAAGGGTGAAAATTTTGCCGTGAATTTCTCACCGAGCTTCTTTACTTTATGGTATCTTAATTGACCAAGCCACTGCCTGGGGGGTGAAGAGCAAGATGGGCTGCTGCCACAGCCCTGCAGCTCCCTGCATGGAGAAAAGGGCTTTGCTGTGGGATCACCATCCATGTCAGGGGGAGTGTGGACCTATGCCACCTCTGAAACCAGGGGGTCAGAGCTGGGCAGCTGAGGAAGAGCGAAAGGACTTGGATTTCCCTCCTGGAGAGAAAGGTTGTGGGTTCAGACCCAGCTACAACAGCAACCCCCACCCCTGCGAGGACTTGTCCAAGTCACGTGTGAAACCATCTGGACAGGTGGAGATGGGCTGGCACTTTATCACCCGGTGGCTCTTGGACACTTACCCCACTCCGTAGGATGTGCTGCAAAGGGGTCTTGATGAGAAACCCAGCCTGTGGGGCCTGTGAGGGACTCGGGTCTGGAAGATGCTGTGCCTGGTCCTTTGTCCTGCAGCCCGGCCACCATCCACACGCTGGGCTGCTGCTGGTGGCTGAGCCCTTGTGTTTTCTGGGGGGAGAAATAAACCTCAGCGTGAGAAACATCTGCGAAGGAGAGCACCTTAACCTTGTGCCACGGACCTAAACATGGACCAGAAAGTCTACCACGTTTTGCTGGCTAGACTACCTTTGTGCTTTCTCCCTGGAAGAGGTTGGGTTTGACCAAAGAAAGCATGTGTTACCTGTTGGTGGGGTTACACCAAAGACCTCATGGTACTCACATCCCACTCAGGAGTGGGTTTGGGCAAAGGCAACACTGCCTGTGGGCAGGGACCTTTTTGTGGTGCTTCTGACTGGGATCTAGAGCATCCTGTGGACCAGATGGAGGTGAGGAAAGGATACAGTGCCAGGACACGGGCAAGGGCACTGGGACACTGTGTTTGCATCACTACCGTGAACAGACAGCCCCTGAGAAGATCCCACCTGGACACGGTCAGCTTCTAAAGATGACTTTGAGGCTGGTGGAGAGGCCATAGCACAGCGCGATCTGCTAACGTAGATGAAGCTGGGAACACGATCAGATGTGGAGGCATTTCCCTCCCCACCTCTGCACAAGAAACAATTGGACTTAGTGAGCGGATACACATCTTAAAAACAAAACACCAAACCTTCAGTGTGGTTTGGCAGCAGCCGAGAGGGAGGGAACAGATAGATGCTCCTTCTCCAGGCAATGGTTCACCAATGCTGCAGAAAATGGAGCATCTGCAGAGCAGTGTAACAGGATGTGGTGTTGGCCATGCTCAGCAAGCCTTGACGGAGGCTCTGGACTGCAGCGAGGTGGGTTTGAAACTGAAACGGGCCCTTCATCGCTCTGCCTGCTGCCCGACAGCTTCCTTCACAACACAGAGGAGGAAAACACATGAGCTGTTGACAGCCCTGCTGTCCCTCTGGTGACAGTGGTGGCACTCAGGCACTTGCTGGGTGGTCTGCAGCCGGCACGGGGGCATCATCAGGGCAATTAATGAAATCACTCTGCCTGAGAAAGGTTTGGGCATAATGGTGGTGTTGAAGACACCACGTTTGTGGCACATGAGGTCTGGGCAAAGATGCTGCAGTGTGATGGTCCTGAGTCTGCCCCTGCCAGGTCCCCAGTGCTGGGGACTCTGGTCTTAGCCAAAAGCTGATGAACGGACCTTTGGCTCAGCCACAGTCAACATCACATTAGCTCGAAGTGGGTTCCCTCCCATGCTGCTCCTGATGCTTCTCCTCTTCTTCCACCAGGAACATGGATAAAAGCTGAAGAACCTCAACTGATGCTGTGAGCCAGCTGGGGGGGGATGCGGGGTGGTCCATGGGACAGCCGTGCTGCTGCCAACACAACGCTCCTCACCCAGGCATCACCTATGTCACAGGAGGCCTCTGATGGAAGGTGGGTGGTGGTGGGCAGCTGGAGATCCATTGTCTTGGTGGAGTTTTGGATTAAAAAATGGGACAAGGTGGGGCACAAAGGCACGAGAGTTGGCAGCAGTTCCTAGTCCAAGGGCTTGGGGACCGCTGTGTTGGCACAGGGGAAATGTCTGTCTGCGAAGATAAATGATCTTGCTTAGACTTTTATCTCTGCACAGGCTTGATTTCCAGGAGGAAATGTCATTTCATGATTGTGTTCTTTGGTTTCTTTGACTCCAATTTCAACAGCTGCTGCCTTGACTGAGCAGCTCCTAACAAAACAGCCTGCCACGGCTTTGGGATGGCATCAGCTCAAGGAGGACTTTGGCAGGTTGTTCTGGAGGGCTCTAGTTTACCCCCTGCTACTTTCAGAGTCAGATGGAGTGCTCCACTGTTGCCTTTCCCCATCACCCCTGAGCAATGTGCCCAGGGCTTGTTCAAGACCCAATTCTCCTGCTCTCCTCTTCTGCAGAGGCTTGGATCAATCGCTACCGCAAGCAGCTGGTGAGGTCCATCTCACCACAGTTCCTGGAGGAGATCATCTGCTACCTGCGGAGGCTGGACCTCCTCACGGCGGAGGAAGCTGGCCAGGTGCAGGAGGCAAGCTCCCTGCCCGAGCAGGTGAGGGCGGTGGTGGACGTCCTGGCTGGCAAGGGTACTTATGCCTCCCAGTCCCTGCAGACCTTCATTGAGACCACTAATTCCCAGCTCTACCTCCACATCACCATCTATGGTAGGCAGTCTACTTTGGACCCAACGTGGGGTGTCTGCACACATGTCCTGGCTGTGGGCACTTACTGAAGTATCCCAAAATGTGCACTGGGCTGGGCAGTGTTGGCAGCTCTGATGGGAGTGTCCATGGAAGGGATGGTACCATCTCCAGGGTCTTCACTGGGGAAGGACAGTCAGGGGTTGACAAGGGCTCTGCGACAGGTTTGCAGGACCTTCCTCCAGGCCCCTCGCTGCTCTCAGCACACTTCTCCGAGCAGCCACAGGAGTCTTTAACGTCCTCAACGTCACACCAGTCACACCCAGCAGCTGGGCTGGGAACAGGGGAGAGGCAGGAGGAGGACAGCTGGGCAACCCTGACCCCATCTGTTGCTGGCTGCCCCAACTTCAGGCTCTCCTTAAAACCTTCTTGTCAGAAGAGGTTTCCTTGGTTTCTTTTCTGTTTGGATGGCTCCAACCTTGGTTCATGTCTGCTCTGGACCTCTCACAGCACCATCCCCTACTAGCCCAGTCTTTGCTGGAGAGTTTAAACATACCGTACTAGGGGCTGTTGTATCTGAGCCCAGGGAGCAGGACAGGTCCAGAGATGATCACCAGGTTGAGGCAAGAGTTCAACTCATCAGACAAGTCCATGATGGTGAGACAGGGCTAGAGGTCAACCTGGGAAGTCAAGCCAGGGATCAGGATCAGGTCCAGCAAGATCAACCTGGATCAGACACAGTCCAGTGGTTAAAAGGCAAGTGCAGAGTGATGATGTGCAAGATCAAGGTCCAGATCAACAAGGTCCATAGCAAGTGCAGGTGCTGTAGGCAAGTGCTGTAGACAAGTGCTCCTACGACATAGCCCAGGCAGGGACTGAAGGCCCAGGGCTGAGCTTAAATGGACTCCTGGACCGATGGATGAGGCTGCTCAGGGTCATTTAATCTTATTAGTGCCCTCAGGATCCTGGCACATACCTTCCTACCCCAGCGTAAGGGCTTGGTGGAGTTTTCCCTCTGCACAGGCATGGCAGTGTCTTTCATTTGCATTATGGTTATCATCCTCCTCCTCACCCCTGTTTAATTTCTCTCTGTGCAGAACCCATGGTGCAGAAGCACCTGGAGAGCCTCCAAAGTTACTATGGGAATGGCTTGGAGACGGGTCCCCTCCAGCGACTCATGAACCTGCTGATGGTGGAAGGCTTGTCCGATATCCAGCAGAAGGAACATGACATCCTGCAGATTGAAGCCACCAAAGGCCTACGAAATGTATCCAAGAGCATCCCTCTGGAGAAGCTGTTCCTGCCTCTCTCCAAGGTCAGCATCCCACCTCGGATCTCCGTCACGGTTGGAGTGGCTGGGATTGGCAAAAGCACACTGGTGAAGCTGTTTGTCTACACCTGGGCAAAGGGGGAGATCAACAGGGACATCAGCTTTGTGCTGCCCCTCACCTTCCGGGAGCTCAACACCTATGAGAAGCTCTCTGCCGAGAGGCTTATCCGCTTGGCGTTCCCTCACATCACGGAGCCGAACTGCATCTCGGCGGGAGCTGCCAGGACCTTGCTGATCCTCGATGGCTTGGATGAGTTCAAGACTCCTTTGGATTTTTCCAACACGGTAGTATGCACCGATCCCAAAAAGGAGATCCAAGTGGACAACCTGATCACCAACATTATACGTGGCAACCTGCTGCAGGAGGCTTCTGTCTGGGTCACGTCACGGCCAACGGCGGCTGGCCAAATCCCTGGTGGGCTTGTTGACCGGATGACAGAAATACGAGGTTTCAGAGCTGCAGAGATGAAGGACTTCTTGGACCAGATGTTCCTTGACAACAGAGACCTATCCGGCCAAGTCCTGCATCACATCAGGGCTAACAGGTCATTACACGTCATGTGCACCGTTCCAGGCTTTTGCTGGATTTCTGGCTCCTCAATCGGTTATTACCTAAAAAATAGCACTGATCCATCCCAAGAAATGGCCGTTGTCCCTAGGACCCTATCAGAAATCTACTCCTATTATTTTAAAATGGCTCTGAGCAGCGACTGGCCGGAAAAGCCGAGAGAAACACTTAGGATTGAGCAAGTGGTGAACAACAGCAAGAAGGTAGTGAGCAGCCTGGGCAGGCTGGCCTTCTACGGGCTGCTCAAAAAGAAATACGTGTTTTATGAGCAGGACATGAAGTTGTATGGCATCGACCTTTCCTTGCTGCAGAGCAGCTTGTGCAGTAGACTCCTACTCAAAGAAGAGATGCAATCCTTCACAGCCTACTACTTCTCTCACTTAACCATACAGGAGTTTCTAGCAGCTATTTATTATTACACGGCTGCGAAGCGGGCAATATTCGACCTCTTCACAGAGAGCGGGATGTCCTGGCCCAAACTGGGTTTCCTCAACCACTTCAAGAGTGCTGTTCAGAGATCGCTGCAGGCAGAGGATGGGCAGCTGGACATCTTTGTGCGTTTTCTCTCCGGGCTCCTCTCCCCGCAGGTGAACAAGCTGCTCTCTGGGTGGTTGCTGGTGAAAGATGAGCACAACAGCTTCAGGAGCCAAGCGATCAGCTTCCTCCAGGGCTGCCTGAACACCAACTACGTCATCTCCTCGCGGACTGTGAACACGATGCACTGCCTGTACGAAATTCAGCACATGGAGATCGCTAAGACTGTGGAAGAAGCAATGAAGAACGAGAGCTTGGCTGGGATGCTCACCCCCGTGAACTGCTCTGCCCTGGCTTATCTCCTGCAGGTCTCTGACATCTGCATGGAGGAGACAAACCTCTCCAACTGCCTCACCTACAATGTCTGTAAGAGCCTGCTCTCCCAGCTCCTTTTCTGCCACAACCTCAGGTGAGTCCTGGTGGGTTTGCACTGGGAGAAGCAAGCAGGGACGTGAGACTGTGACTCAAAATCCCGAGTGTTGACAGGAGATGGCCCACAAATATTGTCCATCAGTAGAGAGCTGCCCTGGGGATGGCACTGGGTCAGCTTTGCTTCTGTGCTTGAGTTTTTCCACTTGTGAAGGGCAGGTGTCATGGGAGGGCTGTGTTCCCATCCAGTCCTTGGTTGTCCTTTCTCCACTCTGTTCTCCAAAACACTTGTTTTTCCTCTTTCCTTGTATCTTCTCCAGACTGGACAATAACCAGTTTAAGGACAATGCGATGGAGCTGCTGGGCAGCGTGCTGAGCGTGAAGGACTGCCAGATCCAGAAGCTCAGGTAGGACCTGGCCCAGTGAGGATGGGCTGTTCCCAGGGATGCAGAGCAGAACTGGGGACACCTCAGGACCCAGCGTGAGTGTCCTCCAGGTGCCCGGTGCCAAGGACAGCCCCACATGACCTCCTGCACCCAGTCACGGTGACCTCTATGGCCATCTGTCTCGCCCAGCCTTCCTGGGACCACTGCCTCCTCGCTGTTCCTAAACATTTGGGTAGAAATCCATGGGTTATCCCAACAAACTGCTTCCCAAGGACACGGCTGTTTGCTGGACACCTGCACGGAACATCTGACCTACGGAGGGGATGGGCTCCTGACCCTGGCGCAGTGAGATGCCAGGCTCCAGACAGATGGGTCCCCACTTTCCCACCTCCCTGCCCTTTTTTGTGGCTGTGTGTAGAGTCCCCCGTGCTGCAATCTGAGCTCCCTTTTCATGACACAAATGAGTTTTAAGTCTAGAAACTCCCATTCCACCCTGTCCTTGCAGTCCCCTGCCTGGTGTCCATCCCAGGAGAGCAGACCTTGGGGCACGCACCACTTCAATCACAGAATCGCAGAGGTTGGAAGGGACCTCGAAAGATCATCTAGTCCAACCCCCCCTGCCAAGGCAGGGCCACCTAGAGCACATCACTCAGGAACGTGTCCAGTCGGGTTTTGAATGTCTCCAGAGAAGGAGACTCCACAACTTCTCTGGGCAGCCTGTTCCAGTGCTCTGTCACCCTCACGGTGAAAAAGTTTTTCCTTATGTTAACCCGGAACCTCCAGTTCCCTGTGTTAACCCTCCACTTTGCACGCTTGTACCACAAGGCAAACACTCCCCATGGTCTCCTCTACTCACCCATCCCAGCTGCATCCTGGGACATGCCAGAGGCTGTGAGAGCTTCTTTCTCCCCCTGAAGAACATCTGATTTTTCTTTTTCTGGGCAGCTTGGCAGAAAATCAGATCGGCAACAAAGGAGCCAAAGCACTGGCCAGGTCACTGATGGTGAACAGGAGCCTGACGGCACTGGAGTAAGTGTTTCCCTGTTACCAGCTCCTGCCAGGCAGGCATTCCCAGCTGGGAACCATTCCCGTGGCTGCAGCGGGGCCGGATCCCACCTCTCCTGACTGAGCTGGGGAGGGTCTCCAGCTCCCAAAGCCACCACTGCTCCAGAGGTGAACGTAACTCTTGGGAGCTGCCGGCCTGATGTCCCGGCTCAGCAGTGCCTGAGGTTGTGGCACCCGGAGGCATTTGGCTTCAACCGGGCACGTGCCGCTCCGGCTTTGCTAACCTTGGCTTTTCCGCCCCAGCCTGCGGAGCAACTCCATCGGCCCCACCGGAGCGAAAGCCCTGGCTGATGCGCTGAAAAAAAATCAAGTCCTGCTTTCCCTGAAGTAAGTCTCAACTTCTGCAGCCCCTCCAGGAGCAGATCCCTGGGACAAGCCCCCTCCAGCCCTCTCCTGTCCCATCAAGGGGGACACCTCGAGGGCCAGCAGGTGGGGGGACTGTGGGCACAGCCCGGTTCGGTTGTGCCAGGCGGCGAGCATGAGGGCAGCCGGCAGAGACCCAGTGACTGGGGCAGCCCCGGGCCAGAGACGTGGGGACTCTCCTGCCTCTCAGCTTCAGGGGGCTGGGGTCTGGGTCCAGGTCCAGGTCCGGGTCCATCCCTTGTGCAGGAGCTCACAAGGTGCTGCTACATGGGAGATGACATCTCCCACAGGAGACGAGGGAGGGAGGGAGAGCCCCGGGCAGGGATGCTGGGGGCCTTCTCATGCCAGGGACAAGGGCATGAGCTTTGCCCCTCTCTCCTCGCAGCCTGCAGCACAACACCATCAAGGAGGATGGTGCCACCTTCCTGGCCGAGGCCCTGCTGACCAACCACAGGCTGACAACCCTGCAGTGAGTGACCAGGACCTGCTGTCCCCTTCTCCTGGCCACCCAGCAGACTGAGGTGCCACCGACGGGGATGTGGCACCGGATATTCACGAGTGCCTTCCTCACCTTTGCAGCCTGCAGAAGAACGCGATCGGAGCCCACGGCGCGAGGAAAATAGCGGAGGCGCTGAAGCAGAACTGCAGCCTGAAGGAGCTGATGTAAGAGCAGCACGAGGCAGAGGGACGGTGACACCAGCGCCATGTCTCCCGGGACCTGCGGGCAGGAGCGACGGGCAGGGGGATGGGCCATGCCACGCGGGCAGGGTGGATGCTGCCAGATTTACCCAAGGGGCGTTAAAACACATTAAAGCTATTTCAGCTCAAACCTGACGTACCAGATCAGAGGCGTACGCGGGTTGGGAACGAGACCCCAGCGAGGTCACGCTTATCGCTGGAGCAGAGCAAACCTCCGGCGTGCGCGGGGCGGGAGTGCACCGCAGCGCAGGCAGAGGTGTTTCACCCCGGGGCGCTGAGGGGGGGCGGGACCCCCAGGGTTGCTCCCAGGACCCCAAGGTGCAGCGGGTCCTGCAGTGTCAATCCTTCTTGCCCAGATGAAGCCTTTGCTGGAACATCTAGGCCGGTTGCAGCGTGGCTGCCAGTAACGCCTGCTCCTCCTCTTGTGTCTTAGACTCTCCAGCAACTCGGTAGGAGACGACGGCTCGGTTGCCTTGGCCGAAGCTCTGAGGGTGAACCACAGCCTGCAAAGCCTTGAGTAAGTCCTCCCTCCACGCCTGGTCTCCTCCTTGCCCAGCAGAGCTCAGCCCAGCCTCCTCACTCCAGCAACACCTCCCACTGCTCACAGCCCCTCGTACCACCCCAGACCCTCCCCACATCTCTCCCACCCCACGCTCCCTGGAGGAGCAGGGGGCTGTGGGCGCTCTGCGCGAGGCTGGAGCACCGTGCAGCAGCCCCAGGCAACGCCGGCAGCAGCCCGGCTGGCCCTGCCTTCACCAAGGGAGCACTGAGGGAGTTCATCCTCAACTCAGATGATGATTTTTATTTTTTTTCTGCTTTTGGAGGATACTAGTAACTTTGGGTCTTCTCTCAGATATGGTGGGAATTGGCTGGCGAGGAAGGTAGTGGGCTGGGGCCTGGCAGAGGCAGGGTGGGGTGGGGTGACTTTCACCCCCATTGGGAATGACAGCCAGAGGGGATCACTCCTCCCACCTGGCCGGAGCGGAGGGCTGGCGGCTCCTGGGGACAAGCTGCTGCACCCTGGATCTGTCACTGGCTTCCCACGGTGTGCCAAGGACCCAAAGACAGCAGGAACCTCGTGGCCAGCAGCCGCGGTGACGGCCAGCTGGGGACAGGGCTGCCCTGAGGTGCCAGCAAACCCCGTCACTTCTGCTCAGTGGGGCTGGTGCTGCCGTGGTGAGCAGCAGATGCTGATCCTGGCCTGGCTGCTCCCGAAGTTGGTCCTTTAGCCTCAGCTCCCCCTTCTCTCCTGTGGCTGGAAGGTGCCGGTTTCTCAGTGAAATAGGCACTTTTCACCCCTAACGCAACCCCGCAGCCCACCTGCCGTGTCAAGGCTGGCCTGTCCTCACGCCTTCCCCCATTTGTCTCAGTCTCCAGAGCAACTCCATCAGCAGCACCGGGGTCACTGCGCTGACAGCGGCTCTCTGCTCCAACAAGGGACTCATCAGCCTCAAGTAAGTGACACCCTGCCCAAAAGCTGCTACCAGGACAGGGGACGCGAGAACTTTTCCTTCTGCCTGGGTTGTTTCCACAAGTGCTCTGGGATGCTGAAAGCAGCCTCTGTCCCTCCTCTGGCTGCGAGCAGCTTCTCTCCATCATTAGCCTTCTCCCCTGGGGACAGTACTGGTTCAGCTGTCTCTGGCAATGAAATGATGGCAGCAGGGACGGGAGGCTGGGAAAAAGCCCCGATGGCGTCGGTGGGTGCTGACAGCCGTAGGATGCGCAGGGAATGGAGGTGCAGATGCTGATGGGGATGCAGGGAACGGGGATGCTGGTGGGGATGGGGAGGGAGGGGCAGGTGGAGACACAAATCAGGCAGGCAGTTGCAAGGGGTGAGGGGGGCTGTGTGGCACCCCTGCCGCAGCTGCTGCTCCCCAGCCCCGTGTCTTTCCTCAGCCTGCGGGAGAATTCCATCAGCAAGGAGGGGGGCCCCGCCATCGCCCGCGCCCTGCGCGCCAACAGAACCCTCAGGAAGCTGGAGTAAGTCCCACGGGCCCCAGGAGGGCACCTACGCTGCTGCGCGGTGTCGCTGGAGGTGTTTCAAGCTCTGCGTGCGTGACCTGTGTCCTCTGTCCCCTGCCTCTAGCTTAGCGGCGAACCTGCTGTACGACGAAGGCGGCAAGGCCATCGCTTTAGCCATGAAAGAGAACCAGGCGCTCACGTCCCTGCAGTGAGTTTCCCCTTGGACCTGGCTTGGTTTAAAGCCCCTTGTGTGACGGTGGGGCAGGGACACTGCTGCTGTGAGGGTGGCTTCCCTGGGCCGCCCTTCACTGGGGTGTGTGCTGTGCCATCCCGGATGGACCGTGGTCTTGTGCGTGGGTCACCTCCCAGCCCCAGCCTTCACCTCCCATTTTCCTCCTGTTTGCAGCCTGCAGTGGAACTTCATCCAGGCCAAAGCTGCCACAGCCCTGGCACACGCACTACAGTCCAACGGCAGCCTGGCCAGCCTCGAGTAAGTGGGGACACAGGCAGGCAGCTCCTGGGCAGCCTCCTCCTGCTGGGACCTGCCCAAGGACTCTGCCCTCACGCTGCTCCAGGGGAGGTGGCATTGCCTGCTGCCTCCTCCGTGCGCTCCAGGCCATCCTGTGTCCCCATCGCGTGTCCCTGGCTGGGGATGCTGTAAGGGCACGGTGGCCCAGGGACTCCCCAAGCCATTTGGGAAAGCCCGGCACACCGTGCCCTCTGCTCGCTGCCCCTCGCTGCCCGTCTCCCCGCTCCCGGGTGCCTGGGCCATGGGCAGACGCAGAACTTGCATGTCTTAGCTTGCAGGAGAACGCCATCGGAGACGAGGGAATGGCCGCCCTCTCCACTGCACTGAAGGTCAACACAACCCTGGTAGATCTCCAGTGAGTGTTCAGGCTGCGGCATGCCCCTGGTATTGCAGCCTGTCTAATCAGCTTGTCTAATTAGCATGCCACAGCCACTTCACAACCTGTGCTGAAGGGTCCTTCTGCTCTTGCAGCCTGCAGGTAGCCTCAGTTGGCGCAGTTGGTGCCCAAGCCCTGGCAGAAGCCTTGATGGTCAACAAGAGCCTGAAGATCCTGGAGTAAGTGCTCAGTGGGGCCACCAAGTCTCCATGGCTGAGACACCGCTTCCCAGGGGTGTCCAAGACCCTGGTCATTAGCTCGGCACCACTTCTACCCTCGCATCGTGTCCCACCAGACTTGGCTTGCCCGTCCCTTGACTCACTGGCATGGGGACACCTCTCGCCCACGGAGAGCGCGTGGCCGTCGCGGGCTGTCCTTCCTCACTGCCTGCCTTTCCTCGTAGCTTGCGGGGAAACTCCATTGGCGTGGCAGGGGCCAAGGCGATGGCCAATGCGCTGAAGGTGAACCGCAGCCTCCGCCGGCTCAAGTAAGTACTCTGCTCCCTGGGGTGAGCCAGAAAGAGCCTACCCAGACCTTCCTAGAGGGAGCAGTGAGGGGACAGCCAGGCCAGAGGGGCAAAGCTCTGAGCTTGTGGCTTTTTCCAAGGCCCATGCTGTGCGTGGTGGCCATATCTCCCCGGCTGTTGCTTTCTGACTGTCTCGTCTCCCACAGCTTGCAGGAAAACTCCCTGGGTATGGATGGAGCCATCTGCATCGCCACCGCTCTGAAGGGCAACCATGGCCTCACCTACGTGAAGTAAGTGGCTGCTGAGCTGGACGGTAAGACAGGGATGGGAGAGACCATGGGAACCATCAAGGGACCTCCCCCACCACTGGCACTGCCTTGTGCTGCCCTACAGGGACCTCCCCGATGGGGCAGGGGGCAAGGGGGTCCTGCGCTCCTCCTGGTGTGACAGCCACCATCCCTGCACAGCTCCAGACCCCACAGCTCCTCTCTGAGGATGCCGAAGAACCACCCCAAAAGCCAAATACACTCCCAAAATCTCACAGGGACACGCTGGCTCAGCCCCTCCAGCTCACCAGGAGCTTCCTCCAGCCTCTCACCTGGCTGTCCCACAGCGCTCAGACCCAGAGTCCCCTGTGACCAGGGTCCCAGCAAGAGCTCTTGGATGGCGTGGGGAGGGTGCAGATGATGCTGGGTGCTGGTGCAAAGCTGAGCAGCATCTCTTGTATCCACCAAGGATCCTGCTCAGCCTCATGCCCAAGCCTGAACTCCCCTTCTCGTTGCTCCCAGCCTGCAGGGAAACCACATTGGCCAGTCGGGAGCCAAGATGATCTCAGACGCTATCCGGACAAACTCACCCGACTGCGTCGTGGATGTGTGAGGGTGCTGGCTGCAGCGAGGAGGTGGCCCGGTGGGTCCCTTCAGCCAGCGCGCCTCCGCAGGGAGCTGCTCGGCCCCTCGCCCTCCGTCTCGGGGAGCAGAGCTGGGGCCAGGAGCGCTCCCGAGCTCCCCGGCATGGCCCAGCAGGACCTGGCGCCTCTGCATCAGCGGTGCAGGAGGGTCAAGGCTCACTAGTGGTGAAAGCTGGGGGAGGTGTGACCCTGTCCCCGCTCATCCAGGCCCTGGGGGAGCTTTGAGGAATAGGTGACGTGCAAAGAGGAGGGAGGAGGGGGCAGATCCCACACGCCAGCCTTTTCTGGCTTTCCTGGGTGACCGGCCTGGTAGCGGCAGCGACCCCCCTCCCGTGATCTCCATGGGGTTACTGCGCCGCGCTCAGAGCCTGCCCCAGACTGCATGCATCCTGACCACCCCAGAGCTCTGCTCTGGTCCCAGCCCAAGTCACTGCGGGCAAACGGCAGCACCCAGCAGCTCCAGGGCTCTGCTCACAGCGCCAATTCTTCTCCGTCTGGCTCTGGCAGGGGTCCCGGGAGACCCGGGTGAAACGTGGGCAGGATTCACAGCAGACCCTTCTCACCTGGCTACATACGGCCCGGTCCTGCAGGCTCCCCTCCACATCCCAGAGGGAGAGCAGAGGTCTGCCGTCTCCGTGCTCGGGTGAGAGCGGTGCTTTGGGCCAGGGCAGGGTCCCCGTCAGCGAGGGCAACCTGCGTGTTGGCTGTGCCCTCGGCAACAGGTTGGTGTTGGCTGAGCACGACTGAAGTGTCTGTCAGTGCTGTTCTCTGCCAAAGCCTCTCGGATGGGTCAGGTGTCCCACAGCGGAGGAGCGGAACCATCTGGAAAGACCTTGGGAAACGAAGAGCCCTTGGGATAAGGGGAGGAGAGGGACGGTGTTTGTAGAACTGCCTTATCCCGAGGACGGGCCGGACTCCCTGCGTCTCCTGCTCTTGTCATCGGTGACAAGCTGCGTGACCTCGGGATGCGCCTTCCCCGCGTCCCAGCTGCAGGCTGGTCCTCCCCCGGCAGGTCGCCTGCCTGCTGGAAGCAGAGGTGCCAGGCGATGCCCTCGCGGCAGAGACCCAGCGACTCTCCAGAAGGTGTCGGGTTTGCAGGTGGATCAGTAGCCAAAGCAGGCGACCCCCCCGCCCC
>VWZZ01008070.1:8221-92300 GCA_013399095.1 Psophia crepitans
ATCACCTCCCTGCTCCTGCTGGCTATGCTATTCCTGATACAGGCCAGGATGCCGTTGACCTTCTTGGCCACCTGGGCACACGGCCGGCTCATGTCCAGGCGAGCATCAATCAACACTCCCAGGTCCTTTTCCTCTGTAGAGCTTTCCAGCCACCCCACCCCCAGCCTGTAGCGCTGCCTGGGGTTGTTGTAGCCAAAGTGCAGGACCCAACACTTTGCCACATTAAACCTCATCCCGTTGGCCTCTGCCCAGCGATCCAACCTGTCCAGGTCCCTCTGCAGAGCCATCCTACCCTCCAGCAGATCGACACTTCCCCCCAGCTTGGTGTCATCTGCAAACTTACTGAGGGTGCACTCAATTCCCTCATCCAAAGGTGGCAGCAATATAAAGACACACTTTTAAAAATACATTCTTGTCTTTTCAATGTCATTCTCAACTCATCCCTTAGGATTTGGTATTTATATCACAATATAGACAGTAGCTAAATACTTTTACAGATCATCTTCTGTTTTTCTGTTTATATGTAAGCTACCATAGAAGTTAGCTGACATTTTTATTTTCTCGCTTCATTATAACCACAACAATACCTAAGGGAGCATGTATTTCCAACCAAGTCTATCAGCCTATGCCTTAAAATTGGGCATGTGGTAAAGTGCCTACGTGCATTTCTACCCCTAACAATGGACAAAATCTAACATTGTTCTTAAAATACTGTTTTCTGCTAAATTTTCAAATAGAAAGAGAAACTCACAGAACCAATGGTCGTGACATTTCCAGCTCCAACTTTTCAGATGTTAATGTTGGAGAAAATTCCTCAATAAACTATGCACTTTAGATCATTAAAGGGAACTTAATATCATATGTTCCTCTATCAGAAGTAGTTGAAGTAAAATATGTTTCAGTAGAGTTTTTTGATGTATTGCTTGACTGGGTTTAGAATTGGTCAAATAATAACAGTTTTTATTGAATGGAGTGTTTATCCAATAAATGACATTCCTTGTCCTATGCTACTCAAATAATTGTGTTTTACATATGCTCATGTCTGCTGTTTTTACATTGTAAGAGTGGAGTTAAGAAGGCCTTCATTTCATAGGGCTAGGTAAAGTGATCTGGGTAAGTGGATATAAATGTGTGGATAAACCATCCTTTCTGAAAACCACCATATTTCACGTGAAAATTTCCAGCGTGGTACAGCCCCTGAGAACTTGTCGGTCTGTCAGACCCCCTCTTTGATCTTGAAACACTCGGTGAATTCAGTCAGAGGCAAAGATCTTAAAGACACTAAGACTCTGAAGTTCTGTGAAATGGCGTCTGGTAGGGGGAGATGTGAGAGGTTTCCTGCCAGGAGAGATAGCTACACCATAAGCATAACTTGTGCTAAACTCAGAAGAAATCTATTTGGGAAAAAGTGCTTAGAAATGCCCTCCTCACAGAGTAATCTTCAGAGCTTATACTTTCTGAGAAACTAAATTGCCGTGGAGATAGAAATCTGTAGGAAACCTAGCTTTAGTTTCAGTCTTGTTTCTAAGAAAAACATTTTTACGAAAAAAAGAATATGCGTGAAAGCAAACTGAACACAAGGCAAACACAGCAATATTCCTCTTTGTTACATTAGCTGATGCTGAGTGATTAGTACTATTGTTCAGTTCAGCTGTTAACTCTTAGCTGATTTCCTAGTGCTTAATTCCCAGATAATTTCAGAGAGATTTATGCATGAGCTGAGAGTTAAACGCAGACTTAAATGCGGTACTGACATGGGCATTGTATAGTGTCCTGGTTTCAGCTGAGGTAATTTTCTTCATAGTAGCTAGTATGGGGCCATGTTTTGGATTTATGCTGCAGATGGTGTTGGTAATGTAGAGATCTTTTTGTTATTGTTGAGCAGTGTTTACACAAAGCCAAGGCTGCTTCTGTCAGGATGCACCTTCCCACCAGTGAGTAGGCTGGGGGTGCACAAGAAGCTAGGAGGGGACACAGCCAGGACAGCTGACCCCAACTGACCAAAGGGATATCCCATACCATATGACGTCATGCTCAGCAGATAAGGGGCTGGGGGAAGAGGAAAGAGTGGGGACACATTCAGCGTGAGCATTTGTCTTCCCAAATCACTGTTATGGATGACGGAGCCCTGCTGTCCTGGGGATAGCTGAACATGCCTGCCATGGGGAGTGGTGAATGAATTCCTTGTTTTGCTTTGTTTACATGCACAGTTTTTGCTTTACCTATTAAGCTGTCTTTATCACAACCCACAAGTTTTCTTACTTCACTATTCCGATTCTCTCCCCCATCCTGCCGGGGGGAGTGAGCGAGCACCTGTGTGGTGCTTGGTTGCCATCTGGGGCAAACCCACAACATACAGATGTATATTTAATATGAAATATTCTAAATCCAGGCTTTAGCAACATCTTTAAGAACACTGAAGCTGAATGGATTCCTCACATTCCTACAGATCCCTGCAGCCTCGAGCACCAAGCTGAATTATAGTGTAGTGAGGGATCATAGAATCATAGAATCATTAAAGTTGGAAGAGACCTCGAGGATCATCTAGTCCAATTGTGTGTCCCCGTTCCCCCCCATCTATTACCCACTAANTGGTTGCCATCTGGGGCAAACCCACAACATACAGATGTATATTTAATATGAAATATTCTAAATCCAGGCTTTAGCAACATCTTTAAGAACACTGAAGCTGAATGGATTCCTCACATTCCTACAGATCCCTGCAGCCTCGAGCACCAAGATGAATTATAGTGTAGTGAGGGATCATAGAATCATAGAATCATTAAAGTTGGAAGAGACCTCGAGGATCATCTAGTCCAATTGTGTGTCCCCGTTCCCCCCCATCTATTACCCACTAAAGCATGTCCTTAAGTACCACATCCAAACTTTCTTTAAACACACCCAGGGACGGTGACTCCACCACCTCCCTGGGCAACCCCTTCCAATGCCCGACCACCCTTTCTCCTAATCTCCAACCTAAACCTCCCCTGGCGCAACTTGCAGCCACTCCCCCTTATCCTGTCGCTAGTTATCTGCGAGAAGAGGCCGACTCCCAGCTCACCACAACTTTCTTTCAGGTAGCTGTAGAGGGCAATAAGGTCTCCCCTGAGTCATATCTCTGAATTTGCCGAGTGGGTTGAATCACTGACTTCTGGTAGTGTTGAAAGAACCCTCAATCAATTAGTTACTTCTCTTCTGCATCTGGCTTGGCAACCAGTCAAGGAGAACAACAGCATTCGTTTCCTATTCATGTATTATGCACAATTTACTTTGAATACCTTGTTTATTCTAACACGGAGGCTATATTTTCATTTCATTTTGAGACAACATTAGTGAGAAGATGTGAGAATTGAGGACACTATTCAACTATTGAGCCACAGATCAATAGACAAAAAGTTTTTAAATCGCTTTGAAATGCCTGCATTGATAAAGCTATATCCATTATTCTTCTCTCTGCTACTGGGGTAGAAATAATAAATATTTTAAGACTCCCAAAATAGATGGAAGTAGTAATATTGACTAAGCAGAAACTGTTTGCCAGGAGATTAGGCTTTAGTTGGTAGGATTTAAATATGCCTGGCATGTCAAAGCAATGTGACAAGCCAGTGTTTTCATAAGGTTCTGTGTCTACCTCATAACTTGTTGTGAAAGGATGATGATTGTTGCCAGCTTGCTTTGTTCTTATTAATATTTTTGAAGATAAGAAAGTGAAGTGGCTCCATTTCAGGAATTAAGTAATTTCTCTGTGCCAAAATACTGACAGGAACTCTTGGTGCAGAAAGATAAATTAGAGTTCTGACTCCTGCATGACAAAAAAGAAGTCAACTTTGCTTGAAAGGAGCCGTGCTGTTCAAACTGGTGTTACTTCTTTCAACACTGCAGATGTGAATGTCAAGTGAGTTTTGTATGTGAATTTCTGCAATGTGAAATGGAACAGGCTGTTGAATTCAGGCACTTTGAAGATCTGATTTTAAAAGTCAGGAATAATTTTAGGGAAGGGGAGGTCAGAAGAATCAGCAAGTGGAACACGTGGGTGTCAGTCAATACTGTAATGTCAGCTGTATAGCACAATTTGCAGCACACGTCTAATGGGTTATTTGCCACGTTGTCTTCAGCACTGATTATTCCAAATGCCTCAAAACTGTGCTTGCAATGTCTTGCCTTTATGTAGATGGTATTTGAACCCCTAGTGAGTAACTGTCTATCCACCTCTATTCTAATCCAAAATGTCAGCCTTTTCCATGGGTCCAAAACAGCAAAACTCCCACCCAGGTCCTTACCCAGTGCAGCAACAGCAGCAGCCTCCTCCTAGTACACCTCATATGGACCAGCCTTTTGAGCTATCCTGGTCCAGACATTTCTGTCTGCTTCTTGCTTTATTCCTTTGACCTGGACACCTCTATCCTTATGCTGGTTCTTTCTCTGTTGCAGTAAATACATTTGTTTTCTTACTAGGACAAGACCCTTTGCTGTTTAGTTGAGCTCTTCCTGTTAGGACTCATCTTCTATTGCCATGCTGGTGTAAGTGTTACCTGTGCCTTTTCCCTGGCAGCAAGCTCAGCCCTTGTGCTCTCTGTGCCAGATGGACACACACCATCATCTTCCACCCCTTCTCATGATGGTTGCCCCAGTACTCTGCTCACTGATGATGGTAGGTGGAGAATGGACAGTGTCCATCTGGGGCTTCAGCTGCTCTTCTGCTCTTTGTCCATACTATTGCTTGGTTGCCTACCTTTTATCATCTTCCATATGTTCATCTGGAATTGGGAGCTCTTTAGGCAGAGACTGGTTCTTTTGAAACTCCTGTGAGCACTGTAATGCTTGATCTGTGATTGATGCTTCCAAACTGTCCTGTATCAACACGTCTTACCTGATGGAAAATACCTCTGGCATACAACAGAAGTGACATGAAAGTCGCGAAGGAGATAAGTGAAACTGTTTATTACAGATGTCTCACGAGTGAAAAGGAAAACCAACTGTCAGCACTTCAGAAGAGGAGTCTCTGCAAACCTTCACCTCCTCACCCTGCAATAAATCTTACATCGTCTATAGTTACAGGCCAGTCCCTTTGCATCACCACACACCTTAGTCTAACTGTTTCAACTGAGAGTAGTTCTTCAAACAGGACAAGCTCCTGGGCAGACATTGCTGAGATCATGAGCAGGAGTTCATTTACTGACAAAGACTGCATATTAAAAATTAGGGATTCCAGTTTAAACAGAGTTAAAACAGAAATGCAACAGACATCTAAGAAGGATGGAATATTGCTGGGAAATCACATATTAAATACCTCTTTAGTGGAAAATAGAGTGCTGTAATTCCTACTATATATTACCAAAAAACCCAAAAAAACAACAGAAAGCATAGAAAGCATAGAAAGCATATAAATATATCCTATATACACGAACAATACAACACAGCTGTCTCCTGAGCAGGGATTAGTAGCAGGACATTGTTATAGAAACAACGTATATTTTCCCTTGGGAAATTTAACACGCCACAAATTCAGTCCATTCAAGGCCACAGAGAAACAATATGCTGCTTATGCTCTTGTTTCCATATCTAGTTGCTGAGATATCAACATTTTTACAAATGAGGTTTCTGTACATTTTCCATTTTGTTTAAAAACTACAAAGGATTAGCACCCTTTTTTTTCACCATTAAAAAAAAAATAAATAACCAAAGACATTCCTCTCCACATTTACATTTTTATATCTCCCTTACTTGGTTAAACCAGACAACATGAAGTTATTTCCACTCCTCAATGTAAGAGTGTAATTGATGGAGCGATACCATTATGAAGTACTTTTAGAAAAGGGTTTAGTAGAAAAACACAAGGCATTCATCTTAAACTAGTTTAATTTACAGTTCCACGACAACAGCTGGGGACATAACTTCTGGGAAATGTGGATGCAAATTCAGACTGAAAGATAGGATTCAGTGAAATCAATGGGTTGCAGCTGCTGCATCTGACACAGACACTACTATGTCTAGCAACATCTTTTTAGATCAGAGGCAGATTGAGCCCCAAGATAAGCAGCCATCCATCTGTCTTATGGCAACTGAGTTCTTCACCACTCACCTTCCACTTTCTTATTTGTCATTTTAATAGTGATTCCTGTGCAGTTCAGATGCCCTTTCCCGTCTCATACACTACCTGTGATTGCCAACTGTGTAACGAAGAAGGTCATTCGAGATTTCCGCTTCCTCCTCCAAGTAGAGAAGAGCACGATGGCATTTCCAGCAATTGTGACAATAAAGAGAATCCAAAGAGTCACCAGCTGCTCTGTCTGCATTAGAGAGAAGGAAAAAAAGTGTATCGGTAGGTGGGTGGGTAGTAAATTGGGTTAAGCCAATCACTTATCCTAGGACAAATGAGGTGAGAATGGAAAAGAGGAGTGAAATGTGAGTTTTTCCAATTGATTTCTAATTATTTAGTCTGAAAGATATTCTTGTTCTTTCAGAAAGTACTTAACATGCATCACTGCTGGTGATGTTCATTCCAGTTTGATTTGCAGTGGCTGTATATTACTTCTATCTTCACAAAACAACTAGTGGTGTCTGTGTTTGGCACTTAACACTAAAATGAGAGGCAGCCCTCAGTTTTCTCGTGTTGCTCCAGCAAGCTGTGAAATAACCAGCTGCCTCACTTTGTAAGGAATATTGATATATGGGCTTCTTCGGAGAAATGGGGGAAATAAATACTTCTCTCCTTCCCAGCTCCAGTGAGTCTGAGTCATCCACAAGCCCTACAAAATTCAGACATCCACTCCATGATCTAGATGTGCACCAAGATTGAAAAGAAAGCATGACCCACTGGAAGGAAAAGTAAAATCCTGCGGCGAGCGATACGTGATGACAAAACGTCCCCTAGTGGTAGTGTGTACAAAGAAAAGAAAGTAAGAAAAAAAATTAATCGGCTCTCAAAGCATCAGGATCCTCTGGCTGCAGGAACAACCGCGTGTGTGTCCACGTTTGCTTGTTTTGTGAGTGCAGGCCCAATCTTCTCCCTCCTTTTGGCCTACCAAAACCCATTTGGTCCTCTCTAGATGCAGGATAGTTGTTTTCCTGTGGCCACTCTGTAGGTTTCCCCTTGCCCTGTGAGACTGTGAAGAGGGATCCCAGATGCTGCCCCTACCGAAGTGACCCCAAGACACTGCTCTGAGCAGGTGGGGGGAAGGAGGCTCTTGACAAGACCCATGGCTACCTGGCTGGTAGGAGCAGAAAGAAAGGAAAACACTCATTAAAAGCATTTGGCAGCCACTAACCCATGGCTTTGTCATGGATGAGCAGAAAGTAGGGCTCCTGCTGCCCGCAAAAAGAAACCGGCTCAGTGTGGGGAGGGAAGGTGAAATGGCAGGTAAGGAGCAGTGGCAAGGAGCTTCTTTCTCTGCCACGTGCTTTAGTGCCTTCTCAGCTCTTAGCCCCATCCTGGCCAGCAGCCATGGTCCCTTCTCTGTTGGGCACCCACTTGTGGCAACCAGCCTCAGATTTGCTCCTGGTAGGTAGCTGCACTACCCTGTGGGTTGTGCTGGCATGCAGGAAAGGCAAGACCTGGGATACAAGCAGTCTGAGGCTCCACTCTGTACCTGAACCCAGAGGTTAACTGAAGCGTACAATGAAGGCTGTGTTTAGATGGTTTCACTTTTCCCAGCATGATAACTTTTGCCAGTGTAATCTACTATTTGGGTCATCTCACCTAACTTTAAAGCTCTAAAGACAGACAACTACTCTAAATTTTCATAGTGTAGTCTAGGTAATAGCTGTATCTCAGAGATGAGTCACCGCTCATCTCACCTACCTTGGGATGACCTGTCTCCACTGATTATAGAGTGACCTAGATAAGACAACTTGTGTGGGCTGAATGCTTAGCTTTTAGACAAAAAAAACCCACCCCACCTTCTTTGGGTGTCTGCTAATCTCCTGAATTTCTTGAAGGAAAATTCCCTTCACAATGTGTGGGAGAGACATGATGGAACTATTTACATGGGGATACTTTGCTTTGTACAGGAATTGGAAGGAAGTGTCTTTTTCGAAGGTAATTAAAACAAATTTGGAAGTGAATTAAGGGTTAATTGGGTTCTCTCTTGAAACCAGTGGGTTCTCCCCAGGGTTTGGTTTATCTTTTGCAATTCAGAAAAGTCTTTCACATATGAAGAAAACTGAGGGGCATGACTTGTTCCCATTTTCTCTGGTATAAAATCAGGAGAGCACTGTCTTGAAAGAAATTCTGTATTCTGACATTGTACTCATATGGGTATGAACAGAACAAGGATCTGACACTCAAACCTTCTTATGATTCCCGCAGAAGAAATAGCTATGGAGCAACAGAGACTGTGGTAGAGGGGTGTTTCCCCACCATAGGTGCGCAGCTTATATGGTCAGTTTAAATCCCTCCCTGCCAAGTTAAAAAGCAGTTCTTAACAGTTAAGCAATTTTAGGCTAAGCCTCCACAGAAATATACAATTAAAACAGACTACAAAGGTAACCTAAAAGGTGCAAAAGCTGAGTACAGGAAAGGTAAGTTTGAAAGGCCATAGACAAAGGAATAAAGCCAAAGTTTTGATTAATCTATTTGTGGTAGCTGCCATTCAGAGAGATGAGAAAAAAGATCTCATTCTTGGGGATTAAGGAGCTATAATAATAGGCACCTTAAATCACTGCAGCTTCTATCAGTCTGTGTTACCTTGCAGAATGAAAACTTCTGTGGTTATTAATGGGATGCCCACCGTGATAAAGGCCTTCATGGAGGCTAGGATTAGAAATCAAAATTATCTTGATAAATTGGAAACATACACTGGAAAAAAACAACAAAGCAAGATGCTGTTCAACAAAGCAGAATGTAGGACTCTACAGTGTAGTTGGTGTAATCACATCATGGTGGGCGAGCTTTCAAAACATCCCCCCTCCACGCAGCACGTAAAATGCCCCACAGGTAGAACATGCTTTAGTAATGTCACTCTACCCTGAGAGCAACAGCCACCATCACGGGATCGACACTAGTCTCATGTGCCTCTGCTCTAATCCTTCTGCTGTACCCAGCAGCTGTGTGCCCACTTCTGGGCACCATGCTTCAGGAAAGACACACAGCAATGAGTTGACAGCAGCCTAGAGGATATAGCCAGGCCAAAAGACTGCATGAATTAAGTTGTTTAATCAAGCAAAAAGCAGACTGCAGGAAAATATGAACATAGCCTTGAAGATACAAGAAGACTGATGTAATAAAGGAAAGGAGTAATCTCATCTTTAGATTACTGCAGACTGACCAAAAATAAGTGAACCAGAACTACAGCACAGAATTCAGGTTGATAATTTTAAAAAATTGAGTTAAAAGTGTACCATATATACAGATTTACTGAGTCAATGAAACCTCCATCTGTGGAGGTTTTAAAAATAGCTATTAGATTAGAGAGATGATTGATTGATCCTTGAACTTCACTCCAGCTACATTTTCATTAATTTTGTTTTATTCATCACCTTAAGGTTGCTTAGATATAAGGTGTTTCATTTCACGTCTTATTTGTTCATCAAGCAAAAATCCTTTTTAGTAACAAACCTCAGCAAGGTGATTTACAAAAACCCCGTTGTTTAATAACATGTTGCACAGACATCAGAGGCATTCTGGATTAAAAAAAAAAAAAAAGAAGAAGATAATAACAACTCCAAAACCCCTGTGTAGAAGCTTTTGGAAGGGGCCGCTTCTGCAGCGGGCATTGCTAAGTACATTACGTGAGAATGGCGTGACACCAGTGTCATACACCAGTTCTTTTAGAACAGAAAAACTAAAGATGCTGGTGACTTAATTAAGGTCACAGAATAAATCAAAGTCAAGAGGATTTCCTTGACATGACTACAATCATTGCAGGTGCTGCTGTTCCACAACACTGCTGTGTTTGGAGTGTGGAAGTGCTTGACATCTGGAGCGCGTATTCATGTTTTGCTAATTTGCTTTAAGATTAAAGGCAGCTTTAGTCAATGAAGCAAGCCTCTTGATGGGTGAAATGTAAGCCAGAAAACCTGGCTGAAGATTGTGTGTGTTTTCTTTTGCTTGCAGAAGAGGTTGTTATTCTGTCTCTCTGACAAAATTTCTAAATCCATAGGCTGTGATAAGTCCAGCAAGAGGTGTGTTCTGCTTTATATTTGAGACAAAGATCAACCCTGCGAACAGCTTTAACCAAGACTACAGTTGAATCCGTTCTGAGCCATTGGGAGACATTCTGGTGCCATGACGCCATCCCTCCTTCCAGTTCTCCCCAGACAACTTCTTTTCTCACTCATTTCTCAGGATGTGTATCCCCTCTGCTGGGGGCCACCAGCTGTGGCTGTGGAACAGGTATATATATACACCTGATATCCCATCTCCATGGAGGTGCAGTTGCTCATGCCTTGAGGTGCAGAAGCCTTTGCCTAATATCAGAGTAGTTGCCTAATAGGAGAGATTCAGCTATCAATGGACAAAGCACATTTGTACTTGAACGGGAACCCAACATGAAACAGTTTTGTTCTAGCTGCTGAAGCTGGTTGGGAAACAGCCTGGAAAAAATAGATTGCCAGGTAAGAAATAAGCAAATAAACAGCAAATACAGAGAGGTACTTCATTCTTGATGTGACTGGGTGGTCTTTTCATGTGAAGACAGGAGGCCTATAGTGAATTAATGTCCTTGCCAATCCTGTGTCTTCCCGCTCCATGTCCTTGGTCACCTGGGTGAAGAAGAGGCACTGATCCATCATATCACAGGTCAGTAGTAGCTGAAGTCTGAACAGCTTCTTCTTGCTGGCTGATTAAATTCTGGGAATAGGCAAACAGTCTCACTGCTTGCCTTTGGTATATTTTAAAAATTATGTTTCTAGTGTAGCCTATTGCAGTAATTGAGATAGTAAGAGAGACGTAATCATGGAGCAAGCCAAACAATTTTGTAAGGATGTTCCTCTTAATACATAAGAACACATAAATCTTCTTGCTAAATTGGGGAATGGCCATGCTCATGGACAGGCTCACCACTAGTAGATCACATTGCACTTTCTTAAAGGAGGAAAAAAAAAGAGAAAAATCTTTTCTCACTCTCTGAAATAATCACTTTAATTGCAGACCATATAAGAAAACTGAGAAGTCTAGATTTTGCATTTTTTGGATGCTGTTGTAGAAGATCTGAGGTCTTGAACTTTCAATACTGAAAATGTTCAGGACAGACTTGCTATTTTAACAGCCCCCATTTGGGATGGAACAAAACCAAAAACCCCACAATAATCCAAGAAGATTAGTTTTCCTGAGGCAGACAGGTGCCATGCAGCTTGACTGATTCCAGTCAGGGATTTATAGACAGTTTACCTCTAAGGCAAATTGCACTTTGGACTGCAACAATGAAAGAAATCAAAGACAGACACTCATTGGAACAATTTAATTAAAGAGTCTTAAAGATACTGGCACAACCTCTGACATAATTCATCAAGTTTTTTAAAATAAATAAACAAAGAAAAAAAATAAATAAACCCCCCTCTGCCTCGTACTGCCAGATTCCTCTAGAGCAGAAGCCCTAGAGGAGCCTTGTGGGATCTAATTGCTGCCTACAATTATGTAACAGGAGGGTGCAGAGAAGGTGGAGCAAAGTTCTTAGAAGTGCACAATGAAAGGACAAGAATCCACAGATAAGAGTTGTAACATGGGATGTTTTGATTAGATGTTAGGAAAAAATGTTGATGATGGTGGTCAAACACTGGGATGAGACCCCAGAGAGACTGTGGGATCTCCATCCCTGGAGATATTAAATACCTGAGTGGACATTGCCCTGAGCAATCTGTCATAGTTCGAAGTTGCTTTCAAGTGGTTGGCACAGGTAACTTCAGAATACCTGAATTATTATGCACACACAAGTATGCATAAAACCTAGTTTCGTTAGGAATGTACTTAAAACTAAAAGGTACCTAAACAGATGTAATCAGATGAGCACTTTGCAGAAGTCGTATATTTATTGTATCACAGAAACATGAACAACTCAGTTCTTTGTGGGAATCTTTACATAAATTAAAATTCACCCTGCAAGTCAAGATTATTGGTGTAAACATTACTGGCATGGGCATGATACAACTTAGGAAAAAGCACTTAAAAAGAATAAGGTGACATTTGCCTTATGCTTACAAGGAAGCCTGAGATGCAGAATTTCTGCCATGGTGTGACCAGCTTAAACAATGAGCTGTCAGAAGCAAAGTGAGGTGCCACTGAAGGGATCATGACTATTGTTTGGTTCATCAGCTATAAAATAAAGGTTCTTTCATACATAAAAAAGAACAAACTTGGTTCAAGTGCCAACTGGAAACATCCATACTTTGTCTTGTGTTGAAACTTTCAACACAAGTGGGGTTGCGAAAAACAACCCAACAGAAATCTGTTTGTAGATAAGCTGTAAGTGCATTACACATACTTCAGTTGTAGAGAGCAGTTCTGACTGTCAAGAGAGGACAAAGTAAAAGGCACCAAATATCTTACAAAAAGAGGGACAATGGTGGAAGTACTTAGGCTAGAAGTAAGTTTCATACAGTAAATGATTTCACCTGAATGTGAAAATTCGGGTGATACAAACCACCTCCTAATGCTTAAGAAATATCAAAAGGAAAAAAAAAGAATTAATATTTGGGGAGGAAGAAAAGCTGCAAAAATGGCTGGATCACTCCTGATTCATTTGCAGATAGGCTTTGTCTCAGTAAGAAAGGAACATGCATACAACTGGGAAGATCACTGAATCTTTTGCCCTACTTGTCACAAGGAGCAGAAATTGTACTGGCCACCCCTGTAATACAAGTGTGTTTTGAAAGAACATTTTCCATCTAGCAAGGTAAAGCCAAGAAGACATTACTATACAATGCTCACACAAGATGTTCCTGAAAATTTTGGGAATGGAATTTGATTGACACCTCTGGGAAATCTCCTGTGAAGATAAGAAAGACTGAGGAAACAGAAAGTTCAAAGCTCAGACTTTTATTTTGTCTTTGAAAGTGCTTCCATTGTGACTGAATTTGAGAGAAACACATTTGGGCAGGCAACAAGCCCTCTAGGAGCTGGGTTTCTTTGGTAACTTGGCCGGGAATGGAGCCTCATTTAAACTGCATAAATACTCGTGCAGCCCCAGGTCATGCCTGACGGTTTCATATCTCTGATTCATATTTCTGCACAGCGGTTGCTTTACTGTGATGATTTCTCACAGGCTGGCCATGTTATCCTCCCAGCACAGGTCATTCTGGTGATCCTGGGATGTATTGCCTTCACAACAGGTTAGAGGCGATGGCAACAGTCACTTCCCCACGTGTCCTTAAAGGTGGAAGAAGGGTGCAGCCAAAAGAGACCCGAGCTGATGTTTTCTTTTCTACTGAACTTCAGAAGCAGTTTTGCATGAGTTTGTGTCTATATGGTATAGCACTCCTGGTCTGTGAATGTTGGTGTGTTGTATGGAGGAAAAATCTATAGTATTTTCTCACTTTTAGGCTTAGGGAAACAGACAAGATGAGGAAGCCTATTCACTAAATCTGGACATTTTCTCATGGAAAGGGGTAATTATGTTATTAAGATTATTTTTGCTTCATTTTGAAATCTAGCAAAACTGTATCTGTCTTTTTTGTGAATCCTCATCTTTTAAAAGATGAATTTCTTAGCTCTGACTTCACCATCTCAGGTGAGGCAGGGACCTTTCTGTGTGCTACATTCAACACACGTGAATTGCTGTGAATTTCCAAGCTCAAATAACTGCTAAACAAACCACCCCCCAGCCTGCCAAAATCCTCCATACGTGTGACTGGGATAGAGGGGGAAGATTTTCAGTTAATAACAGACAGTAACAATTAAATTTCACTAGTAGATAGTTCACATTTGGCATTTTGCTGTGTTTTGGTACAAGATGGATAATAAATGGGGACAGTACTGTCCAGTTATTGCAGGATTTTTTTACCCATTGCACCCCAGGAAACTTCCACAGAAGCAGACAAACAGATATCCCCGATTTTAATGTTATCAGGAAACAGAAATTTTTCATTTTTTCCTAGAACATTTTCAACATGAAGAGTTAATATTAGGTCACTCAATGGTCCATCCATAATCGTATGAATTTGATAGCTCTATTAAAAACTAAGAAGTGCTGTTTTTTCTTAATCACAGAAAGGGGTAAAATGATTAAGTATGCCTAATCTGTACAAATAAAACATCTCCAAAAAACTGGAGAAATTAATGCGTTTTTAGGCATATTTATGTGGGAGAGGCAGACAGAGGCAAACCCTGTGGCTGTGTGGACCATGGAGCCAGAAGTTTGAGGGCTGCTACTATAAACCCACTCAAATTGGCTGGCTCAGAGCTACCCCCGTCGGGCTGTCATACAGCCAGATCACTTCTGTCATGCATTTAAACTACTAGATGAAGCCAGCCTGGCCAACAGCACTGCAGATTTGTTTCACAAGGAGATCAGCTATTACATTCTTAGTGCAGCATCTCAGCAATAGCAACAGTCATTATAGCATATTGCAGAGGCTGTGTTCAGGAGTTCCTGACGCTGTATTTGTGGAGACTTAATTCTCCTCCTCTGCCCCCACCAAAAGATTGTAAAGTTACTTATGAATTATTTGATATGCCTATTTTTCTAAACTGCATGATTGCATTTGCAGAGATTACCCCAGAAATTTGACAGCACCCATTATTATTTTTCTATTATGTATTCAGAGACATAGCTCTCTGATGTTTGCTTGAAAATCAGAATGAGCAATAATATAGGCAAATACTTTCCAGGATGTAAAGAGACTCCTGAATTTGGATGAAATGATAGGGACAACAGATTTTGACCGAAACAGGCTCTGAGGACACCTGGATCCAAATCCTTGTTGCCTGATAGTCCTACAAAAGAAGTATATCCAAATCTTCTGGGCATTTGGATGTTGGCCTTCTCAGCTCTTCGCTGGAGATGGTAAGCCCTGACCTTTGTAAAGAGCGTTGGGCTCCGTGGATAAGCAACACGTGCTCTTACATTTGTGCTTACTCTGGCATGGCAATACCGCCCTGTTTAATATCTGAGCTACTTGGGCTAAAATATGCAGGTACAAGGAATGCTACAGAGGGGATGGAGGACAGTCACATGCACAGGGTCAAACAGTCCTTCCTGAAACAAACTGGGAATTTAGATTATATGTGTACAATCATTGGTGGTGGAGTCAGTGTGCACATTGTTCCTCCTGAGAGATCTAACACTTCAGGGTCACTGCCGTGACTATGCTGCATGGCACAGGGACAGGGGGGACATGAGCATGTGAACCAGTGGCTAGGGTTCCCACCTGGCAGAAGAGAGATCAGAGTTCCCAAACTAACTTGGGAGTAAACAACAAAACTTTTGCATCCTCCTGCACAGGTGAGGGCTCAACTCTACACGTCAGAAAACAAAATAAGAAAATGTACCAGATGATGGAAGTCAGCCCACTCTCCTGGGAGGCAGGAGATGATGGTGGGAACACAGTTCAATCAAGAAAGAAACAGAGGATGGGACTTTTCTCCTTTTGAGCACCCCAACCTTTATTATATAAAAATTGGGCATCCCGTTTCCCAGTAGACCTCAGAGATGAGTCCTACTGGATCCTCTCTGAGAACAAGCACACGCTCAGGGAAGCTTCAGTGCTGTTGGGGCACTGTCAAGACGAGGTGCTTCCTCCAGCTTTGATGAAGACTCCCAGCCTTGTGGACAACTGGGGCCAGCCTATTCTGAAATTTCAGCTTTTCCCCAGGTTCTCCAGGCAGGTTTCTGGTTTGCATCTAGTCAAGTACACAGAATTAAGGAAGTCCTAAAGTGGAGGAAGGCCACAACTGTTCAGATAATCTCCCTTCTTTGCAGATTACTGTGTTTGGCAGAGTACAGTTGACTCTAGTTTAGATCCCTTTCACACATAGATTAAATGCATGGCGGGGGGTGGGGAAAGGGAGGAGACTGTAAAGGGATGTAATGAACTCTGCTTTGGCCTGGGAGGTTGGAGCTGTAATTAATACCAATTTGCACATCTGTTTTGAATCTGGTGCTGGCGCAGCCAACAGGACTTCTGATGCTTGTGGATTGAGACAGTAAATTACCTGGATGCCTCACATAAAGGCACCTGGGAAGAAATGTGGCCTGGGCTTTCAGGGACCATTTGCCATAACACAGCAGCGAGACCTGAACATAGATCGGGATGAGCCAGTGCCTTTGTTGTGGGAAGCACCAGGTCACCTTGCATGATGTGTGGTGCGTGGGTGCACCCGATCCTGCCCCAAAGTCAGCGACTCTGTGCACCAAGAGCCAGCCTAATTAGCACACATGGCCGTAACTCCAAAGCAGACTTCATGGGTAAAGCCTTGGTGAGCAACTGGCCAAGGAGCTACAGTAATGACTACCAGAAGAGAAATGTGTATTCCTCCAAGTGGGTGAAATGCTCCATTTCCCAGCCAAAAAAAAAAGAGGAAGTTCTAATTGAACTGGCAAACTGCTGTCTAATCTGAAGCAGTGCAGTATTTGGTTGTTAAGCTCTGGAGAGGAATAGACAGAAAATCAAATGCTTCTGAAAGGGGGAGCAGGGAAGCACTCACAGCTCAGTCTGTAACAGGACTTTTTGGCACTGAAATGCTCAGGCACATTATTTTACTTTTGTCATGTTGCCACCACAGCGTAGCACAGACACTACCGTAGGTGGGTACAGGCTGTCCTTTTGAAGCACGGGAGGAAAAGAAGAAACCAAGACATGCTCCCATAGTTTGAACGGTGTGTGAGATATCCTATGTAGCTGTCATTGGGTAAAATCATGAAAAAGCCACTAACACAGGAACTGCTCCAGGTACTGGGTGAGTGTCACTCCCTTGTCTCTATTTTTTGGCCTAGATCGTGTTTTCCTGTGACCGCTCTGGTAAGATAGGTTACACCTGCATTTCCCAAGTAGAAATATCTTGTGTGCCCCGTGTTGGACTTCTGCATCCCGGCACGTGGGCTCTGGAAACAACCTGTGCAGTGGCTGTTCATCCAGCATGCCTTTACTGTCAGCCATGGGCTACAACGTGTTTGAAAACCCCAATAAAATGTGAAAACCCCATTTGTGGCTATATTTTGAGCACTGAGCTCTGGTTTTTAATCCATTCAACCAATTCCAAGCTGAACCTTTTATTACTTTAGCTGCTTAACCAGACCCTTGTGAAGAGGAAGGAGATGGAAGTGGCAAGGACAGGGCCACAACATGGGCAGCGCTGGTGGGGGACAGCTGTCTGAGTCAGCAGGCATGGGCAGCACCTTCCACACGTGAGCTTTTACAAAGAGCTGAAATTGCTGGCAGGGAGCCCTGTCTCCCTGCACCGTAGTCATCAGAGCAGGTGCCTTATCCCTCCTTTCCTGCAGCAGCACCAGCTGTCACTTGTCTCCAGAGTCAAAATATTTCCATGCCTATCAACAGCTAGTAATTGATGTGAAATCAGTGAACCTACTTGCAAACTTCATGCTATATGTGCCAGAGCTAGACATTCGACAGAGGAGTCCAAGTCTAATAAGAAGCTCTCAGCTAACAGAATCAAGTTTCCTTTAGCAGTGGACAAGCGTGCATGCCTATCCATGTTTTCCTAATTATTGTAATTCACTCAATCTCCCCTATTAAGGAGCATTTTTCTGCCTGGGGTCTTTCTAATCACGGAATTAATTGTCACTTTTACCACTATAAAACACTGCTCCCATGACATTGTTAAGAGATGAAGCCCTAACTGTGGAAAGAACAAAGGAAATAAAGGGAAAGTTGTTAAAAATATTTTGCTTGTGCTTCTGATTTTTTTTTCAATGTCATAATATGGAGAGAAAAAAAAGAAGGGAAAAAATTATCCTTGGAATCCTAGGTAAGAAAGTACTGTCTTATAAAAAAACCCAACCCAAAACCCAACTGTATCAGCAGCATGTTAAAAGACACTCTCATTAACTAATTGTAGAGCTACAGATTAACTTTTTCGTTGACAGTGGAAACCTGTTGTAATTCCACTGATTCCACTGGCGTTGTGTCAGAGTACTAACAATCCCACAGAAATCAAAATTGCCTCCGAGCATATCCCCTTTTACCTAATGTATTGTCAAATGGTGTACATGCCTCTATCTTTCCAGCTGAAAGTAAACTCTCTGGTTCTGAGCTCCAGAAGGAGCAGCAGAGTACTCCTTGTCAAACTTTTTAATAACTTGAGCTTAACTTGTACAATGTGCCACAACAGTAAAGTGGCACAACGCGTGCAGCATGAAATAAAGCAGCAACAGACAGAGAAATCTAAAGGAAAGATGATTTTCAGTCTCTCTCTCATCTTTTTCCTGCATTCACACATTGCAAGGGCGATGTTTGTTTGGGGAGATGAATGAATACACTTCCCATGTCATTCGACAGCATTCACTGCTGAATGATTCAGCTGCTGCGCTCAGCCTTCAAGAGACACTGCATCCCCCGCTCAAGTTAAAAACAAACAAACAAGCCAACTAATTAGAACCTGTCCCTCCTGGTTTAAAAAAAAAACACCATCCCACCATCAAGCAACAAAGCAACAAAAAAACCCTCTCACTTGTGTACACTGTTGCAGCTGGAAAACTGAAAAGAAATCCCCTTATGTCAAGAGATCACATACAAGATGTGTTAAACTCATATAAGCTTTCGATTAAGGATGCGTATATGATTACAATACCTCTACAGAAAAACAGTACCATCCCCTCTTGGAAGGGGGTACAATTGGCTAAGACCTGAAAGTATGAACTTCGATTTCTACAACTATTTTGTTTTTCAGTAAATGCCTCACATGCTGTCTGCTGTCTTTGCAGGGGAAAAAAACCACAAATATCTGGGTAAAAAAGTTCAACAATCCCTAGCTGCCTCCCCGCAAAGGTGCTGAAAAGGCACCAAGGACACAAGGATGTGAGAAGAGTAACACACGCCTTAAAAGAATACCTTAAAAGAATAGTAAAAGGATCCCCACTCCTCTTCCGTCACCACTTCAGTGAAAGTCACCGTTTCCGTGCAGGTGACAAGGGTAAGGTCCAGCCAGCCGGTGCCTCCCTGGGAGCTGCTGCTGGCTTCTGTGGAGACGACCTCCATCACTGGCTTTTCTTCGAGTTGTCTAGGTGCTTGTTTTTGCAAGAGTTAACGCTGACAGGCTTCTCCCGTAAAAGCGCAGCGGCACAACAGCTTCTCACTGCTCCACCGCTGGCTACCGGAGGCGTCGGGCTTCAGCGCAGCTGAGTGATTTTAAAAAAAAAAAAAAAAAGGAAAAAAAAGCGCCAAGCTGGCTTCGTCCCTTTGAGCTTTCCTTCGGTACAGCTCTGACGACAGCCGTCCACATGCTCTTTCCAGCAGCAGGAGCAGCAGCCAGGAAGAAAGTCAGCACTCGTAAACCCGGCCATGTGCTTTGTGGCCTCTGGACTGCCTCGCGGCCCGAGGTGCCAGCTCTGGAGAGAGGCACACCGGTGAGAGCACGGCCCTGCTCCCTGCCTGAGGCCCAGGGGCCCGGCTGTTCCGTTCAGCAGCTTTGCTCGCTTACCCCAGCCCAGCCCGCTTTGATTTTGATTACCTGCAGAATTACAGTATACCCATGTACAAGCACCAACACTCTCCTGTATTAGCAAACCCTATTAAGTTTTCAGGCTTAAGCTATCACAATTTCCCTGTCAGCGTCTGTCTGACTTCTGAAGTTGCCTTTACCAAGGAAACAAAAAACCATAAATAGGCCTTCTCACTTATCTTCGCAAAGAGCCCAAACCCGCTGCACACCCACTACAGGCAATGCTTTCATCACCCTACGCACAGCCTGTCCGGAAGGGCTCAGCCCCTAGGGATTGCTGGTGCCACTTAGTCAGAGGCTCAAGGACTCTTCAGAACAAGGTAATAAACTATCTTTCTACTCACTGATTTTTCTGGGCACTGAACTCACCCTCCATTGATTTGGATGTTTTCCCCACCTCTAGTGGTGTTACCCCAGGTTTACACCAGGAAGGCAGATGAGAGTGTGTAGCCCTTCCCTGACCTTAGCACAAAACTGCAGATTCCAGGCTAATTCCAGACCTTGTTCAGCTTTGTGGAGATGCTCTGCCTTGATACCAATGCAGTCCTAAGCAGAACATGATGTATCCCTGGGTGTGTTTAAAGAAAGGTTGGATGTGGTGCTGAAGGACATGGTTTAGTGGGTAATAGGTGGTGGCGGGGACGGTTGGACAAGATGATCCTTGAGGTCTCTTCCAACCTTAATGTTTCTATGATTCTATGATTTTCACAGCCATGTCCCCCCAACTCCATTTCCCATTACCTGCTCACAGTAGAACCTAGTCCTGTGCTTATGAGTGTGCAAGCGTGGCTGGCCATGTGGGAGCTCAGGAGGCATTCGGAGGCATTCAACTCCTTGCTCAGGCCAGCACATCACACCCCGCCCACCCCCACCCTCCCTCCAGCTGCTGGAGCAGGGGTCTCTGCTACATGCCCACAGCATCTGCTCCTGTGGTCCAGGTGGGGCTGTGCCCATTCCCCACTATGTGAACAGCAAGACGGGGTGGCTGCAGGGCCCTCTGGTTCCCAGGGCCAGTAATAGCAGGGGATGGGGGCACAAGCAGTGAAATTCAGAAGGAGGTTTTTGTCTCTGAACCCTCCCAAGATGGGCCATGTCTGGATGTGGGACTTTGGACCAGGCTGTTCTTGGGACCAGAGAAACCTCTGAGTGTCTGAGCAATATTCAAACCTGTCCAGGTGACGGTGGAGTCATTCAGAGAAGGGAATCAGCCCAAGCCCATACAGATAATTAGTACCAGCCATAATGAGAAAGGATCAGCACTGATCCATGTGCTCCAGTGATCAATATTTAAGAGCAGCGAATAATGCATAGTTTGGAATGTGATCACATAAAAAGAAATGTCCCAGAACCACAATGTTTTGCTGAAAACCATTGGGATAATGTTCATTAATATATTATCCAAAAGACAGGAGGAAATATTTTTGAAATTGTTTTCTGACTGATAGTACAGGTTGACTCTGAACCTCTGTTATGAAGTATTTAGGTAGCATCAAGCTTCTTGAAAGCATGCTACCAGTTTTTTTGCTCTTCTTCCTTCTTACGTTTGGTGGGTTGACTCCAGCTGGACACCAGGTGCCCACCAAAGCCACTCTGTTGCTCCCCCTCCTCAATTGTACAGGGGAGAGAAAATATAATGAAAGGCTCGTGGGTCAAGATCAGGGCAAGGAGGGATCAATCACCATCTACCATCATGGGCAAAACAGACTCAATGTAGAAAAATTAATCTAATTTACTACCAAACAAATTAGAGTAGAGTAATGAGAAATAAAGCCAAGTCTTAAAACACCTCCCTCCCACCCCTCGCTTCTTCCTGGGCTCAACTTCACTCCTGATTTCTCTACCTCCTCTGCCCAGCAGCACAGGGGGATGGGAAATGGGGGTTGTGGTCAGTTCATCACACGTTGTCTCTGCCGCTCCTTCCTCCTCATCGGGAGGACTCCTCACACTCTTCCCCTGCTCCAGCATGGGATNTCCAGTGTGGACTCCTCTCTTCATGGGGCCACAGGTCCTGCCAGGAGCTTGCTCCGGCGCAAACTTCCCATGAGGTCACAGCCTCCTTTGGTCATCCACCTTCTCTGACGTGGGGTCCTCCATGGGCTGCAGGTGGATATCTGCTCCACCATGGACTTCCATGGGCTGCAGGAGGACAGCTTGTCTCACCATGGACTTCTCTAGGGGCTGCAGGGGAATCTCTGCGCTTGGAGCACCTCCTCCCCCTTCACTGAGCTTGGTGTCTGCAAAGTTGTTTAGTGATAGTAGAGAAAGTTGTTTCTCACACCTTTTCAGTCCTCTCTCTGGCTGCAAACTGCTCCTAGTTGTTTTTTTTTTTTCACCCTTCCTAACTCTTATCCCAGAGGCACTACCAACTCACTGATAGGCTTGGCCTTGGCTAGCAGTGGGTCCATCTTGGAGCCAACTGGCATTGGCTCTATTGGCCATGGGGGAAGCTTCTAGCAGCTTCTCACAGAAGCCACCCCTGTAGCTCCCTTGCTACCAAAACCTTGCCACGCAAACCCAGTACACCTTCTTATGTTTACAGAATTCTTTTTCTTGAGTTACAAGTTATTACACTGAATGTTGTGGGTTTTTTTGTGCGCTCATTCCTGCAGAGCTGTTACGCTCGAGCATATTACAGGCACTAAGAGGCTTTTCAGTAGTTACATCGTACGCCAGACCGTGCACAGCTCTCAGGACTAACCAAGGGTGACTTCTCTTGTGGCTTTGCCAGCTACTTGCTCTAAGTAGTACTTATGGTGCTATAAAAGGCTGTATCATGCCCTGATCCAGCACTTTCCAGTCTACACAGGAGTAATTCAGGTCTTCCATTACTATTAGCTTTTCTGTCTTTGAGTATTTCTCAGTCACTGCCACTGCCCTTGTTTATTGATGGCTGTTTTTGCTGCATTGCTATTTTCTTTACATTTAGTCACAGAATATGAAGCCATGGGCTGTCTGTGGTCCCACATCTAGAATTAACCTAATTCTCTAGGATAAAACACTTGTTTTTTAAGTCTCTGCAAAGTGATGCCAGCTCTCAGAAATCTGGTGTTTGGGGTTTGTTTCCCCTCACCCCACCCCCCACCCTGAGATTAAACAAACTATTCGAATACCTCTGCAATGAATGGCATAATAAAAGACTTTAATGATTGAATCTCCAAAGCCTATAAAAGGCAAGATCGAATCCTCACAATTCTTCTGTGGAGAAAGAACAGCTGATTGATTCCTACAGCTGACTCTGTTGTTGCTCTCAGCTGGGATGTTGAAAAGTCTCTGAGAACCCTGAATGTTTGAAGAAATTTAGATAGTTCTATAGAGCGGAATCGAGTCTTACCTCTGTTTTAGTACAAAGTGCTCTCAAATTATTGTTCTAAAACAACATTTTTCTAATGTATAATAAAATGTGATACTTTCTTAACCTTTTTTGAATGACTTCTAAAAGTTAATTGATTTTCTATAAAAAACCCCCAAAAGATACCCAAACAGGCTGAAGTGCTCCCCTCAGAGCTGGGGTCAACCAAGGTCCCCACAGCCTAAGCTGCATCTGGGAAGGGATGCCCATATTTCTAGACTCTTGGAGGTCAGTGCTGTGAGTGAAGAAAGGGAGCTCCTTATGTGCCTCAGCTGGGATGTAACTATTCCCCCTGCATTTGCACTCACATTTTTACACCTTTTTTAGCCCCTTCAGGTGGAGACAACATCAGGTTTCTAAATCTTCAAAGACTTGAAACAGCAGCAATCTTTTACGAGCTAAATATACAGTTACCAAGTTTTCTTGATAGAAACCTCTAACTCCCATTCTCCAACTTTCTGAATGAAATTGCTTTAACTTAGGATTTGAAGATTCAGGGGACACAGCGAGATTTCAGAAGCTGGTTTCAACCTCACTTCCAAGCATTTTATTTCAGGATCTGTGATGCCTGGGAGCCTGGCAGCAGGATGCTGACACTGCCAATCTCAGCCATTCCCAAGCTGTTCTTCGCAAGCCTGTGAATCTCAGCTACCAACCGCAGAGACTCCCGGGTTGTGACCGTCCCAGCTATGCCACACGGGTCACCTTGGGCCATGGGGCCAACAGCCCGCTGTGTTCACTGGTTCCTCAAATTTCTGAGTTCTGAAGTTAAAGGCTGACAAGCTGGAGCTGAAGAGCCTTTCCCTTTTGTGGAGAAATTTCTGTTTGATTTTCATCCAGAATCTGATTACATTCAATTTTGAAATATTAAAGCCTTCACAGAATGAGATGACTGCTCTCTGCTGGGCTCCAGCCTGCTGTGGCCTGCCAGTGTCCATCCAGCTTTGAATCACATCCCCAAACTCTCAGCACGTAGATTCTTCCTATTAATTTAAGTTTTGGATCAGATCTTTTGGAAAAAAAAACAAAAAAACACAACCTAGATTTTACCTATAGTAAAGCACTGGAGTCGCAGAAATCACAGAACTTTTTTTTTTATAGAATAGAATAGAATCATTAAGGTTGGAAGTGACCTCAAGGATCATCTAGTCCAACCATCCCCCCACCACCTATTACCCACTAAACCACGTCCCTAAGTACCATATCTAACCTTTCCTTAAACACCCTCAGGGATGGTGACTCCACCACCTCCCTGGGCAACCCGTTCCAATGCCCGACCACCCTTTCAGAGAAGAATTTTCTCCTCATCTCCAACCTGAACCTTCCCTGGCGCAACTTGCAGCCATTTCCCCTTGTCCTGTCACTAGTTATCTGCGAGAAGAGGCCAACCCCCAGCTCACCACAACTCCCTTTCAGGTAGTTGTAGAGGGCAATAAGGTCTGCCCTGAGCCTCCTCTTCTCCAGACTAAACAAGCCCAGTTCCTTCAGCCACTCCTCATAAGACCTGTGCTCCAGCCCCTTCACCAGTTTCGTTGCCCTTCTCTGGACACGCTCCAGAGAATATTGCTATTATAATAGCAATAATAAAATATGAGCACATTGTTTCTCTTCATTAGATAAAAAAATTTAAAAAATGAGGGTTTTTCACACTTTCATTACTATTTGTAGTCTTAATTCAGATTTGTCCTTTTTTACACAAAGGATACACAGGTATCGATCTGGTTTTGCTAAGAGTCGCTTGCAGAAGAATAAGCACCCTTAAGGAATTATCTTTGAAAAGAAGCAAGCAAATTAAAAAAAAAACACCTAGAGGAATGCCATTAAACATGAATATCATGTTAGTGGAACTGCCAGGCACCCTGAAATTTCAAAACTCTTCGCTCTGTTCCCCTCAGTCTAACCATAAAGAAAATCACATATTTTGCCAGGGCCCGATTCTCCACTCGTTCGGGCTGTTGCGGAGCAGGATCGCTTCCTGTTCAGTGACTGGAATTGCAAGTAGCTTTTGCGAAAAAAGAGCCAAGCCCCACAGACTGCAACAGACACCTGATAAATGTGCTTTCCTATAAAATACTGAGGCAGTCAACGTCGTCACTTGGAGTATTCTTACTTTTAAGGAGCTAAGCAGGTAGCCAACATGTATGGCATCCATCAGGTTATGCATCGGGATGCCAGTAGATAGAATAAATTCACAACTCCTACCGTCACCAGAAAGATTCTTCCTTCTAAATCTTCCACTTCCGATTGCCAAGGCACCGTCTCCCCTTCTCAAAGTGCTGCGCTGCAGCTGGAAAGGGAAAACTGCTCAGAACTAAAGCTGCGCTGCCAAATGGGAACGGTGGCTTCAGGTGAGCCCTGGACGGCTCCCAGCACACCCGGCAAGCGCGCAGCCAGCCTGCCCGACTGCATCGCCCGGCAGACAGTACGCTCATTAACAAGGCAACCGCAGAGAACAAAACACCAGCCATATGGGTGTCATGTCCTTCTCCTTCCTCCACTTAAGGTCCCAGTTAACTACAATGCACACTGCGGGGGGCTGGGGGGTGGTGGTTAGGGGGATGGAGACAGGGACACGACACACACGAGAGACTCTGCAGACACAGGTACTAGTTCCCATTATGTCTCCAACCGGCATCAGCAGCTTGTTGTACATTTGTACAGTCTTCTGAGCGACACGCCAGAGCCTCAGCAGGGCCAGAGCTCTGTTTCACACAGTACAGGAAGGCCATTGGAGGAAGATCGGGTTCCAGGTTTCCACAAGCCAATTTCTTGCAGTGTATTAAACAGCCACTGCTGACACATATTGCCTTTAACCTCTACAAAGAGGAATTCCTTTCAATGCAGTTTTCATATTATTGCTTAAAAGTCTTTTTCTTCCCTTTGCCCATGTTTAATTGAACTCAGACCAATGTAACAGGCAGTTGAACTAGATAATCATTGTAGGTCCTTTCCAGCTGAAAATATTCTATCCTGTTCGGTTCAGCTGTAACCAGTTCTTAGTCCATCTTAGACTACAGTGTGTGGATATCACGTCACATCTGATTTGGGAGAGAAATACTTCCCTCCTCTCCTCCCACTCCTTACCCCCTGTCTGCTCCCTCTGGTGGTTGCACACAAGGTGTCACTTCCATTATTTCCATTCACGCCTACACTGATTTAGGAGTTTCTCCCCCATTGGAGTACAGATGATGCCTGGAGCTGATAAATCTCTCTCTCCCTCTGCAGGGGGTGAAGAATAATCCAATGGCTAAGACACAGACTTGGAGTTCAGGGAACATCCTTGCTCCACTGTGCATTCCCATTCTGACCTTGGCCAAGCGATTTCCTTTCCTGTAGGGAAGAGCTTTGTAAAGTGAAGGTGTTACACAAACTCACACCCTTCTGGTTATCATTCCTCATCCACCTGGATGCTGCCGCCTGCATAGTTATCCCCAGCACTGGGCACACAGAGCACTTGGACTGTCCAACTGAGCGTTCAACTATAGTTTTTGACAGAGCCTCTATAAACAGGGACCTAATCTGCTGTTTAAAGAAGGGTGCGCCCTTGCAGCACCATGGTCCTTGAGTGCTGAATATGAACTGATGAAATCAGCAGTGAGCTAAGACTGTGCTGAGCCTCCTTTGCAAGCAGGGGTAGGCAAACCCACGCAGTGAGCAAGCTGTTTTGCACTTTTGCTATGGACTTGTGTTGGGCAGATTTAAAAAAAATACAATTTAGAGTTACAAGTTTAAAATTAAAGTTCAAAACATGGCAAAACTCAATAATTAATACATTAGAACATGTTTCAAAGCTATATCACCAGCATTAGTCTCAGATTGAATGGTACTACAGATGACAGAGAGAAAAGAGGGTGATCTAGAGAAATTAGTCTATTCCATCAACACCAAAAGCTTGGGAAAACACCAGCACAAAACACAATGTAGATCAAAAAAATGGAGGAACTCTTTGCCCACAGGGCAGTAGAAGAATAGCAGAAAGTGTGGGAAGAAAATTTAAATGCCTGCATACCAGTTCTCCTTTCTATGGGAAAGGTTGTATCTGAAGAAATGAATACACTCTGTCTTTTGGCAGTGAGCAGCAGAGTGGAAGTACAGATTTACAACGGAGGTGGAAAGCCGTTAGATGAATTGCAGGACTTTTTATTGCCAATTACAATTTCATGGCAGGGTTATTATTTATTAAATATAGAAGCAGCTAGTTGAATTCTAACTGCTCTTAGGCTTAATTCCACTTATAAAAAGGCTGAAGAAATTATAAAGAGCTAGGGGAAAAATCCTTTGCGGTAGCAGACGTGCTTCTGACTGCCTGCTTTGACTGCCTGCTTATGGACACACACACATACAGAGAAATTAAAAAAGCCACTGTATGGAAGGGGAACAAGTTACAGCCAATTTCCCTTTAATAAAGCCTAAGGTAGACTAAAATAAATGTACTGCACTGCTACCACTAACAGGCACCTGAGGAACAATTTGAACAGTACCACTTCCTCAATTACTGAAGCTCAGTTTTTTAGACTCTCCAGAAAAAGAAACACTTCACCCACTGCTCTCCTCTCCAAAAGAAATGTGCAGACAGAAAAAGAAAAAAAACCAAACCAACCAAACCCACAACTGTTAGCAGGTGAAACGTTTCCCAGGTCAGAACTGGTACGTGGGGAGTCAGAGATAATATTTGCTATAATACGCAATTACGTCCCAGGCCAGTTCCCTAAAGGAGGATGATGTATATTTTCAGGCAGCAAAGGGATGAGTTATTCAAATCTCCGCAGCTTTGTGCCAGTACTTACTTTGAATTCACTGGATTGCAGAGCAGGGGAAAGGGAGGGAGACCAGAGAGATGTGCAGAAATACTCACCAAAGAAATTGTCTCAGCTTCATCAGACAGCTTGTGTGGATAAAGTCTTTATTCCTTTGTTCATGCTGATATATGTCACTGCATATTGCCACGAGCAGCGAGTGTGTTTAGTAACATACATTGACCAGAAGAGCAATGAGGGTCTGGTACACTACACAGCAATCTTTTTTTTTTTTTGTGTTAGACAAATAATACAGAAAAATGGCCTTCTGCAAGCCAGCTCTTTCCAGACTAGAATATAGATATAAATTGCTCAGTCTGGTGTGATTCAAAACTTAATTTCCAAAATAGCATAGTCTTTTGCAAATCCGTTTTTCAGACATGCTTCTTTGGATACTATCTGGAATTCTTTAGATTATCAAGGGCAGTACACTAATATTCTTGATCATGTTATGAAACGTATTTTCACTAAAAAATGGGGAAATGGACTGCTATCATTTCCATTTCTGCACAAATAAAACCATTTGATTATGGTTCCAACCTGATGAAGAAAGAGGAGTAAAACAGGACTGGTCCACACGCTGACTTGGAAGCAGAAAGTACAGTTCAAGGAAACAATGCTTTCTAAAGAAAAATACAAAATTTAGCAACCAGTGTAAGGTTTTGGATACAATTGATGTAAGCATTCACATCCCCTAGTGACCGAGCATGCAGCAAACTGTAACTAGGCAACTCAGTAACCCAGTCCAGTGTTTTTATGCCCCCACATTTTAACACTTTTGTGGCTCTTTGACCATCGACATTTCAATAAGGTCTTCAGAAAGATTTGGATATCTTATGCTAATGATTCTTTGCTCACCATTGTAGCTGTGAGTACTATGATACAAATACTCAGAGAAATGTGAAATAGTTTGTTGTTTTCATAATGGGTATAATTACCTAATCGATCACAATACACGTAGGCAACCTTTGCTAGCGAGCCAGGGATGACTGCACTATTTGCAGTAAGTTATGGACAGGCGGTGCCAGATCTTCATGGAAATAAATGGGCTCAACTTTCTTCAGCTCACAGATTGTGCCCAAGCATGTGAGCTAATGATCTGGCTCGCTGACTCCGCTGGGGAGTAGGTTATTGATTTCACCACGTTAGTGATTATCACAGAATCACAGATTCACAGATTGGTAGGGCTTGGAAGGGACCTCTAGAGATCATCAAGTCCAACACCCCTGCCAAAGCAGGTGCCCTACACCAGGCTGCACAGGTATTACATGCTTATGTGTATAAGCAGAGCTGATTTACTGTTTATACAGATCACACAGAATCACAGAATCTTAGAGGTTGGAAGGGACCTTGAAAGATCATGTAGTCCACCCCCCCTGCCAAGGCAGGGCCACCTAGAGCACATCACTCAGGAACGTGTCCAGTCGGGTTTTGAATGTCTCCAGAGAAAGAGACTCCACAACCTCTCTGGGCAGCCTGTGCCAGTGCTCTGTCACCCTCATGGTGAAAAAGTTTTTCCTTATATTAACATGGAACTTCCTGTGTTCCAGCTTGCATCCGTTGCCTCCTGTCCTGTTTCCATTGGTTAGGAAAGAATTTTCCACTGCTTATCCAAACATACCTCTGAAACAGGTCATATTGTTCTTGTAATAAAGCTATACAGGGTAAAATAATAGGCATCATCCAGGAAAGAGAAGTGCAAAATGTTTCCAGTGCATTACAGTGGCGTGGGCAAAATACACAAAATAGCAAATACAATACTTAATCTGTAAAAGTAATGAGAAACAAACCTGAAATCAGTGTGGGAGATATTTGTGGCTCCTGCTGCCCAGAACCAAGTTCAGAACTTTTAATAAGACTAAAATTGCTGAAGAGTTCCTTAGTTTTTCTCTTTGGAACAGAAAGAAAATTTGAAGGAAAAAAAAAAAGTATTGTTGTGCATCCATATGTGTATCAAATCAGGGAGAGATTAAATGAAAGAAAAGGAAAACGCCTACACTTGAAGCATGTAGCACAATTTGCTTTAGGAGAAAATAATGTTTTCTGTGGTTATGAACATGCGAAATGATTCTAGACTTTATATGAACTGCTGCTTGGGGATTAGGTGTGGATTTAATATCTTCCTCAGAGAAAGGATTAATTAAAGTCTCTCTTCTTTGGGAAGGTGATGAGCTAAACAATTTCATATGTATATAAAGCTTTTGATTTATTTCTCTGCAGAAATAGAGTATGATGATTTCTCATTTCATATCTTTTTCTTTAAAAAAAAATCATTGTAGAACTTTTCATAGGAGTTGCTGAAGGGATTTTAACATGCTTTTGAAATGTCAAAAGAAATTGAATTATGGGAGTGTCCTTTAGAATACTTTGAAAAATCTATTGTTAAGAGCTAAGCAAATGCTGCTTAAACATCCCAAGAATCTGTCCTTTTGTTTCATTTTTTTTCCGTATTTAACAGTAAAATTGGTTAGGAAGTCTACTGGCTAATTGATAGACCTAACTGTACTTCCTATTTCCATGATTCTCTCATGAAAAGTTTTACTATTCTTCTCATGAAAGGCCTCAATTGTCATCAAAAGCTGACGAGTGCACACACACTATTTTTTTTATTGGTAAAATTTTTCAGGTTTTGACTTTTGTCATGCAATTGTTTTTCTAAAGCAAGCAGACATTTACCGTGTCATGTGGTATGTCATTACATATGTTTCAAAAAAAATATTTCCAATGCTACATGAAAAATATTTTAAGTAGGTGTTCTGTTTTTTTGTGTGTCCATCTTTAGGTGCTAATTCTAGGAATCCACTGCTGGATTCTTTCAGACTCAAGTGCAATTTGAATTGTTTCATCATTAATGCATAGCTGTTATTGCCAGATCAGATTTGCTGAATCTAATAGGAATGATGACATAAAAGCAATGTGATATTTTTGGACATGGCTATGATTTCATTTTACCTGTAATAATGTGTGAGATTAACAATGTCCTGTATTTAATAAACTCTGGAACAAGATTTGTGCCTAACTTTATTTAATTCATTCATGTGCCCTGCACCTTTATCAACTCTTCAGCAAACTGAAGACAACAGAAGCTTCTGACACTTCTGATATTTGGACCATAAAATTTGAAAAAAAAAAAAAAGAAAGAATAAAACGTTTATCCAAATGCAAGTACATTATTAGTGTCTGCTTTAAAGCATGGCTCACAGATGAATTGATATCTCCCTTGTTTGACAGTTCAAGGTTTTGTGCTTATTTTTTAAACAAACACTCTGGAAGGATCACACAAAGTTGGATGTTCTAGATAGCTAGAGCTCATTTTCTGATGCTCGGATTTGGTCCATGCGTTGATATTCAACTGTGATGACAATGTATTTACCATCAGTCAAAGCCCTGAGCAATTACAAGAAGAATATCCACCTCTCATTTTCACAGCAGGATTTGTCTTAGCAAAGTACTGTTTACACACTCTCTCTCACTGAATTATATCCCCTTTGCAGGTTAACTGGAACACTTTTGTATGAATTGCTGCGGCTGCTCTGGATGCACAGCTGCAATGTTTCCGTTAACTGAAGGCATGTGCTAAGGATGCTTATCCTGAAATATTTACAATTTAAGGGAATGCAAAAAGTCAGGATAGACACTGATAGGCTGCCGAGTAGGGGTGCTTACTAATTTGCACTGATTTCCAGCATTGGACTGTTCGTGTGGCAGTCTTGGAAGAAAAAAGCAAGAATTTATTTCTGCGTTTACTCATTGCCCCTCTGTGCAGAGTTTCAGTTGTCTATACTGCTGCTGTTTAAATGACTGACTGAATGAAAGAATGAAAGAAAATTTGCCTTTTTAGTGATAATAGGGAAATAATATGGAAAATCTATCCTTAATCTGCATTTTCCATTCCAAAGATCTTAATACATGATTTTCTAAGATGCATTTCCTGTTATCAGTCACCTTACTACCAACCATCTGTCACCGCAGCTAGCAGCAGGCACTGCAAATAGCATCTGAACTTTAGTGAAATCTGTTCAGGTAAAATGCCTTTCACCAACTTCTGCTTAATTTAAACGAAGATGCGAATCTGAGAATCTATGCTAAGTCACAGAAGAGTATGAAATTATATTTGCAGACCTTAGAAGATGGTGTTTTAGAGAACTTGGATGGAAATCCAACTAATCTGGCCCTGCCTCAGGGTCTGAAAGTCTGGAAATGGCTTTCACCACCTTGTGTCAGGAATGATACAAATTAGAGCATCTCGTGGGAAACCTGCTGGTGCCTGGCCCCCTCCGTTCCCTCTTTCCACAAAGCAGCAGTCGATGACAGTTGCTGTGAAAAAAAAAAAATAAAGAAAAAGAATTAAAAATCATCCATTATTTATTTCATGAGAAAAAAAGCATCAGCAGACAAGTCTGAATTCCCTCCAGCACTGATAGAAAAGTCTAAAAGAATTAGATATTTTACTGAACAAATATCACTTCTTAAAAAAACCTAAAAATATCCGGTTTAAACCACCAAGGCAAAAAAATCCAATTCTTAATTTCTTCAAAAGTATTCAACTTGAAACAAATTAATTTTACTCAAATCAAACAAGCATTTTTGTGAAACCTATTTAACAAGAATATTTTTTATTATGCTTGAAAATATTGTTCTTTTTGATTAGTCCTGTAATATCTTCCCTCTTATGAGGAGTTCAACACCAGCAAACCTTAAACTGTACCCATTTTTTAAATTAAATATCTGGCAAATTTTATACATAATTTTGTATTATACATACATTTATATATATGTAAAATTAGTAGATATTTAAATGATTCAGAGGTTCCTGCATATTCATTTCACACCCAAGAAATGGATATAGGAAAGCAGGGTTATTGTGAAAAAACCAACCAAACAAACAAACAAAGTGCCTGTGCAATTGATACATCTCCCATACCAGAAGGGTAAGAAGTTATGGATGGCAAACTGAGAGTAATATCTAAAGAAGCAATCAAGAACTAAGGCTCTAATGAAGAACTTTACAAACTTCCCTGTACAGCTTCTCCTGGTAAAACCCAGGACCTCAAATGGATTTTCATGCCTTGCGTCTGGTTCATTTCTTCAATCTTTTTGATGAGCATCTCTGTCTCTTGCTCAGGTGATCAAGATCTCCATTCTGCAGTGTAGCACAGGTAAAAACAAAAAAAAACAGGCAATATTCACACTGATGAGCACACCCAAGGAATTACAAATATTTAGCATACCAGGGACCAACACCTCTTGGACGGAGTGGAGCACAGTGTTGGATAAACTGGTCTATCAATTTAAACACCGCTCAACTTTGAGGAGTATTGCCTGAACTTCATAAGGCAATCTTAGCCCATAATTTTGTTATAGATCTTTTCCAAGAAGTTCAACAAAGGATCGATGGCTTGCAATTTTACAGTCACTGGCATGATCCTGTAAGACAAATATGGATTAACTGTCCCAGATTAAATATTTAATGCAATAAAGTGCTTTTTTAAAGGTATGGAAGTGTGACTTGGTCATGCATTTTAATTGTACTTAAAAAAAAGTCATGTCAGCATCTAATTTGTTCTGTTCAAATCCTAACATGCTCCAAAGATAAATCTCTTCTGTTTGAAGAAGGTTAAGATAGTCAAGGGAGCAGATCAAATAATTAGGACTAGGTGAATTTAAAATCACTGTTCCAGGCTGTCAAATAGACTGAAGTTCAAAGAGTGAACAGTAAATTATACAAACATATAAAATATATGTACAATTTCTCATTCCATTTTTGTAACTGGAAAAAAAAAAAGTTTTATTAATTAATCCCAGACTTTCTAGACGCTCAGTCTTGGGTCAGCAATTACTTTAAATAAGATATAGTGAAATCTTTGGGGTACCTGTTCAAAATTAACATGAGACTGTGTCACATCATAGCGTACCCGTAGCTTATTCTAGCTGAGACTGGGTACACATATCACCTCTTCTCCGATATTACTTTTTGGAGCTATGCTATTAAATGATGAGGAGAGGAGGTGTGAGCTCACTAACGCAGTGAAATGAAAATTGAAAATTTTAACTTTGTTGTTTCAGGTCAGGCAATTGGTTTTTAGTTTAATTAAACCTAGATGAAGCTATAATGTTTCAAGACTTCCAAAATACAGAAAAGTAAATATTCCACTGTATTGGGTCTGGTTGAGTTGGAGTTTATTTTCCCCACAGCAGCCCTCACAGTGCTGTACTGTATATTGGCAGCCAAATGACCAAACGGATATTCCATACCATATGATGTCATACTCAGCATGGGGAAAGAAGGACAGGGGGACATTTGGAGTGATGGCGTTTGTCTTCCCAAGCCACTGTTACACGTGACAGAGCTCTGCTGTCCTGGGGATGACGGAACCCCTGCCTGCCATGGGCAGTGAGGAATGAATTCCTTGTTTTGCTTTGCTTGTGCGCCCAGCTTTTGCTTTCCCTATTAAACTGACTTTATCTCAACCCATGAACTTTCTCACTTTTCCTCTTCTGACTCTCTCCCCCATCCCACCAGGGGTGAGTGAGCGAGCAGCTGCGTGGGGCTCAGTTGCTGGCTGGGGTGGAACCACAACACTGGTTCTAAGTGGTTTGCCTTTAGTGGAACCTTGTGTAGCATTGTTTAGGAGCGCTGTCCTTCATCTCAGGACAGAGGCAGACTATTTTTCCTCTTCCTCTCTGTTCCTGGTATCAGCTGAGCTGGCAGGTAGGAAGAGTTGGATAACAGAGAGGGGAGCATCCTCCCACCTTCCTCACCTGGGCCCCGCTCCTTTGCTCACAGTGTAAAAGGGGGTCACCCCCAGTGATGGATGCCCCCTGACAGTTTCGAGTTTTCCAGCTTAGGGACCACAGTTGTGTAGGGTTAGGGACATAGTTTGAGTGGCAGGTAGGTTAAATCTTTGACCACCACCTGCGACATAAACATAGTGCCTGGGTTTTTAAGTGCTTTTTTTACACCACAGACCATTAAACCACGTTGGAATGTTCCTCCTGAATGCTATAAAGTGGATAAATAATGTGTTGGACTATTTGTGGTTTCTGCACTTTTATTGCTGCCTTTCAAATGGAAGAGTTAACCTGACAATTTAACACCAACAATTAAAGTGAAAGAGGTGAGCAACTGTTAATTTCACAGCATGAAGCACCCTGAAGGTCACCCAAGGTAATACGTGCTAAGGCAGCCAGCTTATGAAGTGACCGCACTGCCTGAGTGGCCGTGTCCTGATGTACTTCCCTCCATAATGACACCTCACTGACGAACGCGCTTGTATTTGACAGGGCTTCAGCTGCAGCAGGGCAGACTTTCCGTGGGTCTGAGCAAACCAGACCCACTCGTGGAGGTGAATTGCCAAACTTGCCCAGGTGTGTCCTGCGTATCTGTGCAGTGGGGAAAAGGCACCACCGTGTGACTTTGAAACGAAGCATTGCACCCCTTGACACCTAGCTTTCTTCTGGAGGTCAAAGCGAACGTGAATTTTTTTTCCCAGCTCACAGTGGAAGCTCAGTTTGATTCCCCAGCCTGAAGAGACGAGACTAAATTTCATTTGCATGCAGTTGTTGTCGCACAACTATATTAAAAAAAAATCAATAGCACAGCTGTTCTGTGGCATGCCTTTTTCGTAAGGGGCATCGATGCTACCAAAACCCGTGACTTTCCCAAGAGAACACTGACACAATCAGGTGTAAAAAAACCTCGAAAATGGCAGCTTGCAAGTGGTTGATCAGACTGTAGCATTTTGCAGTATCGTGACACATTTTTTCCCCAAACAGCTTCTCAAAGACCACTTTAACTCCATGCATTCTCTGAGAATAAAGCATGCAGTACAGGTCCTAGACTTTAAAAGGCAGGAATCAGCTGCTGCCTATTTGTAAGGCATCACACTTGTTTCCAACTCAGTTGTAAGTTTGAGGACAAAGCTAGCATTTAAAACACAGCTGAACTTTTATGGCTTGCCATGCAAAGTTGATAGGGGCTTGACAGTGGCTTGACAGGGGCTTGATCAGTGGCAGTAGGGAGGATCTTGGGGAAGAGCTAGTACTCCACAACTCTTACTTGCAGGAACCTGTGAAAAAGAGAAATGAAAACTAACTATGCTGATGTTCAAAAAAATCAGCAACAGCACTTATCTAGCCAGACCCCAACATCCTCAGCAGGAGCTCCACATGCTGCCCATTGGAATCAGCAGAATATTCCCTACTGATACAGAAGGCAACAGGATGGGTTTCTCAAGGTGATTACAGGTGACCACCACACCAGTTCTGCCCACACAGTTCCAGCAAGGAGTTGGAGGAAGGACACAACGGAAAAAATTACATAAGGCTCACCAGAGTATTGGTTACACTACTGCACAGTTCTCTCATATCACTGAATTTTCTGCTGTCTCATATCCATGAGCATACCTACAACATCAAGTATTCCCAGCTGCTGCACAGACACATTTTATTATCCTGTCCTAAAATGGAGTAAGTGAAAAAGCAGGCTTTCTACCTCACGGAAACGTTCTTTCCTTCACTCCCACAATCCCTGTTCTTCCACTTTGCCCTTCCACATTTACCCTTTTGTGTAAATTGACAAGCCAAAGGTCTGAAAGGGCTCTTCTCTGTGCAGCTGCCTGTCAAGAGCTAAAAATTAATGAGCTTTTGGTTTCCTAAACTCAGAGACTCTGCAAGCTGTGGTGTGGTTCTGCAGGAACTGTCTGGGATTCAGAAAAGAACACACTGAGCCTGATGTGTGTGAGATCCACTACTTCGAGTAAATCACTGTCTTTTGATAAAAGGAAACACTGCCTCCTGCTTTACCAGCAGCCGTTTTTTCAAGTTCTGCCTCTCACTCAGTAACGATTCTTTTTACTGTCCATAACATGTCAATGCCATCCAAGGCAGTGTCTCCTAAATCAGGGGTTTACGGTAACGTCTGCTCATCTATAAATCCTACTCAGTACAGCAATAAACCAGCTTTGTTGGTGCAATTATGAATTCACAACAGGACTTAGACTTTGCACCTCTATTCTCTACCACCCCGTGTGACACCCAGGCAGCTAGGCTCCATACGCAGCATGCCAGAAGAGTTAGGTGCTTAGGGCAAAGATTCTAAAAGTCAACAAGCAGAATGAGGGAACACTGGAGCTAAGAGGAAACACAGAGTTGCTTAAACCCCAGCTACATTTACAAATTCAGTATTTTCTGCTGCAAGAAACTTAAAATTTACAGCCTCTCCTTTAGCTGTAGGTAGGCATCACGGCATTTCCACACAGCAAGACGATTTCACCATGCAGAGAAGCTATGTCATAGGCAGGAGCAAAGCAAGACAACCCCATCATCTCTTCAGTAAAAGGTCCAAACTTTGAAAGTCTGAAGCATTTGCAGCTGTAAAGCAACTGTCCACTTCAGTCTTTCCAAATAACTATTGCAGCCATTCTTATTCAATAACACCTCTTTCCTTAGCAAAAGAGGAAAAAATAATGCCAGTGAGTAGAAGATACATGATTTATCATGTGAACATTATTAAGTACCTTATTTAAGCATTAATCTTTGACCTTCACGAACGTAGTGACAACATACAATGATATTTGCTGGAGGCAACTGTTCTTTCATACTCACACAACAGCATTATTTATAGCAGCAGTGCACATCTGAACAACAAAGGAGCATGAAAGGTAGCGATGAAAGATGCATTGTAACAAGCAATAAATCAGAGAGCACTGAATTGTTGAATGCTAAAGGAAAGGAAGCCACATGAAAATAACATCGTGTTTTAGCAAAAACCCTTTAAAATGTGCTTAATGCTAAGCACATATTAGTTTCTTGAAGAAGTAGTGAAATTTAGGCTTTTATTCAGAATTAAGTACATTCTAAACTGCTCTGCTGAGTCAGGATCTAAAGGAGAATGATATTTATGATGATTTCAATCCAAGCCTACAGGATAAACAATGTTTTCAGGGAAACTCATAAAGCCATCAAACACATAGGTGCATCTCAGTCGATAACAACAAATATCACTGACAGAATAAACTTTATTAGCATTCATTTCAGATTGAATTAGTGGCATGCTGTAAGCGTTCATTTTTCACCTTCCACTAAAGTGCTTTTGCTCATGAAAAACTGCTTTAGGAGGCTTAAACACGTCTAGGAGCTGTTACAGGTAAACATTTCTCCTTTACCCATCATTTTCATGCAGCACTAGGGAAGCAATTCAAGAAACTCAGGAATGAAAGATTGAATTCATATCTTTGGTCTCCACCTTTGCAGACTGCCTATGATTTTCATATACGTGGGATTCTTTTATACGCATACATATGTGTGTGCATGCATATGCATGACCTTAAATAATAATTTAAATGTTAATTTAAAGAAATATCCTTATTCAGCGCTTTCATTAAAAAATGCTGATCATCAAGTCATGAGGATTTTGTCTTTCCAATATTTAGCACAATTATTTTATTCAAATAATTACTTTTTCACTGACAAAATAAAAACTTGTTATAGCAAAAATGATCAAAAGTTTAAGGTACGAGGCCTATGCAAAGACACAAAAGAACTGTTTAATCAGGAGAGGAAATGGGTGAAGAAAGACATGGAACCTGTCTACAAATCCACAAATACGGGATGGAATAAGGCGTGATGGACACAAATTGCAGCAAGAACTTCAAGGTGGATGTTAGGAGCAAAAAATACTTCTCTAATTGTAAGCCAAGGGAAATCTCTGAGACAGATTGCCTGGGGATGTAATGGAAGCCCATCCCAGGGGCTTTTCTGGTTTGGTTAATGAAATGTCCATCAAGAACGGTTTAGGAATAAATTCATCTTACCACAAGGGTAGGAGATAGATCTCTTGACACGCTGTTCATCCATATTTTTTCTAATTCTAGGGTAAAACCCAAGTAGAAAGTATTAGACAAAAGGAGAGCAGAGGAGAAATCGTTCTGGTTTCTCTATGCTAGTCTGAAGAGTCAGATACCACATTGTTCTTGTATGGTTGTGGCTCTCCACAGTACCTGTATGATGCAGACACTTTTATCACCTCAGCAGTAGCAATCAGCCCTAAAGTCTACAAAACACCCCATGGGGCTGACACAGATTCCCCACTGATAACTTAACAGACAACTACAGCCGCCTAGTAATTTCCATTTATTAAGATAAATGCAAATGCACCTGCTCTCCCTTAGTGGAATTTTGCTCTTTGCTGAAAAGGGACCATAAATTTTATTCCCATTTTCATGTACATACACGCTTTGGCTTAGCAAAACTAGCTCCTGCTATTGGTCTTTGGTGATGTAAGGTAATATATCTGACTGCGGGAAGCAATCTTTGATACAAACAGAGAGCATCCTCATACATTAAATTAGATTCAGCCTGAGTCTATGATAATGTGACAGTGTCTTTGCAATGAAAGCCATTTGACTCATACTCTCTTTAAATACTGAGAATCCGAGGAGCTGCAGAGGTCAGCATCGAAGTGTGAGTCATAAAAATGAATTTCAAGCTCAGTTATGTAATGAATCTGAGCATAAAGCCTCCTTTGCAAAGAAATAAAGCAGAACCCTTTGAAACAAATGAGAACTGGCCAGAAGGAGAAAACTGTTTTCCAGTCTTTGATGTAAGTCACTGGTCTTTTTCAGTTTGAAGACCCCATAAGAGTTTTCCAGTGAAGCTGTATATCCCCTTCAGTGACTTTAAGCCTCTGCTGATAGCTTTGCTTTGCTTAGTACTCCCACTGATCCCTTAGAAGTTGAAAAACACAGGCATATGTGAATTCCCTGAATCCAGTGAAGTTTAAAAGGGCATAAAAATGATGCTCTTCACAAGCCTGCCTGAAAACGTTTGTAATTACCTAGCTGTTCTGGTTGCAGTTAAGGGAAGTGTATCCTGCTTTGTGTAAATGGTCTAAAGTGATCAACCTTTTCCTCTCAAAGACATGACACCGAAGGATGTAAGAACACAAGTATTTCAAAGCAGAAATAGGCTCCAAGTAGGGTTCTGTTGATGGTTTTTCCAACACCATACTAGATTAATTTCAGGAGCTTTTTAGGCTACCGTTCCAGAATCAGCTGAAGTCAGTGATATTGATATTAATGAGAAATAAAGACCAACTAGTTGCAGTTCTAGCATGTTTTCAGTTTTCTGTGAACAAATAACTGAAGACCAATAAATACTGGCAATTTTTTCACATCTGCTCTGTGCTAGGTACTTCTCAAGTTAACTCAATCCAGCTGAAATTACAAATAGCCCTATTCTAAAATTATTTCAGCAAAGTGTGCTTAATTCAGTGTGGGAATCTGTAGGGTTTTGGCCACCGATGCCTAGAACCTTGTCTGAAACTCTGGAAAAAAAATCCAGTGCAGCATTCAGAAGGGCTTTTGCAACCAACAGAAAAGTCCACAGTTCAAGTGTCAGACATTATGTCTTCACCAGTTGGTGCTTTGATCAGTCCATTACACCGATGCTACAGAAGTGATGTAAAACAAAGCCAGGACCGCATGGTAGCTATTTTTACATGCTTTGAACAGCTGCACAAAACAACACACTGCAAAAAGAAGACAATGAGATTTGCTGTGTCCTCATCTGGAGCTTTTAACTACCCATTTATTATTTATACCAAGCTGTAAAATTGATCTGTGCTTGGCAGTCCTAACAGGATTGAAATGATCTAGGTGAAGTGACATGTGCTCAGCAGTTGACCTTCTGCAAGCAGGGTATACCTGATGCATCCTGATTTTAATTTAATAAATACTGGTTTATTTTCCAGTAGGAAAAATGTTAGAATAATTTTCTCCAGCTATGTCTCAGGATACATTTTATACATTGTGTCATTTTATCTAAATGTCACAACCCATGTGCCTTCTTTTCAACAAGAAGCAGCACAGAAATATCAGACATCATTATAGACGTATTTAATTTTTATATGGAATGTTGTTGATAGCAAAAATGTGATGGGCTACTAATCCTTTTTTACTGAATTTCTCTGTCTTGCACTGAATGGGACATGCTTTCCTAACCCCTCTTCCCTCTTTAGGGTTTCACTTCAAATTTACTCAATTTAGAGCTTTTCCATTCACATATTGAGTCGGAATCTAAATGGAACAAACCTCCAGGTTCATATCGAAGCCATAAATTCTACTCAAATCACCTTCATAACCACTTCCTTTCCTCCTTTCCAAAAAAAGTTATTTTAATCCATGGTACCAACTAGGTCTTTTCTGTTTAAGTAAAGCTCCTCCATCCTTCTTTTGGGTCTTCTCACGGATAAGGTTTGGGGACTTTTTGCTCTTCCTTTCTGCGTCTCATGGAAGATCTATAACAAAAGTTAATTATCTTCTAACAATTAAAAAAAATAATATGAAATATGCTGAAGTCAATGGATAATCCTCCACCAAATTCATAAGGTGACAATTTGATTCTCCAAGAGAACAGCATTTTTCTAGCATTGGTTCATGTCCATGAACAGTCCCAGCTTTTAGACATACCTACCCTTCTCCATGTATATATTAGTTTAACTTAAAACAGTAACAGGCACTGGTCAGAGAAATTTTAATTTCCCATGCCAAAACCCCCAAAAATTCAACCATTAGAGTACTTGGAACCACTACTTAATACTAGTTAATGTATTGTTTACAGCAACAACTAAGCATTTCACAGCTCCCGTCTTCTACCTCTACCTGGTACAGTTAGTGCACAGCAATAATGCAGTGCCTTCCCTGGTGATACAGGGAATCCCTTTTTTCCGTACCCGGACAGCTGTAAAGGGCATCCTTATTGACTGACCTGCTACCTCACTTTTTTTTAGTAAAGGCGGTCACATAGCCTGGAGGTCCTTGAAGACCTTTATATACGTCTACTGTTGCATTGGCATCCATCAGTCTTAGTGTGAGCACTTCCCACACCAAAAGATCTTGGCATAGACATCAGAAAGTCTTAACTTTTAACCTTGGCCCTTCCCCTTTTGACTGGAAAAAAGACAACTTCAGTAGCATTTTAGTTTCCCCAGAAGTCACATCAATTTTAGAAGCTCTTCATCAAAGACCTTTCATGTGTCATGAAACCCAGAAACAATGGTGGTACATCACCTGTATATCGTGTCTTACAATTAAAAAATTAAAAATTTTAAATTTTTACTATCTTTTTAGTATTTCTTAAATTGTTTTTATTTTGCAATAGATTTTTGCACATTCCTGACAATTTTTCTTTGCCTATCTTAGTAGGCAGTGTATAACTTCTCACATTTACCTTTCCCAAAGAACAAGATGATTCAGCTTCCATTTTCCTGTTTTGTCCTCCTTTCCTTTCTGAAAAGTCAGAGAGAGAAAGAAAAAGCACAATGAAGTCAGTATTGACAGAAAAAGGCACCCTATTTTTAAAATAGAAATGCATTTCTCCCATTAATTCGAAAGCTACCTAGTCATAATTTTAAAATTTAATTTAGATCTAACATCATGAAGCACCGTCTTTTCAGTTGAGTTCCTGACCATGAGTTTCTTCAGAAGCTTAGAGCTGGAAAATAATTTTAGGGTAAATCTATATAGCAATACTCTTCTACAGTAAAGAAACAAAAAAATATCCACATGGATTCTGTCTAATCACATTATATTTTCAGTAATTTTTCAAACAAAGGCTTGTTCCACCCATGGTGTTGTGCTAAGAGCATACTCAAGAAGCACCTTTTACTTTCAAGTTTTTACTGTTACATTAGTTTTGAAGACATTTTATTTTCCCATTCTTTTCTCTTTCTCACTGTACTCCTCGTTCACCTAGGGGGAAAAAAGCCAGATCTTTTAAAACTGGTGTTCCACAACACTTGTCCTGTTCCTATTATTTTATTTACTGAGCATCTTCATAAAGTCAAGCACCCAGAAGTTAATTGCAAACATTTATTCTCTGTGAAAAAAAAATAAATTTAAAAAGTTGAATTTCTGAGTTAAGCTGACACACCCAACTTACCCTGGGGTAAACAAAGCAAAACACAGGAAATTCTCAGAATTCAGTCCCTGAGACTGAATCATCAGATTTCTGGTTTATTAAGTGCTTTGCTCACTCCTGCTTCTTAGGAAAGCCAATGCATTTTAATGAATGAGCAAGAGGAACAGCCTTCAGAAAACTTCCACTGAGTAGCCTTGACATTGTATCTTTGGCTCGGTGTAGCTGTAGAGCTTTAGACCTTAGCTGCTTAAAAGCTGATCCTCTCATGAACTGTTTAAGGTATATACAGAACAGTCAATTTGCACTGCATTGTCATGCAAATTAGCTTACTTAATTCTAAGCACAACGATGTTTTATTAAACTGTTACATAGTTTCCTCATTTTGCAAACCAAATGCAAAATAAATGTTTTGTCATTATTCTCTTTTTCCACGTCCTCCACATTCAGTCGGTAATTTATTTATATTTTCATGCAACAGCACAAGAGAGGGGAACAATAATGCTCTGCGCTCCTTGCAGAGTTTTCCTCCTCTTCTAGATCACAACTCTACTAAGCAGTTTTCAAAAGTTTTCAAATGAGGACTGCTTGAGAGGCAAGGTGCCCCTTCTCTTCCTCTCATGGAAGCTTTTTGGGTATTTATCTCCTCGGTCCATTCATTTTAAACTTCTGACGCAGATGCCATCAGCTGCTAAAACTGTCACCACAAAAAGTGAATTCCTGAATTTTATCTTCTCTCCAGTTCCAGGAGCCATGTTTTTAAAACAGCCCCAAATGCCACACTGAACCAATCTGAAGTGACAGATGTAACTCATTTGTCCTTTCAAGCCGTGTGTTCCCACCAACAGAATGGCGCATTGTTCCAACAGCTTTCCAAGGGCTGTTTCTAAACACTCTGCCTGGTGAGTATTCTGGCAGGATTTATAGCCCATGGGGGACCCACCACACTGGAGCAGTCCGTTTCTGAAGAACTGGACCTCATGGGAAGGACCCACATTGGAGCAGTTCATGAAGGACAGTCTCCTGTGAGTGGGATCCCACGCTGGATCAGGGGAAAAGCGTGAGGAGGAAGGAGACGCAGAGATGCAGGGTTGTCAACTGACCACAATCCTTATTTCTCATCCCCATGTGCCACTTGGGGAGTCGGGGCGAGGTGGTTGAGTCAGGACTGAAACTGACCCTTGGAAAAATGGGGTGAGGCATGGGGGAAAAGGTGGTTGTAGTTTATTTCGCACTATCCTCCTGTTACTAATTGACAATAAATTAAATTACGTTCCCCAAGTTGAGACTGTTTTACCCATCGCAGTGATTGGTAAGTGATCTCCTTGTCTTTATCTCGACCCATGAGCATTTCATCGTGTTTTCTCCTTCTGTTCTGCTGAGGAAGAGGAATAAGCAAGCAGCTTGGTGGCCAGCTGGCAGCCAGCCACAGCCAATCCACCACATGTAGAGAGAGAAGCGGAGGCATGGTGTAGGTATCCTGCTTTACCTGGAGAATCACCTAGAAACACGTGAGGTTCCATTTCTCCTTTTTTGCTTTGAGTAGTCCCTGGTAAAGCCACAAATGTGACGGTGGGTCTTTTAAAACTTAGCTTGCTTGCTGTTCCTTTCTTTAGATGGCAAATTAAAAAAGATCTAAGCAAATTTGTCTGAAACAAAAATGGATAAATTCATTGAACAAACCTTTTGAACAAACTGGTAAAGATTGGCTATTCCTAGCATTCTTTATTTTTCTTTCTTGTAACTTCCTTTATAGAAATATATAAATGTCCCTTAACAACAAGAGAAACATTTGGCTCTCCACCTGCAAGGGAGAGGATGAATTCCTGGAAGGCAGCAAAAGCACATCAAACCCCAGCTCCGTTCTGACACGGTTTGTGTAACACAGTGCTTTGTGCCCTGCAGAGAGGCATAACAAAACCAGATGTGCTAAGCATTTCATGGCCTGGAAAGAGAAGCGAGGGTCCTCCCTGTGTTATGACAAGTATTTTGGAAAAGAAATGTAGTTAAAATAACCCTTAATTTTGTGAGAAGCAGCTGCACTTAAATTTTATGAGGAATTTGGTAGAGGCCACAGACACAACCTCTGCCTCACACATTGCTCTGCATGATTGAAGGGATGCAGGCGGGACCAGCCGGGAGGTGTGCTGCACTCTTTAGTTAATGTGTGTTACCGTTGCCAAGTAACATAAATTCAGCGCAATAGTCAAATACTGCCATAAGTCAACAGCTCCCCTCCAGCTAGTCATCAATCTTGAAATAAGTTGCTGAGATGCAAACACCACCTTTTCATTATTTCTCTACAATGGGACATTGCTTTTTCCCTCCTATTTTCTCTTCTCCGTTTCTTTCTCCTCCCCCCTTGCTATGGGTGAAAGAGTGTGACAAAAATGTTTGCTGCTCTGTCACCACTTCTTAAACACTGAATCAATAGCTACTACTCTTAGTCCAATGTTTTGGCATGTTGTTCCCTAATCAGCTGGAAGAACCCAGAGTCAGGCCCAGAAGAGTTTCCTTCCTTATCCTGCCACAGTCTACCCGACCAGTTGTGCTTCCATGATCCAGGGGTTGTGTAAGCTTTAAGCAACTTGTCTCAGGTGTTCAAAGGGAAAACATCTCAGTGTACAATGAAGCTGGAGGGAAGAAGACAGGATGGCCTCCTGGACTACAGAGCTCTGCAGCTTTTCAACCTAAGGGGGAGGGGAAAGGAAAGGAAGGTAAAGGGAAAGGGAAGGGGAAAGGGAAGGGGAAAGGAGAAAAATAAAATGGAAAACCAAAACCCTTTCACACACAGGGGTGCAGAGAACTTACACATATGGAATCTCAAAATACATGAAGTCCCATGGGCTTCAATGAAAGCACAGAGGCAAATTTACGTACCCTGACAGGGCAAGGCCTTTGTGAAAGTTATGTGAGGTTTCTTAAGTGCTCTGAAGCTTTGTATGGTCACATAAGTGCAGGTGGCAGGAGACATCTTACCTCTACTGAAGTCAATGACACAAACAGTTTCTGCTGGAAAGCAACAGATGTCAGGATATTTTGAGCTAGGGTATCCAGATGCTGGGCTTATAAAATATGGCTTAGCCTCTCAGACAGGAGGAAAGAGTTCAATCATTATTTATTTATGTTCAACTCAGGCTTTACTTCATCCATATTTTATGAGTACAGGTTTGGTCCCCAAAAGCAACCCACCAACAAGGAGAGATGAAACTTGAAATGGAAATATTAAAGGTCTTTTGACTATTTTAAAATTTCACAAGTTACAATACATTTGCTACTAAAAATGTGTTTGAGAAATTCATAGATGTATTAAGTAGCCTGAAACAACATATTTTTTTCTTTGCTTTGTTGGTTAAGACCTCAGAAAGACTGATAACACCAGATGCCAGCAACATGTACTCACATTGCTGGACCACACAGAAAAATTTCTGCTGGTTGATACAACTGAGTTATATCACTTCAGTGACGGTGCTAGAGAGTCAGTGTGGTTCCTTGCTTATTGAGACATGGTCTATGTGCAATGCATTAGTCGGATTCTTCTTCAGAGCATTCCTCCATCCAGATCTGCATAGAGTTCATGAAATCTTCAAACTGGAAGAAAGAAATTCCAGTTCTTCATATGAACTTCCAAGGTGAAGTATGTTTAACATGATTCTGTAATGTTGTTATTTTTGTTTTCTGAGTAAAAGATGTCTCTTTTCATTTATATCTGTGTTAGACAAAACTACCATTGCCCTAACTTGAGAGTAGGACTACTATCTGTGACCACTACAGACATCTGACGAAATGCATGTGTTCATGCAGTGTTTGTTCGTATTTTTTTCAATGACATTCATAAATCTTCAGGAGAAGAAACAACCCAATGGCTATAGATGACCTTTTAATAAAATACCATGAGGTGCCCCACAGCGCTGTTCATATTGTAGAGTCTTTGTTGTTGTTTAGCAGGCTTCAGCACTACCATAATTACTGCAGTGGTATCCCATACTCATTCATGTTTCAGGATAAGTACGTCAGGTCATTTAGAGAAGCAATCAGGTGTTTTATATGGCGGCAGAAATCCACAGATTCAAAGAGCTGCTTAAACATACTTTAATTTTAATGTCGTCTAGTAGGGCAAACTAAGAGGGCTTTTAGCCTACTTTTCTAAAAAACCACAAAACCTATATAATTACATTGTCTATCTTTCCAATTACCCTTAAATTCTGAGTCCACTGGCAACTTGTAGTCACATGTGGCAGAGCGCTGGATGTGTCCAAGACATTGAGATCCTACAACTTCATGCACATCAGCTGTAGAAAGCACTGGTGTCACTACAGAGGACCCGCAACAGAGAATTCTTTTTTCCTGCTAGAATGATTTTTCATTTTCCTAAGCAACAACAGGTCACCCAATATATACACACAGAAGCCACAAAAACGCATGGTGCAGCCACCAAAAAGCATGAACAATCTATTGCACATGGTTGCTTCTGCCCAGTCAAAGGGGCAGAAAGACAGAAGGGAACACAGGAGACCACTGTAGCGAATACAATATGGTATTTCACAATTATTTTGTTTAAGGAGACATACGTGTCATGCCTTAAGAATTATAGGAGAGATTGTACTTATTTTAACTTTGAAAAATAAAGGAAAAACACCTCGCTCTTATTTTCAATGCCCAGAGAACATTCTGTGCTGTAACAACACTTTTGTAGCATCTTATTCCTTCTGGTCTTGAGGAAAAATGCTCAATCAGTAAAACTTGCCTTCCCTTAATTTTTATTGATGGTAATGACCATTGTCACTATTCTTATACATCTCAAGTCTCAGTAATTATCGGCATTTCAAGTCCTAACAGTATAGGGTCAATTATTTTGCCAGATACCGATTTGTAAACACTCAGAGTGACCAAATTTAGGAGACGACATGGGAGGTCATTTGCTGCACTTTTTGTAGCAGCGACTACAGAATACAAAGAAGTGACCATGAAATGTAAAAGTTGTGTTGCAGTAACTTTATTGGATATGGATTTAACCGAGGATGTGCTGTTGAAGGAAGAAGTCACTTACAATTTGAAAGAAAGGCAAGTGCAGCAGATTTCTCAGGTTGATGTACTCGAGTGAGTCTTCACACTGGCAGATTGCTGCTCTGGTTCCCTCACTTAACCACTGAATTTGTTTCTTTACTTTAGCGCTGTCATATCTCAAAGAACATTCCCAGGGCATGTTTTTTTTCCCATTCTCTTCCTGACTGCAGCTCAACTGTTGCTGTAACACACACTACAAGTATCATTTTATGAATCAACCAGAGGCAGAAGAGATATCTGCTTATGTTTTCCCAGAATTGAACTAAGGATAGCGATGTGTTTTTTGAAAAATAATGATAAGGGGTCTGAAGCGCTGCACAGTGCTCTTGATCTGTGACTGGTCCTTCCACTTCAGAACCCAGTGCTGTACGCAAGATTTATCCTACCTTTGCATGACCAAGGAAGTGGGTTGAGTGAAAAATGCCCCCCTGCAAGTGGCAAAGTGTGGCCATGTACTTTTCTACATTACCCCTGCTCCATTTGTCATTCCTAGTGTAGCTGTATAAAGCACTTGCTACGAGCTGCTATTAAAAAAAAAAAACCAAACAAAACCCCAACAAACAAAGAAAACCAAAATCACTTTCAAGCATAAAATAATTTTGAGTGTTTTTTTCTTATATGTATTTGACAGGTTCTTCCCTAGACAGACACACAATATTTCTTTCTGATTTCGATTTGGTAGATCTGCTGTGGTTCAAATGAAAGCATGCGCTCCCACTGATTTTCTGCTTTAACCACTTGCTGGGCAGTAAGCTCAGGAACATTCAATAACGACTCTTAATACCATGACTCACTGAATCCTGGATAAAGGATTGGCCTTTCGTTTCAGCAGCCTTACCAAGTTTATCTCAGGTGAGCAACCCCCCCCTCCCCAGGCACAGGGGAGCCCTGCAGGCAGCTTGCTCCGCACCCCATGAAACTGTGGCTCTCCAAACTCACCCTGCTCTAAGCCATGCAGCATCCTCCCTGCTCTGCTGGTAGTATATATCCACGTTTGCTAAACAGCCCTCATTTTCACCTACTTGAAAGGACAGCCTAGACTCACTTCAACAATCTGCTCGCAGAGAAAAGCAGCTCTCCAGCACAGCAATTCCCCAAAGGGATCTAGGGTCCCATGAACACTCAGGGTGGAAAGAGAGGCAGCACTCCACGTTTGCCCTGCTGAGGACCCACAAACACTCACCCTCACTTGTCCCCCTGCCCTGGGCAAGCCTGACGAGCGGGCTAAGCAGCCAGCACACCCTTTGTGGCTAGGGAAGCTCGCAGAAGCCTCCCCAGCCAATGCACTTGACAGCTCAGCTGCAACATTTCTCCTGGCCCAGAGGTTCTTGGCACAGCCCAACCTGTTCCCCAGCTGAATTTTGCTCCAGCTGCTTGCTCCCCTCTCTGGCTCCTCCAGCAGCCTTCTGGGAATACACTCCCAGAAGCCCCTCACCTCACCTTTTGTCCCCTAGGTTGAAGAAAGCTGCAATACAACACTAATATTGCCAGATAACACAGCTGCATTGGCCCTACTGGGACAACACCACCACATTCAGATCTGTACCTGTTGAGGCCCTGCACTATACTCATCTGAAACCAATACTGGACAAAAGCTTTGCATCTTTTTGTTTGCTTTTTACAAGCCTTGCTTCCAATTAACATTTCCACATGATCACTTTACTGAGCAATTATAATAATTTCATTAACAACTTTACTGAGCTGGTTTGTGTTGTGTTTAAACCACCCGAGTCTTACCCATGAGCAATGTAACATGCTAGTCCCTCTAGTGTCAGAGGTAAAGACTATTATCCTGCTTCAAAGAGTTACTTTCTTAACTCTTTCCATGGTACTGTTCATGGAAACACCTCTCCAATATAGATTAATATTGTACAACCTTCTCTGCACTGTACATGTGTTTTGAGTTACTCTTCCCTTTAGACACTAGGAGTGCAAGACTGCAGATATGTTGGGGGGACAAGGAAAGCCATCTTTTACAGTAATCTACTCTTAAATCAGATGCATATTAAGATTTCCTTTTCAATGTGTATGTCTCTTCCATAGTGTCTCTTGGTGCTTTGGAGTCCTTGGAGCCACAGAAGCTGCGTAACAGAGGCTGCTCCACAAGTGCTTACCCACTAGCCACACTTAGTAGACTATCTGTCTCTCTCACTGACATGGTATCCTACATCCTCAGTCCCCTTTAACCACAGTCTTCCCTCAAGACCACCTTCATCAAGACCTTGTCTAGACAACATCTAGCATGTTTGGTGGATCAAACAGCATGTAGGAGGGTCCAGCTGTAGCTACCCAAGAGAGAAGCAGTCAGATCATAGCTCCTGTCTGCATATATTTTATCAGCTCTTCAAACACTGCAGCCCGTACTTTCCCATTAGTTAAAAGGCTGTGTTTCATTAAGCACACATTGGAGCCTCTGTCATTACCAGCAGCATGTGTTCAAGTTAAACCATGTGTCTCCAATTGCTATATTTGGCTACTTCCAGCCTTCACATCCCCAGTGCACAATACTGCAGGCATCTCGCATAGAGCTCTTGGTTTTCTAACAGGCTGTGGAATCTCAGTTGTTAGTCCGTTATCTGCCTGTTCACCAGTTGCACTCCTGACAGTCACGCTCCATTACCTCACCCATATTGCTCTTATAATTAAACTTCCTGTTTACAGGCACGTGTAGCACTGCTACATCATGTATATATCTCAAGCCAAATTACAGGCAAATACAAACAGGTGCAATATATCCAAACCCAATGCACAGGCAAGAACATAATCATCATTTGACCTCTGTATTGAATAATGAGCTTCTATCAGTGAAGACTACAGCACTGCCTTTAACTTTGATGGCGTTGTACATTTCCAACATGATCCTAAGGAAGAAGCTAAATTTACTTATTTATTTATAAAAATATCTGCTTTTACATGAGTTGATTTTACCTTTGTTTTCTTTATTGTATTCCAACAGCTATGTATCAGAACTTGAAAGGACATCCTGAAGGGTCATTGTATCCTGTCCCCTCCTCTTGCATGCACAACATCGTACTACTCCTTTCACAAAATATTATCAAACTGTCTTAGACGTGGGTTTTTTTGTCCCCTCTACAGTCAGAAAGCCAGTCCAGAACCTCATGCTTCTGATGGCTGGGAATCCAATTTGCATGTTAAGTTTATTCATGACTTCTTAATATCCATTTGTTCATGTGCTACTGTTGTCACTTCACTTTAATTTGTCCTTCTGACTGGGAAGTTAGCACTGCCAAATATTTACAGCCATCATGTTCCACCAGGGTTTTATTTCATTTGGTTAAACAAACCATGCTCTTTTAATGTCCTCTACTTGGACATTAGGTTCCCTATTCCCCTCATCATCCCCCTGTGATTGAACCAGTCTGACTTTGCCTTTCAAGGGGAAAGACTAGAAGTTTACACAGTTGTCCAGATAAGGTCCAACATCTCATCCTATGACCCAAGACCCTTCTCTGTCTTTGTTGAAAAGCCATTCCTGAAGCTAGATAAATTATCTCAGTTGCTTTTTTTCCCAGCTAACTTCACCTTTTTCAAGCCACCACCGGGTGACAGAACCATCTAAATTTTCTGCATGAGATCCCAGCTTTACATATGCCATTAGCAAAACCTGCTGAACTTCCAGTAGGGAAAAAAATTCACAGTCTGAATCCTGATCAGTGGCTTCATCTTCCTCCCACCACTCAGACCACGACACACAAGGAACACATCTTCTGTAATCATGTACAAAACTCCAGAAAGCTCAGCACAATACCATTCATTCTCCCTTGCATGCTGTTCACCTGCCCCAGCTCTAACACATTTGAAAGACTGTTCTTCACATCTGTTCACCTGCAGTTGGGGAAAAAAACTCAGAGTATAAAACAGATGAAAGCTTCACTCAAGAAATGCTGGTAGGTGTTTGAGCTTGTGCTTCTGCTCCGCAGGAAAACACAATAAAAGCTGATCCATTTGCTTCTGGATCACAGTTCCATAAGACCCCCTTGGCAATTTCATTGCAGAAACAGGGCCACAGAATACATAAGTCGTAATTTTCTTTCTCTGGCAAATTTAATTAAATGTAGATTCTCTTCCACATGTATCTTAAGAAATTCCTTCAGTTTTCACATGCCCTTAATGATACTTGAAGAAAAATGGTAAGTTTTCTTTCAAGCAACCCGTCTGTGTGGGCTGCTAGACTACAGCAAATTGGCCTTTTTAAAAACCCCAACACACACAGTGGGTTTTGTCACCAGTTAAATAAACTACTTGAGCCACAACTGCACATTTAGCTTGGGAAAAATATTACCTTTGCCAGTACTGTGATAAGAAATAAATATGAGCCCTCTGTAGAGCTTTCATATTTATGGAGCAGCTTCCTAAACTACTTATTAGAAATCCAGGACAGACTGGGGAAGATTATGGGTGCATCTATGTCAGCCTTTTAGTTCAGATCAAGAGTGCCCTTTTGAAGTGAACCTCCTGTTTGTCCCCATGTTTTAGTTCATACATTCGAGCAGTCATGGAGAACATAAACTGGATGTCTTTCAAATGAAACTTACCTGGAAGAAGCTTTCCATGACTGCCCCTACGGCACTCTAGTCGCTGATGGACATGGACTCCACAGGACCAGACCAGACTAAATCAAAGTAAATCCCCCTGAAATGTGCATATCCTGGATGCCAAGTCTTCAGTGCCAGCAGTTTTGCTCTACAGATCCACGAGGCAGGAGGACAGCCCGGGTCAACCTAGACATCATGCTTCGCAGGGACATCCTTCGCCTTAGTTTCATCACTGTGAACTTTCAGAATTTTCAGGGTTGGAATTCAGCTATGCCTCAAAACATTTGGATATTTCTTCAAGCACATCTGTGCCTCTTAAGGGCTAAACAGGGCTAAAAGTACTGTATGTATTTACTCACTCGCCAGAAATGTGGGGAGTTTTTGCTGAAGGTAACATAATGTAGACTCTTCTGCTGTTTGAGCAATTCTTCCATGCCTAGCTGGAAACCAGTGAGGAAAAGGAATAAATACAAAGAAATAAAAAAGAAATAACTATACTAACATCCCTCGATCAACTAAAATGTGACTTTTTGGCTAGAATGAATCATAATACACAGAGATGCATAAGTCTGCTCGTCATGTTCTGGCCCCAGCTGAAAAACACATGGCCGTGAACTGCTGAAGATCAGCCTGAAGTCTTCAGAAGCTAAGGCTGCGTCTATGTAAGTCAGCCAATTCACTTATGGACAACTCTGAGCATCTTTTCAGGTTATATCCTGTGTCACTTTTTGGACCACAAGGCTGAGAGGAATGAATGTACGGTTTGGTGGGTGTAAGACCATGGCAGGGAGACTTCTATCAGAGACGGACGTGCAGCAGTTTCTGGGGTGAAGCAGTACAGCAGCTTAGTAGTGTGCAGCAAAAAGCAACAGCTGGGAGCAAGCAGTACAGCCTGATAATCCTTAGAAGAAAGGCTCAGGAAGGCAGCATTATAAGGCACTTTTAATACCGCCAATGTGCCAAATTCAAAGCAGAAGTAAGGGCTTATTCATTTAAGCAAGGGAATACAAATATAACCACATATAAGCACTTCATCGCTATTATTTCATCCTGTCCTGTCACACACACATGCAGACAGACTACGGCTACAAGCATCTATCCTCTGCCAAGAATGGTCTCCAAGGAGAGATTACCATGTGCTATCATCCTGAAATGCATTAATTTGATCAAGGGAAGTTATTAATAGTGGCCAACTTCTTTAGCAAATTTCAACCTCGTTTACTGCCAGTATGTTACCCACAAACATCCATAAATCCCAAATTATTGACGGTTCTGTGAGTCTTGCTAACATTAGAGCTGCTGCCAGGGCCTTGAAGGCATTAAGAACCCTTTGTGTTCCTGCCTGACCTCTCTTGGGGACACCTTTATCCTTGCCTATGTCCCAGGACCCCATTTTACTCCATGCCCCAGTGTGCAGCAGTGCCAGTCTCCAGCTCCCCACAGCCCTGCCTGGCCCATGGGACCCATGGGCTGATGTTCCAGCCTAGCCTTAAGCCCATCCCCACGGAGGTGCCTGATCAAAGAATCAAAGAATCATAGAATCATTAAAGTTGGAAGAAACCTCAAGGATCATCTAGTCCAACTGTCCCCCTACCACCTATTACCCACTAAACCATGTCCCTGTGTACCACATCCGTCCTTTCTTTAAACACACCCAGGGACGCTGACTCCACCACCTCCCTGGGCAACCCATTCCAATGCCCAGGCTGGAGCCCCCCATGACGCCCCAGCGAGCAGCTGCCCTGGCAGCACATCGGGACCACAGCTGCACCCAGCACTCGTCACTCACAGTCAGGGACTCACTCCAGATGGTTCATATGGATGACTTCTGCTCCCTGGCACAGCTTTCAGGGTCCACCATGAATACCGCTGCTATAAATGCATTTCCTAGTACATCTTTGCAAGATTACTTGCACAGCAGGGCCATGTGTCCCTTTGTGCAGCATGTGATAAAATTTCTTGAAATAGCTGTGTTAAAAATAAATGCATGGATTTATTTACAAAACACTGAAAACACAAATAAAAATACAACAAGTCAAATTCAAGGCACTGGGTCCAAACAAATACCATCTAGCTGAAAATTAGCAACCAAAAGACTGAAAAAGTAAAAATGTCTCTTTCACCTCTCAGAAACCACTGTGTACGGACAAAGGAGAGAGGAAAGCTCTCCACAGATGAAATTTGGATGTCAGTCTGAGAAAACTGTAGGAAATCGGATACTTTTGTTTCCCCTGTTCAGCCTGAGTTACTTGGGAACAGGCTAATTCTCCAAAAAGCACTGCCAAATGTTGAGAATTAGGTCCTTTTAAAATGTCATCCCAAATGCAACCCACATCATTCCGAAAGCACTCATCAGTTCTGAAAATTCTGTTTTTCATCTGGAAACTTAACAACAGTAACATATAGGGGACACAAGCAAAGTTACCCTCTGGATGGTAGAACTATCAATGTAGTGAATTTTTTTATGGATACCAAGTTTTTTTTTCAACTAATACCATCAGAATGGTCATGCGTAGTTCCAGGATTTGGTGAGACATAGGTAGGGTCACTGAGTAACACCTCTAACATGATGACTCAGTAGAGGTTGTCCATTTTTATTTATTTTGATTAAAAGGAATCATGTCTGCCAGAATGTTGCACACGAGCTTTGCCACAAAGCAAAGCTTTCTACAAAGTCTGCAGGAGGATGCGCTCCAAGAAAACACAGCTTAAGATCACATTATGAGTTTCGGTAAGTGGTGAAACAGATGAACAGATGAAGACTTTTTCAGAATCAAAGCCCAGCTAGTCTGTAGTTAACTCTCTCTCAAAAGCTGTATTTAGCGAATGCTCTTCACAATTCTGCTGTCGTAATTAGTGTAGTAGTAACCAGGTAGTTAGTTAGTTAGTAGTTTTTTATGAGAAGACATTTTTAAACTGCTGCATATCAAAGCAATAGTTATTGGGTGAAAGAAACAAGGGGACTTTTCCCATGTCAAGTCTGCAACCTTGGTGCGGAGGCAGGCGAATGCCCATGGACAGCTATGAACTGTTGGAGACACCACCTTTGAGGTGTCACCTGACTTTCTTCCCCACCACCAACCCTATACCCCCTGCTTTTCTCAGGGAGTTCCTAGGAGTATCCCCAAAGGATGTATCCATCAGCATCCATCTTGTTCTGAAGGCAAGAGAACAAGCTGTCTTTTGTACTGTCAGTATCTGGCAGGATTATGGTAGCCGAAAAGGAGTCTTTAAACAGAAAGAGGAGAAACATTTCATCAAAGAGTTGTCTCCAAATTAATAATGTCTGCACTAAAAAGCATACAAGAAAACGAGGAAGTTAGCTTAAACCAGAACTGTATCCTGGGGAAAGCATGCCATTCTCTGCTATAACAACCTCGTGCAGCTCCTGTGACGCCATTCCCAACATGACACAGGTGACTGGAGAAAAATTTCTTTTTCCACATCCATCCTTGTCCCTGTGCAACCTTCAAGTCAACCCATGAGAGTGCAGAGAGACCTGCACAGCACCCACCAACTTGACCCCCTCCTGTCCTGGGGATGAGAAAGGAACAGGGTTGTACCAGTTCCCCCTTCCCCTTGCTTTCCTTTCAGCAGTGAGTACCGATGCTCTCGTGCTCCGGTGCCGTAGCCAGCACTGCCCTTCCCATGGGGCCCATCCTGTGGGCTCTGGTGCCTGCAAGGTGTGCAAACCAGTGCTCAGGAAGGAGTACATCAGTCAAGCAAGAAGAATACTGTCCCTATGGATTCAGTGCATTCACATTCACATCAAACTTTACCTATGTCTCATCAAATTCAGGGTTTGCGGAATGTGAAACCACTCAGCAAAGGCAGGATACCACAGACTCTATACCCAAGCTTTGAGTCAAGTAGTGGAAAGAAACAATTTCTCAGGGATTACCAATCAGACTCTCTCTGTGTTTGAGTCATTACTTTTTAAACCCACTTTGAGGAGAGCTCTTAAAAATATATATCTCAATCTTTGTCACAAGCCCCCACGATGAACATAACAAGAGAGTGAGAGTATTTCCACTTCCTATTCAAAGTGTCATTAACAATGAAGTAAAATCTGCAAAGATTCAGTGTGACAAACACAACATACTCCATCCAAGAATGGAGTTGTATAAGAGTGTAAAAATGAACTATGATGTTACCTTGGGCAATAATCATTACGAAGATACTTTATAGAGAGCCGTACAATCATCCAGCTTATGTTCTCTGCATGCAAGGATGAATTATGTTTGCAAAAGTTACATGAACAGCGGTATACATGGAGGTATACAACTTCCTTGTTCATATTCTCCATAATCACTCATTTCCTTCTCATAATCAAGTCCATAAACTTAATAAACTGAAAGCAAGAAGGACTGATTTAGCATAATATAATTTTGCAGTCAACCAACAATGTACCGCACTTGGGATTCATTTTCATTGGAAATGGCGGTCATTCCACGATGAAGCTAGATTAAGCAAAATATAAAATGTTATTGCTTCAGGCTTGCCTTTGCTGTTGTATTAACACCAGGAACGATTCTGCCATTACTGCTACAGGAACTCCAACTCCTGCCCACGCACTGAGATCTCAAATCTCCATTTAAACTCTGCTTCGCAAATCCTTCAGACAGGTAGTGGAAAAGCAAGCTGGTAAATTTGCAGGACTAGAGGCACCAGCCATGGCTTGTGTTAGACTAATCAGCTGCTAATACAAGTACTCTGTCTTTCAAATATTTCTTCAAAATGTAGCCCTTCTTTCTCAAGCCAGAGCACTTCAAGCACAGAAAGTTCAGGATCAGGTCCCGAGCACCGCAGCCAGACGAGACCTGTTCTGCACCTCTCCAAATGTAGGGGCTGCAAACAAAGCTCACCCTGAATGATGTGAACAACCATCAAAAAGTTTACCCTACTCCAAGCTCTGATAAATGTACCTAACTAGAAGGCAGACAACCAGCTTGTCTGCTATTCTTTCTGTTAAAAGACAGCATTTTTAAGCTAATCTTTAGGTTTACAGCATAAAGGAAAGAAAAGTCAATATATGCAAATGCAGGGTTTAAATTTGCCATATTAAGTCAAACCTTAAAATATTAGTCTACCTATCTGAGTGTAGGTTTTACTAGTATAATAGTTTTCTTTATCTTCAAATTGTATTTATGAGTCAGTAGGTAACCAAGGGATACCGTCCAAAAGAATCTGTTTCAAGGAGGTGAATGCACTGTTGATTCCTAATCATGATTGCCAGTGATGTGCTTCTGCGAGGCTGCATTCGTACATGGGAGGAACAGTCAGTTTGCTCTTCTCTGGGTAGTTTCGTCTGTTTGCCTGAAGGTAGGATAAACACTCTGTAGAAGATTAAAAGTGAGAGAGATGAATGCAAAGACATTATAAGGGCAAAGGAAAGCTTCATGCAGATAGGATCTACCTATACCATCCCCTCAGACAGCCATTTCTGGGGCAGAATCCTCCATCTACAATAGCAAGTAATGTGAACCATGGGCACGGACATGTAGAGTGAAACACTTGGTGATGAGGACCTAATTTCCAGACTGTACTGTGCTTGTTTTCATTTTCAAACTATTTCTATTCTGGCCTCCTGGTCTGGATGCCCATTTGAGGCTGAAGTACACTTCGGCACATCTTCCACCTTAATTTCCTCTTAAAACAATGCAGCTCATGAGTTCTGAGACCACTCCATGGTACAAAACAAAGCGCAGTAAGTGTGGGCAGCCAGGAGGTTCACTTCAAAACTGCGCCCTGATCCAAATGAAATCATTAATCTAAGTGCACCCTCAGTGTTTAATTGATGCTACTGAAATGCACCTTTAGTCCATGATACTAAAGCCATTCAGAGGGACCTTGACAGGCTAGAGAGGTGGGCCAGGGTGAATCACATGAAATTCAACAAGGCCAAGTGCAAGGTCTTACACGTGAGTCAGCACAATCCCAAGCACAACTACAGGCTGGGTGGAGAATGGATTGAGAGCAGCCCTGAGGAGAAGGACTTGGGGGTGCTGGTTGGTGAAAAACTCAACATGAGCTGGCAGTGTGCGCTGGCAGCCCAGAAAGCCACCCGTGTCCTGGGCTGCATCANAGAGGGCCCTACGGGAAAGATGGAGAGGGACTGTTTCTTAGGGAGTGCAGTGATAGGACAAGGGGAAATGGGTTTAAACTAAAAGAGGGGGGATTTAGATTGGACATTTGGAAGAAATTCTTCCCTGTGAGGGCGGTGAGGTAGTGGAACAGGTTGCCCAGAGAAGCTGTGGAGGCCCCATCCCTGGAAGTGTTCAAGGCCAGGTTAGATGGGGTTTTGAGCAACATGGCCTAGTGTAGGGTGTCCCTGCCCATGGCAGGGGGGTTGGAACTAGATGATCCTTGTGGTCGCTTCCAACCCAAACCATTCTATGATTCTATACACAGTGTGATGGGGAAAAAAAGGGTAGAGGAGAGAGAGGACAGAAAGGAGGAAAAGAGGACAAAGTCTGGCCAACTTGAAAATACTTCTGCCAAGAACTGAAGAAGTATTCAAACAGGTCATAACGGTACCATATATCTTTTCTTCCACTGAGCTGCACAACATTTCTTGTCATTTATTACATCGACTATTGGTTGTGCTTTATATAGAAAAATCACACCTGATTTCAAGCATTTGAAGACTGTTGGGGCACAGCTGGGAGGGAATAAGATTACTTATGGTAATCACACAGGAGGAAAGGGGCATCTAATTCTCCACCAGAAAGAAGAATTTTTAAAGTAAGAGGCGACATTGGAATGAGAGCAAAAGGACACAAAATGGTAGCGAGTAAACAGTCTGGAAAAACAAGAGGTTTATAATCATTGGGGAACTGGAAACATGTAACTAGTTTCCAGCAGAACCCAGGAGACAGATTTTCATGTGAAATTCAACCATTTTCTAGAGGAAATTGCTGGACATGGCTGCCTACAATGCTGGACTACCACCAGAAAGTCCCCCCCAGTTCCATAAGGACTGCTTGAAATTCCAAAGTCGGTCCCTGACAGGGACCATTCACTCCTGTGCAGAAAGAACTGAACGGTCCCTGACAGGGACCATTCACTTCTGTGCAGAAAGAACTGAACTTTCTGCTCTCACAGCAGAAGGGTGGTGGGTTTGCATCCTGTCTGGATGAGCGTTAAGGACAGCCAAAGCAGTAGCATTAGACACAAGTCTTCATATCTCAAAAGTCATTGCCTGCACCCTTCTTTGGGATATAGATAGATGATCATGGGCTCAGCTCTCATTTTGCACAGTTTATTGCTCTGGCTTGCCAAGCAGCAGAAATCACTGTCTTTGTGAAAGGTGCTGTTATCCTGTGAACAAGCAAATGGCTTTCCTTATAAACTGTGAAGTATCACATATCTGTTAAGTTTCAGACCAGTCTCCCAGTAATGTAAGTACATACCAGATCAGTGATCTGCAGCACTATATACGCTATGCCACAGTGTGTTCAAGCAATATTACCTGAAGATTAATTAATTTCCTAAGTCTTATTTGCTTTCAAATGCCCAGAATATTGGGTTTTAACTATATGGAAAACTACTAACTACTGTGCATGTATATATAAAACCAACAACCTTTCATTAATGATTTGTTGCTTTGGAAATGGAAGGAGATCTATCCTTCTGCTTGGAATTAAGGAGATGCACTGGACTGTTGTTATGGAAATATTTTGCACTTCTTGTAAATGCCAATTATATGAAAACAAAAAGCAAACCAAAAAGGTAGAAAATAATTTTCTGCATTGTAGTATTTCAAAGGGATATATTGACAGTCCCTGTGAGATAACAGACAAAAAGTGCAAACCAGGAATAACTAATTGCTAGATTTGGTCTCTAGTAAATGTCAAAACGGAATCAAAACACAAAAGGCATCAGCTAAACCACCATGAGCTTCTACTCTTGTTATCTTCCTTTTCAAAGCTGCTCCTCTTTATTATCTTGGTTTAATTCAGCTATTGCATACACAAACAGAATGGCACACAGATCCCCGATTTCTGTACTTTGCTCAAGAAAAAAAAAAGTAAAAAATATATTAATATTACTCACATTTTGGCTTATTTAAAAAAAAAATTTCACTAACTGTGGGGAGGGGGAGAGTAGGGGGCGGGGGGAGCGTCTTGCACTATTTTTCAAGTGCACACTACAGCCGGCTTTGAAGAACATAATTCTGAAACAAAGTATTTCAATGCTTTGATTTAAAATGATCCACAGTTCTTCTGCTTTCACTTTTCCTTTTGCTTATGGCTAAAACTGTTCATTGACTCCTGTACAAATTCTTTCAGCCAGCCTGAAAGTACACTTCTTTTAAAATGAAAAGGCCATTTGTCCAAAAATTTTCGCCAGACTCCACACAGACATGTGCAGTGCTAATAAACTAATACCACAGACACTGACACCTCTTTGGGAGCACATCTTGCACCCATGGCAACCTAGCAACTAAGTGATTAGCTATGGTAATAAAATATTATAGTCCCTCCTCTCTCTGTTTTAGGGAAAAAGGAGATTTTTGAGGTCAAAATCTGGCAGGTGGCTTCAGAGTCACATCGGAACAATCAAAGAAATCATTGTCACCATGGTTATGATCTCATTAATTACCATCATCAAGATGCTTTTTGTAACCATTTGCATTATTATTCAGCTGTATGTTGATGTTTGTCTCAGTTTCGGATTTCAGTACTCTCTTTTTCATCATCTCCTTCTTCCAAATGAATTAAAACCAAACTACTGCACATCATTTCCTATGTATGCTCACGCTTTAATCTTCCATCAGTACAGTTTGCTTTTAACTACCTTTCCTTCTCTCTTCCATAACTGCTTATCATTTATCATTTGAAAAAACACTTATGCTTTTAAGAAGCCATAACGTTTACTGGCATCATTATCAGCACAGCTTTTTGTCTAGCATTAAAATTCATATTTACAGCCCAACATTTGTTTTACTCCCTGCGGCAGCGGAAATACCATATGCAAGGGAGCTCCCAGGGGAGAGAAAAGGATGTGTGCGTGTCTCCGTGTGTGTGCGTGAGCATAAAATGAACCATGATCTTAGAGGTCTTTTCCAACCTTAAAGATTCTATGATTCTATGAATACGGGTGTGCACAGGAAAACTTCTCACAGCCCCTGATTGCAGGGACATCCACACCTTTCTTCCTCCTTTTGCTGATGATGTGTCTCTTTCCACTGACTACCTATTTTTGCTCCTGACTCACACACAGCTGAACCCATCCATACATTAGTGTCACACAGCTCACCACATGAAAGTGACTCTTTGCTAGTAGCTTCATGCACTGGGAGATCTCAAAATACCTTCCAAGGGAGAAGATGTTGGACCAACAAAGAGGAGTAAGGTACCTGTAGTCTTGTGCCAGCTCAGGTGCTTGGGCAGAACTCTGGTTCCTCTGGTGCCAAGTCCCTGCCCTATGTGCTGGGGCATGTTACCCAGTGTTACCTTCAGGCCACTGAGAGGAGACGCTTCAAACCTGAGGTCCACTTCTCTGATAGTAGCATGAAAGCGTGGGTGGTCCCCACAGTGGTCTCAGAACGAACTCTCATGTTTGCTGTTAAATGCCACAATACGCACTTCCCTTCCTCCTCCCTCACGCGTACACAGCCACATAATTCCAGCCTGTATTTGTAACGTAATCATTCTTTTGATGAACTAGAAAATCCTATTTTTTCCGGTTTGGTTACTCAGTGTGAATGCCACAAGCTCACTAAAAGGTCAAAGGCATTGATACAATCTCCAAATCATTTTAATGTCAAATCAGACTTGTAATGCTTAAATAATGAAGTCTCATTTTCAGTAGTGACATCGCAGCAGATCTGTAAAGGCCCTCCTGTGCTTTAGGCCTCACATATGTTCCTATCGGGTGAAATAAGGAGGCAGATAAGTCTCATTAAAAATAATTGGAGTTGAGCATATAGCTACTTTGGAAAAATCTTCCAAGTACCCACCTGCATCTTTAAGCACCTAAATACCTTCACAATGTGGGCTGAAGTGAGCACAAGTCATTCGCATTTCCTGCCAAGCACCATTTCTATTTTTAATTAAAGTGGTGCTATTTCTGTTGATCCCATCGGTCCTTTCAGTGACCAAGTGCCAGGAACAGAAAGTTCTAAGTTAGTGCTGTGAAGATGGGATGGAACGGCACCAAAAAACTTGCTTAATGAAAGCTGTCCCAGCCCAAAGCACCCGGGGCATGCTGCAATCAGCAAAGGCCTTTCCCCCTGCCTCATTATCCCACCCACCCACAGCTCTGCAATAATCTGGGGTGTCATCTGAACCCTAAACCACAATCCAGAGTTTTATAACCTGCTGGTGGTCTGCTTCTAGTGTTTGAAGTGAGGCAGATTGCCTGGACTCTGCTGACAGTCTTACTAATTGTGCCCAGGTATCTAATTATCAGCACTGACACATTCCTTCAGGTTTTGGATCACGTTACAGACAGAGGATTTGAGAAAGGCAGTTTACTTCTAATTTGCCTGTGCTCGATTACACCAGCATATGGCTTTGACAAAAGAAGAGGAAAATCTTTTTCAGGGAGCAGATTTGCATTTGTTTCTAATGAACAACAAACACCTTGCTACAAGAAGATTTTTTGGTGGGGTTGCCTGTAACAGCTAAGTGTTGTAACACTAGCAGGGCTGTACTAATTTGTAGAGGCTCATCTTTCTAGGCTGACCCCAAAGCACGCAAATAGTGCGCGATGCTCGCGTTACCTCATTAAAAAAAGACCCTGAGTACAAATTATTAAGTGAAAGAAATCCTAATAGGTTCTTTGATGCTAATACACTAATCACATTGTTTAGGGAGGAAAACGAAGAAAGTTTCAATCTATCTTTAAAAAGGAGTCGAGAGCTCAGCTTGCAGATGTCTGCTGCCCGTGGCAGCTACTGCTCTGCGAGCGCGCTCTACCGCTTCTGCACAGCAGCTCCAGCTATGCCATAGTGACCTATATGCACCGTAATTTTTTAAGGCAGTTAGTCTTGGAAAACATCAGCTTCCCTTCCTGAGCTGTCACTAGAAAGTCCTCCCTGCCTCTGACATCAAGAGAACACCACCATTTTTCATAAGCAAAGAGTTCAGCACCAAACAATTCTATGCAGCTCAAAAGCTTGGCAAATGCAAGAACAGTTCAAACAAATGGCCACAATATTCTTACTTCAGAACAGTTACTACCACCAATATACTGCTGTGGTGGTTAGATGCACACATCCAGGTTAAGGCTTAGCTTTCTCACTGCAGAACTATTGAGGATAGCCTGGCTGGGAAAGGATCAGCCCCGTGAGTCCTGCCTAGAAGCATTAAGTGTCTCCAATATTTGCACAGCTCTAGTAGCTAACAAAGAGCTTTGAGACTGGACTCTTAAAAAAATATTTATCTCAGCCTTTGGAAGTGGATTTGCTAATAAGTAGGTTCAGATTTGTTCTCTGAACCTCACAATAACTTAATCTTCTTGCAGTGAGATAAATTTAAAACTAAGCTGGTATCTATTCCTTCATCCTAGTTTTCCTACCCTTGCTGCAAATATCCTTCCCTGGTTAGATAATGAGTTTTGCAGGCTCAGCTTCCTGTATCAATAAAGCATATGTTGCAGTGTAAGCTGCAATGCAAAACAAAGCACGAATTCACCATATTCAGAAAAAAACAAATACATAAAATGAACATATGTTTCCTTTCAGAGACTTAGCAGCTTACTTGACTACCTCTGCATTTACCTTGGCTTTTAAAAACCATCCATCCGAGACATTCCAGTGCACATAGTTCACAGCCTTTAGTGAGTCCAAATTCACACCTCTTGGAGGGATGTATAAACTATCTCCCTTTCACAAGTGGGAGACCAGCATACGGGCAGATTAAGCATTCTTGTGCTGCACAATGGAAATGTGCAGCATATCAGGGAACCAGGTGAAAACCTTCATTGTGCCATGCAACTACTCATTACACTACAGCACATCTGCACCACTGCTTGTACAGGTCTATGCTTAAAAACTCTTAGTCTACTATTTTAAAAAAACTCTTTTACCCTACTGGCCTTGAGCCTTCCCCTCTTCCACTGCTAACACTCCTGCTTTACACCAGTGCCAGGTATGCCTGCAGCTCTCCTGCCATAAATTATGCCCAAAGCAACTCCTCCTATAACAGTTTAGCTTGAAGTTAGTGGTTTTGAGAGTAAAAGAAGGGCTTGTGTGCCCGAAAGTCCTTTCCACTTTTTTTTTTCTTCACCTGTTCATACAAACCTCTCTTAGGATCTTCATGGCTGCAATGCAACCGCTAGTTGCTACAGTGTCTTCTACTGGGAGAAAATGTTTGACCTGAAACCAAACGTTGACATACAAAAAATGAACTGCAGAAAAAGAAATAAGTCGAGACCTGAACTCAGCATTTGTCCTTTCACCCCTGAGGTGGCCTGGACCCAAACTTCCACCATGAAAGCACATGGGGAAAGCACCATTTACCTGTTAGAGACAGGAGGGCTGAATAAACACTTTTTCCATGTTAGTTCTGTATTTTGAATCCATCCCTATTTTCCTGTCTCATAGCCCTGTATCATCATGTGGAAGTCTGGTGATTTAACCGAACTTTTTTTGTGTGTGTGCCTTCACAGCTAAGGCCTTCGTGTGTCAGGATGAAATTATCTCCATAGTTCTGTAAAGCATCCTATCATATTCACTATTTTCATCTCTTATGTATTGTTGTTTAATATTTTCTGAGCCTCAGAGAATCTACTTCCTTGCAGGTATCCCAGTCAGGAAATCCAATCCTTACACTGTATTAAAGTAGCACTTTAACATATCAATATTGCCTGAAATTGCTTTTATTGTACAATAAGAAGATTTCTGAGGAAAAAAGAAAATTTTGCACAGTGTATTACCATCTCTAATACTCTGTGTTTGAAAGTACAAGCGTTGCTGAAGTGTATCAACACCAAAAAATAGTGGTGGTAATTGAACACTAATATCTCCATTTAGATGAGGAGAGGGTGAGGCTGAAGAGCATTGAGCTGCATGGATTTTTGTGATGCTGTAGCTGATGTGCTTGTACAAACTTCTATTTTGATTACACTGATGAGGGTGGTGGTGCAAGTTCAAGAGAAACCTGAACTAAAAATCATAAGCATTCCTTTGTTCTGTCACTCTCTGATGTAATGCTTATTTTTCCACTAATGAGGTAAATGAAGTAGCCTCACTTGTTTCTCTTTGGGTTTGAGCTAGGACAGATCTAGCCTAGCAAGGCTTCACTTGAGGACTGAAGGAACTGAACTTTTCCGCCTCCAGGAGATGCTGGGTCCTGAGCAGAACAAGCATTCATTCTGCTTAATTCTAGCCTGATAAGAAATGAAACCTCTAGACAAAGAAAACAAGTCATTCAATTGTTTTTCATTAAAAAGAAAGTAAGTTTTATAGAAAATCTCCTCCCTCCCCTTCTAGGATGTATTGGATCATCCTTGAAATTGCCTTTTTCTGCCTAGCCAATGGAGAGATTCTAGATGACAACTCAAACTGGACCTTTAGCTTTTAAATGGTAAGCTGAAGAAGACTGATCTGTTCCCTGGATTCACAGCAACTTGTTTCTGCCAGGACAGCTGAAGAAAGGAATAGCTACTGGGCATCTTTCTCAGCTACACTGCTGGAAAAAACAGGAGTGAAACTACTTGCTAGAAGGAAGATCACTTGACAGCTTGGTTACTTTCTTGTTTCCTGTTTACTCCATGACAATATTGATAGAGGAATAGAAAAGAAAAATACTGTGGTCTGCTGAGCCAGAGAAAGAGCAGATACTTCACTGCTGTCAAAAGCAGAACATGACATAAAGAGAGAGTGCTTAAATAAAGAGAAATCTGATAACAGACAACAAGCAAGCAGGGTTCATTAAAAAATACACATTTTAAAAGCTTTAAAATTAACTCTAAACATTAACTATGTGCTAAACCCAGACACTAGGGGTGCCCACACAGGCTGTCAGCATCCCTCAGCTGCTCTGACAGACTTCTTCCCCCTCATGCACACAGCAAGAACAACAGCCACCAGAGAAGAGCTCCACCAAAAAAAAATTTTGGGTTGACTGGCTTGTTTACATCCTCCTGTGATTCAATCTCACATTTTTTGCAAATTAAACAGAATCCTCTTGATTTCAGCAGGGACCAGATGAACCCCATTTGAGAGAACAGTATTTGAGTGCTAAACATCTGCCTTTCTTCCTTGATAAAATACAAAAGAGTGAACCGGGTGTTTATTGCAGTAAAGAGTGTTTCTTTGGTTATAGATGTTGCAGCTGCCTCGAGACTACCTATAAATTAACTGTTCAGAATTTGGATGACATTAATTAGCCCTCCAGAAAGGAAATGTGTAATCCACCACCATGATCATGAATGGGAGACTTCAAGAAACAGCAATTTACACAGGGCTGCAGCTGCAAACATAAAAGCATGAGCATATGTACAATACATGCATTCTCCTACAACAAACAAACATTTGGGGTTTATATTTTAAGCCTTTGAACCTCATGAAGACACACAAGAAGCAGACAGAGACATCAAAACACCTTAGCTCAAATTGTTGCAGCTACTTAAATTGATTTCAAGTATCTGTTAAATTTGTTCTGAAGTTACCTAATAATACATTGCATACTTAAAAAATCACAGCTGAAGATGGATCATCTCCTGATGTACATGGAGCCATCCAGGGGCGCTGAGCTATTTTTAAAAGCCCCCGTGGACTTTCAGAAGAGCCTTGTGGCAGACAGAGACAGGGAAGAGAAGGACAGGAGTTCCCAGGGACCATGACACAGGTGGGCCATGGGCAGGCTTCTTCCATAGTTCTGATTCCTTTTGGAGATTCAATGCTTCTGAGCTTTTCGTCAGGTGGAAATTTTAGTGAAATTATCTTTGTGCCCTGATAAGCAAGGCAGAGGTGGGAAGCTTGACCCTACATACATTTCAGAGCATACATACTCTACCAACTATGATTTGGGTGAGATAAAATCAGTAATACTGCTAAATTCTCATTATTTTTCAAGACTTTTCATGGTCGGGTTTTTGTTTTGTTTTTTTTTACATAAAACTTCATAGAGATCTGGAAAGGGGGAACATTTTGAAATGGTAAAATCTACGGAAGCGATGCAGTGCTTAGTCTCTAGTTCAGGTAATGGTTTTATGTCCTGGTCCAATCTTCAGACTTCAAATTTTATCATAATTAAAAAATAATAAATAGATCTGTAATTGTGGTTTTCACGTAATAACACAAATCCAGCTGCTAGAACTTTAAAAATAACATTGTAAAATACTACACCAAATATCACAAAACTAGGGATTTAAAAAAAAAGAGAGCCAAGTCAGTTCACCACAGGCAGCATTGGTTGGGTTCCTGATGCAGCACTGTACACAGCACTGCTACTGTACCAGGGAACCCCTCTGCCCTTCAGACCCCAGTTCTGACAGAGAGGAGAAGTTTCTTGGTAATGTGACAGACAAAATTTTCTCTTCAAAAGACATGTCTCTGCTGGATATTAGCAACTTTTTCATGACTGATCCACCAGGAAAAATCTGTTTAATTAAGTTCCTGTGCCAAACACTGAACTGTTATCTAGTCCAGGAAAGACGTTAAGACTGCACTATAATGAGCTGTCACAAAACCCTTTGTCCTGAATTCCTGTCAGTTCTAGATCTTAAATCTAGTTTTACAAAAGAGTTTCAGGACATCTATATTTGAGTCAAACCGTTCAACACACAAAATCCCCACCACCAGTCTTACAAATAAATTTAATGTAAAAATTAATGAAATGTGGAACTGTTATCTTGTTCATGTAGAAGCCAAGTCGAGGAAGGTATTTAAATCAGCATGAATACAAGTCAGTTTAGGATGGATCCTTCCCATTATGTTATTATTGCACCTATGCAAACTGTTGGACTTCAGCAGAGTTAAACTGGTCTGTGACCTCAGCCAACAACTGAACCCCGTGCAGCCACTCGCTTATTCTCCCCCAGTGGGATGGAAGAGACAGTCAGAAGAAGAAAAGTGAGAAAACTCATGGGTTGAGACAAAGACACCTTAATACGTAAAGCAAAAGCTGTGCATGCAAGCAAAGCAAAACAAGGAATCCATTCCCCACTCCCCATGGCAGGCAGGGGTTCAGCCATCCCCAGGACAGCAGGGCTCTGTCATGTGTAACAGTGGCTTGGGAAGACAAATGCCATTACTCTGAATGTGTGTCCCCCCTCTTTTCTCTTCCCCCAGCCCCTTATCTGCTCAGCATGATGCCATATGGTATGGGATATCCCTTTGGTCAGTTGGGGTCTGCTGTCCTGGCTGTGTCCCCTCGCAACTGCCTGTGCACCCCCAGCCTGCTCTCTGATGGGATGGTGTGAAGAGCAGAAAAAGCCTTGGCTCTGTGTAAGTGCTGCTCAGCAGTAGCTAAAATATCTTTGTATTATCAACACTGTTTTCAGCACAAATCCAAAACACAGCCCCATAACAGCTACTATGAAGAAAATTAACTCTATCCCAGACAAAACCAGCACAGACCGACAACACAAATCCCTTTGCAGAAGTTCCTAATACAAACAGTCTGGTGTCTGCCTTCCTATTCTCTCAGGTCTGGGTCATTCCTTATCAGTGTTTGCTCCCTGAATTGCTTTGCTACAAGGATGCAAGGTCCAAAGCGATAACTCTGACCCCAGGTAGATACTCAGAACAGGTAAAATCCACCTGGGAGCTGAGCATTTGATCCCTGTCCCTTGGCTTGTTTCCTCAAACATTCAGGGCTGCATTTCTTTCTTTCCAGTGTTCAAGGCAGAAGTTAATTTAGTAAGAAATCAGAGCAGTACCTTACCTACCTGCTACAAGTTAAAGTGGTCCCAGGCTGCTCTGACTTGCCCCAGGGCCAAGCACTGCCAGTCACCCCTAGCATCTGGGAGCTTGTTGAACGTGCCAAGAGCCACGTGTGCATCACTGCCCATCACATGCAACGTGTCCGTGCTGGCATGTCTCCATCACACTCCCCAGGTGATCCTCCAGTGATTATTGCTCGCTCAGATGCTAAAGATTCTCATACCATGTTCTCAGTTGAAGGTGATTCAATAGCAGAGGGCCTCATTCCTGCAATGTATTTCCCTGTGAGGTAGCAAAGGCTGTTTCCGCTTTCCTGCCATCTGGAAAAGTCTTCTGGAGACTGAGCATGACCTCGTACATTAATGATGGTTTGTTAGCACACCGAGCTGTGAAGTGTAAAAAGCAAACACAGACATGCATGCAAAGCCATGCCTGCACTTCAGGCTTCACAAAGATGGAAAGCATTTAATGATTAGTAGAGGAAACTTCTAAGACTAAATAGCATTTCTTTAAAGAATTACCAAAAGAAGGAAATAACAGATAATAAGTAATGAAATGTTTCCAACTGTCTCCAGCATCCTCTCTTTGCACAACACTGTACAACCTGGTATTTGCAAGCACTTCCAAAAACTTGGAGATACAGTCTTTTGGGCAGCAAACTTAGAAATACTAGCAAACACTGTTTACCTCCTGCTTTCCCCCTAGTTCATTCTGCTCAATTTTCTGATAATCAAAACTATATTCAGGGTTTGATGCATTTTGCATGAACAGAAAGTCTCACTGGACATGGAAGCATGTTCACTTAATGAAATCTGCCTGACAGATGTGATGCAATGAGATAATGAATACGCAGTTGACAGATGTCTATGCTATGTACACACACACACATTAGGAACCAGGGACACAGATTTCCTGCTATGGAAAATAGGGAGAGCGAGCTTTTCATTGGCGTTGAGCTCAGAGTTGTTGCAGATCTGTTTTCTTTAAGATAACGGCATGGTCTGAGCCTAGGGAGAATTTAGGGAAAGTTCCAGACCACCAGCTGAACAAATTTATGCCGTTAGATACTCACCACCACTGGAAAGGGCCTTTGCTTCCCACTCTGGCCACACAGCCCTCCTATTCCCCTTGCAGCATCTCAGGGGCTCGCTGCATCCCTCCAGGCAGCAGAACCAGGGCAGGGGCTCCCTGCTGCCAAAAGGGAAGGATGCTGCGTCCCCTTTACAGCGCTCCAGCTCACACCCTTCCTGTGCCTGCCCATACCAATTTCTAAACAGAGGCATTTCAATTATTGCTGGGCAAAAATTATGTCCACAGACTGGCAGTCTTTGGCTGTGTGCCAGTCCAGAATTTCCTCTGGGACTCTTTGCAGGATTCAGAGCCTATGCCAGTTTATTGTGCCAATGCCAAAGGCATGAGAAACTTGGAGCTTCTCCTGCAGCGCTGATTTTCAAGTGAAATAATTGGAAACTAATCAGATACTCAAAGTGGAAAAAAAATTAGGTCTGCATCTGCAGCAATCAAAGCTGAAGGTTATGTGAGCGGAGGCTGTGATGGGCTTTATGCAGTGGATCTGACTCAATGACACCCGTATCTGAGTTCTCCCAAGTGCTCACGGTGTCCATCAGCCTCATGAGAATCAGAAGGCGCTCGGCACCTTGCAGGACTGCACAGCCCCTTTTTAAGAAGACACTGGAGAAAATGGGTGACACGTTTCCTTTCATCCCAGATCAGATGCTTGCCACGTGCCTTGCAGAAGCCATGTAGGAAGCATGGGAGATTCTGGGGCCATTTGCCATCCAGTTGGAAGTCCCCCTGCGCTAAAGGCGGTGAGGTGTAATACAGTCATGGAATAGCAAAACTGGGATTTCAGGGGCTTCTGGTGAGTCATATAACTAACTATCACATGCAGGGAGGTAGCTGTGTGTTTCTCAAATTATAAAACCCAGGCACATAATTCTGTAAGGATATATAAATCCCCCTAAACCAAGCAAATAAACAAAAAAGCAAAACCCAGAGGAGAACACAATCTCCTTCTTTTAGGTGGAAAACTGCAGAGAAGGGTATTTGACCTCTAACAGACCTTTTTATGTTCAAAACTAAATCTGTATATCAGCCTGTCGCACAATGCAACCCTTCCTCACACCTGTCTGTTTTGGAAGCCTTGAATCTGAAGGAAAACCAATACTAACCAAAGCAGAGCTGTCTGTGGCTGAGCAAGAGGTGCAACAGGAGTTCATGGATTTTGCTGCTTTCCCCATCTGGAGTGCAAATGGAGGTTGCTGTTACATGGCCCCATGAGAGGTCGGTGAGAACAGAAGCCTGTCCCTGATAACCCCGCTTCCATCTGGTGCCTCTGTCTTTTTGTCCTTTCACCCCTGTGGGTTAGAGGGACACATTGCTTCATGGGTTTATGGCCTTAGAAGGTCCCTCTCTGTGGAACATTTCTGTGGGACATCGTGTTATCTGAAGGACCCACAGTAATTAGGCATGGAGAAGTGTAAGCTTACCTCACAGTACCATATTAGGAACACAAGAGTTAACATCAGGGTAAGGTACTGAGATACCTATAACTGTGTCTGTATCCACACTTATACACAGGCTTATACACACATGTGTACACACACAGACAGACGTATTTCTATTACACAACTGGCCTTAACCCTTAATGTTTGTAAATTAATTCTGAACCTCTGTCATAATCTGAATCATGGATTATCAATTATTCAGTCATTAACACTTTCAGCTGCCAACTTTTTTTTCTATTGTTTTCTAGTTGAAGCCAATACAAAAAGCTAAACCAAAATATTGATCAAAGTTTGATCATATTTGATCAAAAATAGTTCTGTGTCAAGTTCAAGCTCTGACAAACCTATGCAAGACACAGATCTAGGAAAGACATGGAGCTGCTGGAGCAAGTCCAGAGGAGGCCACAAAGCTGATCAGGGGGCTGGAGCACCTCTCTTATGAGGACAGGCTGAGGGAGTTGAGGTTGTTCATACTGGAGAAGNTGCCCAGAGAAGCTGTGGAAGCCCCAGCCTTGGAAGTGTTCAAGGCCAGGTTGGATGGGGCTTTGGGCAACCTGGTCTAGTGTAGTGTAGGGGTTGGAACTACATGATCCTTGTGGTCCCTTCCAACCCAAACCATTCTATGATTCTACGATTCCATGTTTCTGTCCAAAATGTACTGGACCATTAAGGCAATTAAAATGGTACAGCTACATAAAATTAAATAGAAGCTCAAGCAAACGGGCACAATCAGTTCAAATCAAAGAAATCCTGAATTACACCTACTTCCTGAACAGCTGCATAGCATCACTTTGTGTTGTTTAATGGTAACATCACAGAGCCATTTCATGAAGGTCAAGGAGTTTCCTCATCCATCCCCAAAAATCTCAGTTTGGCGTGTCAGGCACTTTAACACTGTAAAGACAAATAAAGCAATAATGACAGTAAAATGCACAAACCCTGACCGTAGTAGTCAACCAACGTTTGCATACATAACTCATCTAAAATGTTTGTGGATGTGTTCTGAGATTAGTAGAATGGAAAGATAGAAACTCACATTTCAAATAATTGTTTTCAAAGCTTCGTATCCTCAGGAATCAATATTCTGCAAAACTGCATGTTATTAACAATTTCTCAAGTTAAAATTTGACGGTAAAACAATACTATGCGTTAAAATGCAGATACCAGAATAAGACATACATGGGCCTTCCCTGTTGCGTTTCTAGAAGGGACTTCAATCATGTAGTCATATTTGCAATATATAGTAGGACCATCAGAATAATTTATAAATAAATTTATAAAGGATTTGCACACAACAGTTCTAATTAATGTTTGATGAATGCGTGCCCTGTTAGAGTAGTCGATGAGTATTAGAAGTCCTATAATTAGGAGTTTGCAGGTGATGAGCAGACATGCCTTGGGGCTTTCTGGAAAAGTCAAATGATAGCAAGTATGGGTAGGTGACATTTTCTCTCCCAGAACTGTCCCATTCTGACAAGAACCTGAGTCTTCAAAAGGGTTAGCCTGACTCATCTCTTGTTGAATTTGACAGGCAACAGGCAATCAAGACACCACCACAGAGAAGAAAAGAGTGAAATTGGCAGTAGCCAGACTTGCAAACAGTGAGATGCCACCCAGAAGTTGCCTGTAGTGGCTAGCAGTAAATAATGAGTGGGCCCAGACACATTAATTTCCAAAAGCGCACGTCCCCGTCTGTTTTTGCACATGCAGCACTGTAACAGCAGGTACCTTCCAGCTGTATTTCTCAGCCACCATTCAACTCGTCAACTGGAGGCTGTGCACCTGGTGCTGGAAGATCAATTAAAAATGCCGGCATGCTGTCAACCGCCAAGTTTCTGTTGTCAGTGGAAAAATCCACCCAACACAATTGGGTTTTTTCTATTTAAAATTCTACATATTTAAAAAGAATTCCAAACAACAGTAGCAGTGGATGGAAGAGAAGGAAATGTAGTTCAACAGCATCCTTCCTCCTCTCCCAGTGCCTGCCTCTCCCACAGGCACAGACTTTCTACAGTTTAGGGCTTCTTACATTTCAGATTAAATATCCAATTACGGAAATCACAGACCTATGAAAGTAATAATTATCGTTACGGTTTTGCTACTCAGAGTACACGTTTATATACGCTGATCACCCACTTCATAGATAATAATATAAAACACTCAAGTAGTTGATTGAAGGATACTACTTCTACATGAGCCAGATGCTGCTGGGCTTGCTGCTCCCACAGCCTGGGAGATGCTTCGAGGCAGCTGCCTATTTCTTCCGTGCTGAATGGCCTCATGTATTTGTGGACACGCAGTGAAATGACCTGGTTAATCATCTTTGGCAAGGTACCTTTTCGGTACCCCGTGTTAACCTTTGGTATGTAACATCACAGGCATGACAGACATCTCCTTTCTATGTCCCAGAACCAACAGAAGAAGGAATATACACATTTTTGGTGATAGCATGAGAATTTAGCTGACATTGTGGATGAAAGCAAAAGTCAGAAAGAGGAATTTTATACAAAGTTCTCACAATACGGGAAATGGTAAGTAGAAATGCTCTTGCTGTAAAAATGCTACAGCTCTGATATGCAATATTTTCTCACGTGAAAAGATCATAGTATCTATTAATTCAATGCATATATCCTTTTTGCCTTGATAATATTGTTTCTTTCTGTCTCTCAGACAACCTTCAGGTTGTACAAAAACAAAAAGACATGGAAATTATGTAGACAAATTTTCACATCATACATTGCTCCAAAGAACATCAGTCAGGCATATTCATCTAGTCAGGCAGACTAGAAATTATCACCACCTTAACTGCCAATTAATAATCGTCTGCACAATATTTTCATCATGAAGGCACTCTACAATCTATTTAATCCTCAGAAACACCAGAAAAGACAAACACATACAAAAAATATTGCTTGAAGAGTAAGGAAATTGCAGGAACAGTAAAGAATTCACTCAAAAGTCAGAAGGAAATCCACATAGAATTTCTTCTAGGTGCCATCTATTAAATTGATTTCTGGATATGAAATGTCAGTACCTAATAGACAGTTGGGCTACTGCAGGTTTAGCAAAACACACAAAATCTTTTAACTGCTACAGAACCAGGAGAGATGCTTCAACTGATCAGTGTTTCAGAACATGTAGATTTCCTCTTTCAACAAATCTCTTAGCTGGTGAATGACAACCAGGAAAAAAAAAAAGAAAGAAAAAATATCCTACAATGATTGACAAGGGTACAAGAAGGGCACCACCTGATTTACATCTCTTGTCTGCAGGAGCACCGAAGTCAAGAACAAAAATGGTGAAAAAGGTCGCAGGCAAAAGCAGCCAAAGTCTTCACTTTTCTTCACGTGTCAAATCACCAGCACTATCTCTATTAACAAAAAAAACCCCAAAACATTCAATATCTGTTCATGCAGAGAAATATTAACGCTTAACCCTGTGAAACCAGCTGTCACAATGGAAAAATTAACCCCTGCAACTCACTGCTAGCAAAACTATTTCCCGATAAGATGTATTTGTGACCCAAGTACTGCAATATTTTGGAAGCCACAACACAGCATTTCAATAAGCTGCTTGAGGGGAGGAAGCAATTCCCTAAAGATTGCAGTGCAGGTGTAATGCCAGAACAAAGAAATGAGCCAAACAGCATGGACCTCTTTGTGGTTAGAAATAGCCTCTCATGAAGAATTTCTTATGTGCAAGAGAAAAAACTTAGTGAATTATAATGTCATTAAAATTTATATTAGAGTTTATTCACACTGAATAATAATAACAATAATAGTTGATTTTGTTATTATCAAAGATAAAAGCAAACATACTTTTGGCTCCAACATCTTGTCAGAAGAGACGCCTGTCTCTTCCCAGAAGGTCTACAAAATCCAGTGAAGCCTGTGGTGTTGCACAAGGAAAACTGGCAGAAAGTCAGCTCATTTCAAATATTATTAGACCAAATGTGCACAGGAGCATCCTCTGGCAATAAGGTCAGTTAACGCAGAGAAGTCTGCATTTATACTCCTGATCTCTCCTACCCTCCAAAGCAAGGTAGCCCCATCTAAACTGACAGTGGCCCCGGCACAAACTAGCCTCTGGTCCTTGCTTAGGAATTGCTTAGGAGACTGCTACTTGCCACCGATAGCTGGAGGACCTTCCTAAGAATTTAACAGTACCACAGTCAATCTACAGTGCCCAGGACTAATCCCTGGCACTATGCACTGGCAACCATCCTCCTTCCCGCATAATCACTGTCTGTTGATGAAATAAATCTGCATCTCCTGGGTTAGATGGTATTTATCTTAGAAGAATGACCAGCTGTTCTAGAAGTATTAGTATAGGCTCTACTACAGCTTTAACTAAAGGTCCCTTAGTTAATTTATGTCTCCAAAAGTCCTGTTCATGATGCCTTTGAATACAGGGTAAAAGGTGTTCCGCGGGCATATAAACAGTGTTTCACAAAATAGAATTTAACTTATTTTTTCAATAAGATTTGATAATATAGATCAAGTTTTAGCCCCTCTCCTTAGAGCAAGTTTTCCACATCTGGTTTGTTAACAAGGAATCAAAGTTGACAGGAAATTCAGACCTTGCTCTGGAGAGAGGTTCTCTCGTAGTTTGACAGCTAAGTTGAGCTAACTGTTCAGGTGATGGAGGGGGCTATCCAACCTGTCAATGCCTTTAAAAGTCCCTGTCACAATACCATTTACTCCTTCCTAATATGAATCTGAGGTGTTATCAGCTACAAAGCACTTAGATGACAGATGGCTCTCACACCGAGAACTCTCATTTCCAGCAGGTCTCATCCTCTCTGATCCCCATCCCCCTACACATGGGACAAACAGCTGTGTTCCCATACAGCAGGACACAGCGCCTCTTCCATGTGACATTTAGCAGACACATAATGTGAACCCCAACCTGACCTCACAGGGAAGAGAGGAGTCCCTCTGGTGCATGTCTTCACCTTCTATGAAAGGAGGTATGTCACTCCTTTAATTGCCAAATATTCATATTAAAATAAATCATTCCCTGATCTACTTAAATGTTAACATTTTTCCTTCCTCAAACGTGTCTAATAGAAAACAGGAGATGTAGTAATGTAATCTTTTTTTTTTTTAGCTCCTTTAATAGTGATTTCTTTTATTCAAGACACTAGTAGGGGAAGATGACAATAATGGATGACTTCAGTGAACACAGACAAGATTTTTGTGTTTCCAACCAGTACATGGCAATACCCCAGTTTAACTGTAGGTAGCCTGTTAAGCTTCTGGTAAGCCATTTAGTTTTCTGAACAGATGCCAGAATTCCTCTACATTTAACATCTAAAACTACACAAATCAAAAATCATCTTTTTCCATCCCCTCTTAGTCCGAGCTCATTAACAGCCTTGTAGGACTGAGCTTTCTGTGCTCCTGTGATGAGCCAGTGCAGTCCTAACAGAACAATAAACTATGGGCTCTCCACATCTGGCATAAGCTGATCTACCCTCACATACTGCCAGCAAACTCCTCCTAAGTAAGTGAATTTAATTTTGCAACCAAGTTATCAATCATAAACTAAACGTGTGAGCTGGGCCTAGTGTTGTGCAGCACAATTCAATTGTGCTTTCTTACATTCTCAGTGCTAATTGTACCACAAGCCCTTGCAAGGCAGTGAGCTTGAGCCAGGCATGCTGGTGCTGTGGGCAAAACGCTTTCCAAGTGCAGCGCAGAAAGCCGGACAGTCTGCTCACACTTACTTCTAATTGCATACAAGTTTATATTCTTAGCTCAACAAATCCTTGATCAAGAACTATTGTATTAACTGTCCTCTAATTAACGTTCGTGCATGTCAAGAGTCACCACCAAAACCACTTAAGTTGCACATGCACAAACTTTGCGTTAGGCAAAAGGAAAGTGTGTTTGTTCAGCTCCTGAAATTATATGGAGATGTCAAGTTGTGGAGCATCTGGTCTTCAACGTCCTGTATTAAAATCCTACTTGTACACGTAAAAAAAGTCAGCGACCTTCTTTCTTTCAGGAGCTTTGCCAGCCTATTACTCTCCCCAAAAGAAAAGAGAAAACAACAAACATCTAGACATGGTCAGATATACATCCAGTTTATAAGGCAATTCCTTGGTCTGGTAAGTGTTCTACAAAGCAGCAGGGGCTGAGCTGTAGCCAGTAAACACAGAGGAATGCTGCATGTCTGCCCTCTCTTACACGTTATTACTCATTGCAAGAGGATCAGGCAGTAAAGAAAGACTGTAGTACACCTAATCCTCATCCCCTTGGTGCTAAATCTTCATGAGTAAAGTAAAAAAATCACAATTACAAATATCATAATTGCTTTACATTTTGAGATTAAAAGAATGTAAATACATTATCATTAAACCCTTTCTGGTAGAAAATCCATTCTGCATAAACACTTTCTTTGAATTAGGAGGGTATTTTTTTCTCTGATTGTGCCATGATACCCTTCCCAGTGATGCTCAGGACACGCCAGTCACCTGTGAAAGTTGCAGTACTGTGCAAGACATCAAACCCAGCACAGACGATCTTGCCATCACCCTCCTCCTCCACAAGAAACAAAGGAAAACAACCTGAAACTGCTTGAAAAACAGTGTGAATGTGCGCTTGAGAAACGTGCACCTTCAGCATACCTGTTCAGATCCTTCAGGGTTATCTGCTTAGCGCCGAAGTTAGGCAAGAAATGTTATTCACAAGCAATGTAAATCGGGAGCCTTACGCCTGAGGTTTCTTCTTTCAGTATGAAAGACAAGGGTAATTTGACAGATCTGTAGATTTTTTTTTTATTACTCCTCTGGGAAAATTCTTTTTTGTCACTCTATTACCATTATTTCAGGTACTGTTGGAGGCAAAAGGAGATAGACAAAAAGATCTAACATGTATCTAAGATTTATTTACTGCCCCATCTCATCACTACCACACAGTGCAGTTTATGCCTTCCACTACTGTGTATGGGTATTTTACTATGCCTTAAAAAATGGTCTGTTCTTAAATTAATCCAGGTGATAAATGTCAACTGGTATTTGGCAGAAATTTCCTGTTGTATTCCATAAACTCAGAACTCCAGTCTCATGGTGTAACAGATAGATATCAGTGGCCTTAAAAGGTTTATTTTAAACATGTTAGCCCGTATGAGGTGAGAAGCAGGCCTCTGAGGTGCCTGCAGAAAGAAACTGCAGCATTAGGGAAGACATATTTTTGCGATAAAGACAAACATGTTATGCACGTTTCCCAGTGGAGACGCCACTGTGCATCTGTGCCGCACAGGAGCTCTGGCTGGGCAGGAGGCTGCTCTGGCAGGAATGCTTTGGAAAGTCTTTACAAAGATCCAGCCCATGGAGAGAAGCATTATGAAGGGCTGCAGAAAAATCTGCAGGAGGAAAAAAAAAAGAACAGTCACTTGTGGGCCTAGAATGAAGAAAATATTGCAAGCTGCTGAACTGTTTGAATATTCACTAATACACTCAATAATTCAGACTGCGTTTTTTTTCTTCATCAGAATAATTACATTTAGCAAGTTTTTCATCCCATACCAGCTTCAAATCCACTTTTATTCAAAAGCATTCAAAACTTCAAGGAGGCCATGACTAAAAAATTATTGTTAGAACAGCAAGCCTCTTAAAGTAACCAAAAACCTTCAAAACATTCTTCCAGAAGGAGAAGTGGATAACAGCAATGAAATCTGCTGGGAAAGAAGAAAGCGATAACAGCAGGAATTTTTAGTTTAAGCACAAAGCATCAGTGTTGAACATTTGATAAGTCTCATGGTTTTGTTCTGAAAATAGAAGAGAGGGAGTGTTTTCGTGCATGACTAGTCCCACAGCAAATAAATGCATGTTTAAAAATATAGCTTATGCACAGATGGCTGCAGAACAATTACTATATATTAGTGTTTCTCATTCTGTATCAAACTTATGACGTATCAGGAACTCCTTCTCTCACTGCAAAGATTTCTCAGAGGTTTTATTGCATCATTAGTTCAATAATTATGACATGGTTGTACTGTATTTAATGTTGGTTTGTTTCTCCAAATAGATAATAATTCTCTTTTTAACCAGTCTCTTTCATCAAGTTACAGTCTTCTTGTACCAATAAGAAACTAGGGAATCAGATGCCATCTGGCAATACACCAGCCTGCTTGCTGTCCACACACATCCAGACTAAAAAAAAAACCCCAAAACCTGAGAATAGCCAGGCTATCTGTCTGCAGTTTAATCGGTAAATATTTCAAGATGCCATATATTAACAGCATGGTACATGTACCATTCATTTAGCTTGACAAGGTATGCTAAGCCTGTAATGGGGACACACCAGATATGCTCCAGAAAGGATTCTGCTTCTGAAAAGAGATACAGTAATTTTGGCAAAACACAGATCTGACACTTAGATTACTGTCCCTTCAGCTCATGTTGGGTTTACAATGAGGGAACAATTACTGACACAAGCAGGCTTGGATACATAGACTCATTTTCTCCTGTTCTCTTCTAGAGCTGTGTGAAAAGTAACACTTTTCTTTTAATGTTATTATGCCATTTAATTCTAGAACTCTTCACTTTCTGTGTCAAAATTTAGATTTAGTTCCAAAAACATATGTTCAGTTATGGGATCCCTTTTTTAAATTCAGTTTTCACTTATCAGGACTGTTCTGGGCACATAATCAATCTATGTCAGTGGCTTTTTTTCCATGTCTTTATTATGGATAATACTTACATTATAATATAATAAATTATTATTTAGAATTATTAAAACTATGGCTAAGTGCTTGTTTCCCCACATATCACATTCTTCTTTTATGATTATTAGTCTTCGACATAGGAACGATGCTATGTACATTTACAAAGGCACCTGGAAAATGGCATCCATTCGTGCTTTTTTGAAATCTATAGTCATGCAGTTTATTCTCATAAATAGATAAATAGACAAAAAACAGTGTTTTGGTTTTGTAAAATTGAGTCATTTTAGATCAGATTTGAAAACAAAATATCTATTTGGCTACTTATGCCTCTATCACAATACTGTCTGTCTTCTCCTATTTCTCATGGAAGTTGAGGATTAAACTCACACCTGAGTGCTGCCTGAAAGAGCTCTTGCTCAACCCAGTTGGGTATTGCCTGTTTACTCAAACAATCGAACCTTTACCTGTGAGCAACCCAGACACCCTCCTGCCAGGGTATATATATTCATATACTAGGCTATGGCATGCAACTCATACATTTCAAAGTGCACAAATGACACCACTCTGGGAGAAGAGCCAGATCTGCCGGAGGAAAGAGCTACCTCATAGAGACACCTCAACAGCTTGAAAGAACAGGCCAACAAGACCTGCATGAGGTTTAACAAAGATAGATGTTAAATCCTGCACAGCAGTAATTCCACACAGCAGTAGAGGGGATGTCACTGGAGGGCCACCAAGGTGATGAGAGGGTAGAAGAACCTGATAGATTAAGGAAGATTGAAGGAATTGCATTTGTTCAACCTAGAGAAGGCTTCGGGGGGGCGGTGTCTCTAATCACACTCTTCCAACACCTGACATAATTACAGAGGAGATGCAGGAACTTCCTTCACAAGGATGTACAGTGGCAGAAAAGCAGTAATGGCTGCAAATAGCTTCAGAAGATATAAGAAAAAGATCTGCACCTTGAAAAAACCCCACACTGTAATAGGTTGCCCTATGGGATCTCACTTGCTGGAAATAATCAAGGTTTGACAGGGACATGGATAACCCAATTTAAGGCCCCTTTTTCAACAAAAGATTGGACCATAGAAGCTCCAGAGGTCCCTCTCAGTCTCAGCTTTTATTTGGTTCTGTAATGCTACACAGATCTGCTGACGGACCTACATTCAACCCTGACAGAAATAAACTTGAGGGATTAAAGAAAGAAGTGTCAAAAGCAAGAAGATGCTTCTCTCATCTGTAATCAGGAAGGTGAAGCTCCTTGGTATGAAGAAATAGTTATTGTTGCTATCTACAGCTTTCACTGCGCAGTAACTTGTGATACAGGGTTAGAAATAGAGTAGTAACAATATAGAAGTCGCCTTATATCTCAGAATAAAAGCACTTATAAATTTAAGTACAAAAAATGTTAGGACAAGCATTTGCTCACTTTCCCTCTCACTGCTTGTGAAAATCTGTCATGTCTACTTCTACTTTTGTGACTGCTAGCTTCAAATTTCAGGCGTTTGGGATCATTCTGAAACCAGTGTGGAGTACCAGCATTTGCAGACCCCATCTCGAACTGTGACAGAGCAGCCACCCTGTCTGCCAGGCTGAGCACTGCATGAGTACCACCGCATCCCCTTCACCCTGCCTGCACATGGCCAGAGACAGAAATCCTGAGAAAGAGAGAGAAGCTGGGGAAAGGGGAAGGGAAATCACTTAGATGGGTTGAAGAAATAGTTCTGTACTGGAGAATCACTACTACAGTTCCCCCTGTCTGCTAACTGTAGAAGAGCAGCCAAAAGTATAGGAGTCTCTCCCGTGAAATAATTTATGGCTATTACTGAGGCTCAACATTATACTAATAAAATAATATTTCAGAGGGTTGGGATTATAAAAAGAGAGATGAAGAACAGAAAACACTGAAACTGGTGTTATAGCTGTGAGTATGCAAGACTCACACTTCACACAACTGCCAGAAGATGGAGGGAGAGAAGTGGAGGAGTGAAATAAAAACTGGTTTGCAGACGTAACTCTTTCCAGAGATGTTTACTATGAAGTTCTCAACCAAGTGGAAGAAGAAGTCTTGTGCCAGCTGCTCAATATGCCTTCCCACCAGCGCTGCCCAGATGACTACCTGTACTAAGTGGTTCCTATTCAGTGCCCTAATTTTTACAGGTCTGGTTTGGATGCATCACTTCTTCCCCTAACTGTATGCAGAGTGTAGGTACCCCACACTGCTTTGGCAGTGTTACCACAGGGCTGGATGCACACATAACCATCGTAAATACTCAGGCACTGCAACCCCTAAGTCCCTTCACCAGTCAGTCTAGGCACTCTGTAGAAGCTGCCTGGCTTTTTCATCGACAGCATAGCAATATTTAGCTGTTTGGGAAAAAAAAAAAAAAGAAAAAATAATCTCAAAAGAAACTAAGTATTTCACCTGAGATATATATTCTCCCTTCCAACTATGAAGTATTTCAACCCTGAGAGAAAAATACCAAATATCTAACTGCAACGTAATTTTAAATTCTAAGTTCAGCTTAAATAAAATGCTTCTGAAGATCAGAAGGACAACACTTTTACATAGAAATCTTACCCATGAAGAAAAAAACCCTCACATTCCATCCCTAGGTCATTCCTGAGAGCAACTAAAGTTCGCTTTATCATTGAAAATGCTCTTCACTACAGTCTTGTAACAGCACAGTTATGTAAGTTAGAAAGGAACCATCAGTCTTTCTTCAAAACCATTTTATGCAGGGTGTTTCCAGAGCACTGGGGAACTCTGATTCCTGATTTAGTACAGAACAGGGATTTCAGGAGAGGCAGGAACCCAAATCTTTTCTCAATGCCCCACAATTACCTGAACGCTACCAATGCAATTTGTTAGCATCTTCTACGTTAAAAACATTATCACTACTCCCTCTAGTGGGTGTCCTGGGTGAAGCAAACATCCCCTGCTGACTTCGAAGAACCCACTTTATTATCGACAAAATTACTCTGATATTAAGGATGCAAGCATCTGCAGCTGTCAGAAAACAGGGTGCTACCGAGTGTCTCAGGACTCTCCGTCCCCTTAGAAGCTGCAAGTGCCCAGCAACAACCACCACCGGACTTTTCCCGGAGCTGCTAGGTGCAAGCCAGAGGACAGGGAAAAACGCTGTTCCACAAGCAGAGCGCGCAGACACGGGGTGCATCCTGCACCCCTGCACAGCCCTTCACAAAGCCGTCAGCGCTTCTCTCCCTCGTGTGCACACGCAGGAACACACTCCTCCCCGCCTTGGTCCCTCCCGAACGCCAGCAGCTGGCCAGCAGGAAGCACACACCTTGGCTGGCCCGTTGGTTTGGTTTATATTTTACTGGCATAACATGAAAAACAACGAGAAGGATGGAAAATATTAGAAGAATCCCAGAGTCAAAATCTGAAGGTGGGAGACTTCAAGGGAAAAAAATCACCTACTCCCACCCTCTGGACAAGTAGCAGGCACCATTCTTTGACCAGATTTGCCATCCACGGTTGAAATGCCATCTCTAAAAGATGGTCAGTTTAAGAAGGTTTAATAAATGCCTTTAAAATAGGAAAAATTATAGGCTACTTTTAAAAAATACCTATGTCATGAACATGCTCATATTCTTCTACATTTCAGGGCTAGTACAGCATTGCTTCACTTAAAACTAAAGGACCATGTTTTCAGGGAGCCTACGTGTTTGTGTGATCTGACTCCCCCGCCAGCAAAACCTGCGGCAGAACGAGGCAACAAAAGGGCAAACGGCCTCGAGCTGAGATAACGGCCTTTAATGGGCCGACAAAGGGAGAGGG